>CM042549.1:18467500-18850000 GCA_023630585.1 Cranoglanis bouderius | reverse complement strand
ACACATCTGTAATTAAAAAAACACGACACGTCCCCCTCGTCCCCCGGGGATTCTACGCCCGTGCTACACATTATTTAAAACAAGAGACTGGAAGGATAAAATGCTTTAGTGGAGAAATCATAACTTGGTTACCTAAGCCGGGCTACGCATTTGCTGTACTTTTTATCCATTTTTAGTTACATTTAGTATTGTCGAACATCCACAAAACAAGTATCGCTCGCATTGTAGCAGCTACAAAGTAATTCGTATCACCATTTTCTCTCGCTTCAAGTTAATAACACAATAAAAATGCACAAAGCGCTGACACTGGAGACTCCTTCCATAAACGCTAAAAAAACCCCGTCTCCTTATAGAAAACGGCACCTCATCGACGTTTACATGTTGTTCTTTGTTAACTAACGAGACGCTTATTATTATGTGGCGTGTCCGTCGTACGAGTCCAAGTGAATGACCTGTTACTATAGAAACGATAACGTATTAGAACGAGTGCGTCGATATAAATCGTGCGGCCGGCGCTAGTGTCAGAGCTGCTGTTATTGAAAATGAATCAAGACCTTCTGACCAATCAGAATCAAGAATGAAACAGGGCTATGGTATATGTGGTATATTTTTGACTAAATCTCTTCCATGATGAATTCCAACATTGTGGAATAATTGGGAATCTCTTGACTCTACTGAATATTGCTCGGTCAGCTCAGGTTCTCACCGAGCTTGTGCTGGAAACAGACTTTAATGAGGAGGATGAGGATGAAGGGGAATCCTCTCTGCAGCCAAGTGACCACGGCTTTCAGCTCGGACAGAGCAGGGGCCGGAGCAGACGCTTCGTCTCCTAGCGAAAAAGCATGAATTAAGTGCGTCATCTGGGAAGCAAATCCGAAGTCTTATAAATTGCGATCAGCCTTCTCACCTCCATCGTCCCTGCTGCTCCGTCTGTCAGCCGAGGACGCCGAATGAAGCAGGGCGGACCGGTGCTGCCCCGACTGGTGGAAATGATGATGGTGGTGATGATGGTGCTGGGCAGGACGAGGAAGAAACGCCGCATTCTCTGCCCGGTGAGAGCCTTCCTCCCGCGACAAAGTAGTCATCTGGATGAAGACCTCGGGAGGAGACCCGAGGACGAGTCCAGCAGCCTGGAACGGGGCCGAGGTCACGGCACTGGCAGACACGCCCACCAGGCCTGAGAAGAGTTGCTGGGGCGAGGTGGAAGACTCGGGCTTTAAACAGTCAAACACACCTCCTTCATCCAGACTGCTCTCAGATCCAAGCGTTTGACTCCTGTTCCTAGGTTTATAAAACAGAGAGCCTTGTCGAGACGAAGATGTGGTAAAGCCTGAGTGAAATCAGACCGTGTGTCATGTGGAATATGCAAATCAGCTCACAGGTGAAATCTGACCGAAAATGCAGCGCCAACCAAAACATTATGACCAGGATCACTAAACGCAACACAAATATATCCATAAAACGTTATTTAATGCGATTCATTGTAGAGTTGTGCTTTAAGGTTCATTTAGGGACAGTAGTTAGTAATTAGTATCGACTCATTAGTATACAGCAAGAGGACCACCGATATATGTGTAGGTTTTGCTGTACATTTTAGAAATCATATTCAGTCACAACGATACAAGTTATTGACTTCTGATCAATAAAGACTGGACCGATTGATTGTTGATCATTGATAAAAGGTCATAATTTGTCTGAAATGACATTTTACCTATCGAAGACCTTAATGTATGTTAAAGTAAACGTGGACTCGGAGACGTATTCGGTGTTTTTATACTGGAACATCATAGTCTATATAGCAGTTAGGAGAGTTTTGCGGTGGTTCACATCAGTTGCAGTGTAAAAGTCAAACCTTTCAGTTGGCATGCCATCTGTGTTACTACTGTGGCGTCTCTGCATGGCGCCCACTGAGTCACCAGAAGCTCAGGAGCTGGAGAAAAACAAACATTTTAGTAACTGATAATACAATCTGAGACACTGATTATGTTTGTAAGTGCTTGGGTAACTGACAGATCCTCTAGTTTGGTGTCACTCTCACTTCTAGTAATTGACCTTTTCTTGTTCTGCACATTTTTTTTTGTGGATTTAGATCTCTAACACAATAAATCTCAACTTATCAGATCATTTAAAAGCCTTTAAAATTAATGTGTTAGACCAGGAAAGCTTACAACAGTCCAGAATCGACTCCCAGTCAAGCTCCTGTCATTCAAACCCGGGTTAGCAAGTAGCAACTGTGGCTAATTAAGTAAATACAAGGCGATTTCACGTCTCCCAACTAAAATTCTTGGTCTTTATAACCACAGAGGCTATAAGACGAGATAACACTCCATTATATATTATCACGGACAGATTTATCTTACCGTTATCATGCTTATGACAGATGAGCCTGTACGACTATTGTCATTGCCTACAAACGGAGCTGGGAATCGATCCTAAAAAGAGTCGACTCTCCGATTCCATGCATTGAGAATAGGAAGCCGCTTCCGAAGCTTGAGAGTCGGTTCTATAGTGAATTTAGTCTCAAGGTCAAGCACAAAAGCAGCAAACGCGTATTTGACCGGTTAATCAATATTACACAGGATATTAACAGTATATTTGGCCTGTTTTGCGTTTGAATTGTGGTTTCGTGAAGTCAATAAATCATTGTAAGGATTCGAATCGATTCCTAACACCTTATCAGAATCTCAGAATCGGAGTCGACTCCAAGATTTCTAGGTCTCGGAACAGCCCCTAGCTACGAAAGAGCTATGGATGAAGCTTCCTAATCCTTCCTATATAAGGTACTGTGTGTAAAATATCGTAATATTCTATGACTTATATTGTGTGTTATATACCAAACAGAAAGATATTCGAGAATCGGGTTAGCGATTACCTAAACGCTTCATAATAAACAAGGCGGGGGCTTAAATGATTCCTGTTTCCGGAGGCATGATGAGCCGCGGCTGACCAATCAGGATACGTTCTGAGCCAACACTTCCGCATTCTGGAAAAATATTTTTGATGATGGTTGTCAATTTCAATGCCGACTAGATTTTACATTTCCAGTCCAAATGCCGGAGCCACCTCAAGACGTTTTCTTTATTATTCGTGAAGTTTACTTTATTAATATTAGATTGTTCGAACGGATTATTCTTAGCGGATTTATCTGAGAATGCTAAACGCTAGCTAGCTAGCTGGCTGATTTAACCCGACTAGCCGGCTGTGTTTGTTTTGAGTTATTTTTTTTGTTGTTGTTGTTGTTTTTTTGTCACTGTGGTATTAAAAACAAGCTCGAGTTTGTTTGTCATCTTGGAATTGCTTAGTAGATGTTTAAACATGCAGTATAAGCATCTAAAATCGTGATCTAAAATGGGTTAGCTGTAGATAACTGCGCATGCGCAGTGCATGGTTGCATGGCCTGTCACGTTTTCCCTTTTCATCCAGATTGTCTCTTAAAACGCGATTTCGGCAAGGAGCGTGTTCATGTGGCTGAGGCGCAAGCTGATTAAGCTACATTGCAGAGGATTTCTTAGTCGTGTCTGATCTGATCTGATCTGATCTGGTGAACATCCAGACCTAGCCGGCTCCATGGTGCTGCGCAGACTGCTGCGGAGGCGCTGGGTCCTGGGGGTCGTGTTCGGCTTCTCCCTCATTTACTTCCTCACCAGCACACTCAAACAGGTGAGCCATCACACTCGTTTATGTAGGTCATATTTCTAATGAACTAAGAACACGCCCATAACGCGTTATAATACATTTATAACTCATGCATGTTTGTAGAATTAAGATTATGCATGAGTTATGTCTGTTATGCATTATGCATTGTTATTATAATGCATTATAAGTAGTGTATGACACATGCCTAATGCATGACAAAGAAAATCAGCATGCATACTGTATTATGTTTAATTACAGACACTGAGAAATGTTTAATACGTAACATTTAATTTAAAATGGAAACAAATATATCTTTTTTTTTAATTTTTACACTTCCTGAACTCATCAGAAATACCTCTTTTTTGGAAAAAAAAAAATTATATCAATATAACATTTGTAATAATATATAAGGTGTATTTGTGAGCTGTAAGTAAGATATTTTTAAATGATTATTAAACCTACAGTATTTACACCATTACATTTTGTCACATAGTCTGAAAATTACACTATAGTTTAGAGATATTTATATTGGGGGGGAAAAAATTGCAGGGGAGAGCAAGTGATGAGAAGAGAGACTCGATCAGAAGTGCCACCCTTTACACATAATGACTCTGAAATTTAACATTGGATTACGCAGGAATGTAGCCAAAATCGTTGTGT
Source organism: Cranoglanis bouderius (assembly GCA_023630585.1). Taxonomy (NCBI): domain Eukaryota; kingdom Metazoa; phylum Chordata; class Actinopteri; order Siluriformes; family Cranoglanididae; genus Cranoglanis; species Cranoglanis bouderius. Next base: position 18,845,704 of record CM042549.1, on the reverse strand, counting down.
TTTTGCAGAATAAAAACAGCAGCTCAGCCAATCAGGTGAGCTCTCTGATAATAACGTACACTCTCTGGAAGCCCCGCCCCCTTTCCCCCTTTTCACATTAGTGATTATTTGCCCCATGCTCGTATTTCTTTGAAAGATATAATCAACCCTCGCGACCTGATCCAGCTCCTCCTGTGTAGTAGAGTCCAAGGGGTGGAGACAACTCTGTGTGGATAAGTGTGTTGTTTGGTGTTGTGTGGGTTAGGGATTAGGGATATAGGAGGAATTGGATCAGATCCAGCTCCACCCCCTGGACTTGAGGTGCCCTCACGTTCTGTCAAAGTAAGCAAAGAATGTTTTCTTGACGTAGAAAGTGTTACCTCTGACCACACTGATCAAACACCCTCCTGGAGAATCTGAAAAATCCAATCCAAATCGTTTCGACGAATCCGGATCAGATGTGTGTCAGATGTGGAACTGAATTCTGCAGGGAGATCGGGATCGGGATCGCGTCGATCCCCCCCATGGCTCCAGTGCACGTCCGTTGGTTCTCGGTGATTCTGAAACTGATCATGGTATGATGCGTACAGGAGGAGCGAAGCATGCGGGATCGGACTCTGCTGGAGGCGAGGGACCCCGATCACCCCATTGCGTGGAAGGTCAAGTTCAACCTGGGCAACAGCAGCAGGCAGATCACCCAGTGCAGGAACTCCATCCAGGGGAAGAGCCTCCTCACTGACGAACTTGGTAAAGGATGTAAATGTCAGGTTTAATCTCTGATTAAAAGGAAAACTCCATCCTGAACCACTTGCGTATTAATCTGTCTTTAATAGTGTCTAAGATGTATATTCTGATGACATTCGGAGTTGGCGGAGTTTCTGTTTGTTTAACGGTTTCCTGCGTTACCCACAGTGGGATTTAGCCCTCACATCATCTCTGCCTAAAGAGAGCAATGCGGCGGAGCTTTAGTCCTTCAGTCTGTCCAGATCTCGCTCCTGAACTGTACACTCAGATCAAACAACTCGGCTTCCAATGCTTTCGACTTTGCTAACATCGGCATCACCGGCATCACGCTAGTCGTCACGTAGATCGCCAACTAGCCGAGCTGAGTCCAACGTTTGCTCCTCTAATTCTACGTTGGAATTCTCGTTACTATGACGTTGAACGCCATTGGAAAACGGAAAGTTGCTCTTGTTTTGTTTTTGGGCGCGAACACTGACACGTGACGGATATCACTTACGTTTGAGGTTGTTGAAAAGTATTTTTTTTTCTCCTCCTGTTAAACGTCATAACTACGCTACTGTGTAACTACGCTAGCAGTAGCAACGTCCTCGAGTGACGTCGGAGCAGAGCTTCTCCTGCGAATAACGAAAATACAGCGCCAGCCGAGAACTTTGCACAAGAGGAGCTAAACATGTCAGAAATACTGTATTTCACAAATAGGAACATATTGAACGCGTTTCTGGGTGGAGTTTTCCTTTCATTTGACTTCAGTTCAAATTTACATGGCTTTTTAAAAATATATATATTTATTAAGACTTTAATTAAAACTAAAATTAAGACTTTTGTTGCTACTTCAGCATCCATTTTTTTTTTTTGGCTGCTTAAAGTGTCATTATGATTCTGTAATGAAAAAAAAAAAAAGTCTACATACTCGTCTAAGCTTATGGTGTTGTATTGATGATCATTCACTCAGGGTATGTGTGTGAGAGGAAGGACCTGCTGGTGAACGGGTGCTGTAACGTGAACGCGCCTCGCTCCGGGCAGTACATGTGTAAGAGCTGTCTGCCCAACGGCTGCTGCAGCGTCTACGAGTACTGCGTGTCCTGCTGCCTCCAGCCCGACAAGGTGCCATTTCTTCTCTCTCCGGATTAAAATAGCGAACAGTACTCTGTCTGTGAGGTGTGTACAGAGTAGTGACAGGCAGAAGTACAGGACCCTGCGTTCACTGCTAATGTGATATAGGTGGCTACAGGACGTATTCGTATTTCAGCTGTCTTCCCGCTAAAATCAAAATATAAATATACAACCCCAGTTCCAAAAAAGTTGGGACGGCGTGTACGATGTAAATAAAAACGGGATGCAGTGATTTGCAAATCTCATAACACCATATGTTATTCACAGTAGAACATAGAAAACATATCAAATGTTTACACTGAGGAAATGTACCTCTTTAATGAAAAAAACACGGTAATTTTTGGTAATCTGATGGCCGCAACACGTCTCAAAAATTGTTGGGACGGGGGCAACAGAAGGCTGGGAAAGTAAGTGTTACTAAAAAGAAACAGCTGGAGGTTAATTGGAAACAGGTCAGTAACATGATTTGGTATAAAAAGAGTATCTTAGAGAGGCAGAGTCTCTCAGAAGTGAAGATGGGCAGAGGTTCACCGATCTGCGAAAAATTGTCTACAGTTTTTGGGGTTGTAAATCCGATACTGGGGACCGTTTCCATGATTCTCAACTCCCTCTTCCCATTAGTGGAAAAATAAGGCGAAAAAGTTCTAGTCTCATCTTTTACTGAGTTTTATTACAATATAAACATACATTGAAATGAACAGTGACGGTGATCATATGTATTTATAGGGATGCAGCCAAATACGAAAAGGAGGTGCTACATTTTTTTAATGAAAGAAAGCTTGCCAGAAAGTTTCACAAGGCATCCGGTTGAGATTAGACGTATGCACCGGGACTGGGATCCTATGGGACGTGACAAAAATGTCACTTGAATGCGACGGGATGTTTTTACTTTGATAAGTCACAAGTCACGAAAACCGCATGAGCGGAATTAAAAAAAAAAAACAAAAACAAAACAAAACAGTCTGCAATCTCTAGTTGAGAGCAAGTACGGACTGGAGTGATGTAGCTGAGGTTGAGGAACTGCCACAGTCAGAATCCACACACCGTTCTGACACTGCTGACACTTCTACCACTGTTTTGGGGTGCAGTGGTAGGGCCTGGAGCCTGTTCCAGGGAACTCGGGGCACAAGGCGGGGGACACCCTGGACGGAGTGCCAAACCGCTAAGTTTAGGCCACGCCCACTCCAGGTTTAAATCCGAATACAGATACGGATATGAATGTTAGGAGCACTAAACAGATCCAGATCGTAGCATTCACTGTGTTCCACCTCGAATGTTTTAATGATAGAGGAGACTATATTACCATGCCATATTAAATCTTAAATATTGACACCCCCCCTCACCCCCTCGCTTTCTCTATTGTGTGTGTTTATTTTCCCTCAGCAACCTCTACTGGAGCGCTTTTTGAACCGAGCCGCTGAGGGATTTCGGAATCTCTTCACCGCAGTGGAGGATCACTTTGAGCTGTGTTTGGCAAAATGCCGCACCTCCTCACAGGTAACCGTCACTCAAAATGATCCTCTTACACCGAGGCTGCATTTATTACTGCCAACCAGTTTGGTTCTAAATCCGAAACATATCAGATATCTGTTCATTTCTGCAGTTATTGTTATTGTTGCATGTCTTTACACAAAATGGAGGGACTATGTAACATAAATGGCTGTAATTCCTAAACAGTTAATGCAATATTTTTGTTAAACCCCTTGAATTAAAGCTGAATTGCATTTTGATTGCTTCATTTCAATTCCAACCTTTGCGGCGGTGTACAGAGGCAAAAATTATGTGTTGCAGTGCATTATGGGTTCTACACTATGCTTTCAGACACGATTATAAAAAGACAAGCTCCCTAGCTAATGCACTATGCAGTGAATAGTGTACAGACACACTGAAGGATCGAGATTTACTTCTTAATATGAAATTGTGTGTGTATATACAGTATTGAACCACATACTTTCATACGTTTCGTATCTGCGACCAATTACGTCTCATCAGATGCGTTACGTGTGATTTTTATTTTTTTATTTTTTTTTCTTTCTCCAGAGCGTCCAGCATGAGAACACGTACAGAAACCCCCAGGCGAAGTACTGTTATGGTGAAAGCCCCCCCGAGCTCCTGCCCATCTGATAGAGAAAAGTACTTCCACGCAAATATACTACCTCTCACCTCGTCCGCTCAAGTGTATTCAATGGTCTTGAACTGACTGCGTCAGCATGAAGACGTACTGTGAAGCTGCACCGGGGAAGAACGTAATCGTGTCCAAGGAGCCGCCTAAAACCTCATCTGTTACTGTCATCTACAGGATGTGTTGGGTTTGTGCCACAGAAATAGGATTTCCTATGGTTGCCAGTTTCTTACATATACATTACTTTAACAGGAAATGCATCACTGGACTGATGTCAGAGGTTGAGCTCAGCCACAGATGTGTGCAATATGTCTGGAATAGTACATGGGTGCAATAACTATTGCCTCAGCGGTAGGCAGTAAAAGGTGGAATGACTTTACAGAAGTCGGAGACCATAAATCAGATCGAAACTGTAAGGAATTCTGACTCAGTGATCACTTGTTAAAGTCTTGCTATGTATTAAAGCTATATGTTAATTTAATAAATGCCATTTTTACCGACTCACCTCATCTATGGTAAATTGTAAGGGTAGATATTCTGAAATCTTGATGTGGGGAAGAAAAAAAAAAAAAAAAAAGCAACATTGGAAATTTTATTTTAAAACACTATAAACGAACCCAAATAGCGCAGCAATCTACACAGCAGAACTATTTTATTTACCGATTAAAGAGAGTCACATATCTGTTTATGGTTAATGTTATTGAATTTCTACGAAACAAGTTTCTACAGACAAAGCAGAACGCTGGCGGGAACTTCCTTCCATTCTTCCTTCCTTCTTTCATTCATTCATTTATTCGTTCATCTCAAACACTGACTGTCTCTCTCTCTGTCTCTCTCTGATTTCAACACTCACAATAAAACACGCAGGGTATGAATTAGGTTTCCATTTAACTTTCTCAAAGTCGTATCACTTATTCCTTTTATACCACAGCGATTTACGCAGTTAAATTAGTGGACTTATTTATTAAAGAATGGCACGTACTTATTAATCGGTTTATAGTTAAATGTACTGTTGTGTAATGTCTGTGAAAAAAAAAACTAGCTACAGCAGCATGTGACGCCCTGTTGCGTGAAACAGGATTGAGGACGTTGTAGGCAGGCGTTAGATAGCGGAGCTGATTGTATTTGATTCATTGTTTCCTATGTCTTCTAGTATGTTTCGTATTATCGACAAAAAGAAAACAAATCGAATCGAACGAATTGATGCACATACATCACGCGCAGATAGATACAGCAGAGCACTGTACGGACTTCCTTCCTTCAGGACTTGCCGTGAAACGCACAGGATGTAAATTAGATTTTAATCACATACGAGTCAGTCCCTCCAGGATTTTGCGATAACAGAAATCAAGCAAACGCCGCAATGTTCAGCGGAGGTTGCAATTTTTCGAAATGGCCGCAGATTCGGGCCAAGGCATGTCGTGTGACGTCATCACGACACACGTCCAGCCAAATCCCTCTTCGATACATGTGCGTCGAACAGGAGTACAGCTAAAAGGTGTAATTTACCGACAGACAGCACTGTGAAGGCATCACTGTGCGATTTCGTGAATTCAAATTGTTTTCCACAAAAAACTCCGCGTCAAAAGATTTGCATCGGAAGTTTTGGGGGGGAAAAAAAAAAAGACGCCGCAAAATCAAGCATTATTTCCCTCAACAATCACAAAATAAATAAAAAAATCTGTGAAATCCTGTGTGGACTGACAAGTGTAAACACTCACTCATTACCCGCTCGTTCTCTGTGATTCCCTTACTGTAGGTGACACTTGAACATGCCCTGACTGCCACATAGCTATAAAATATGTTTTTTTTTTCCCTTTCCCCATTTTCTCAGACTTTCCCAAGTTATTAAGACAGAGAAACCAGTAATCTCAAAGTCTTCACGTCTTAAATATGTCTTCAATATGTGTCTCCTTAAAGATAACATCATGTCAACAAGTATATTTTTCGTAGTTGTTGTTGTCCAACAAGAACACTTACAGCTGGAGCTCCTCAGAGTTGTACTTCCAGTCGGAGTTGCTGTTATAGAAAACGGATCGAGGACTTCTTACCACCGGGATTCTGATCTAACCTAACATTGCATCAGACCAAAACCTTCAGTTAGAAGTTCCTAGTGAGTTGTTGATCTCACGAAGTTTTCTTGCCACTCGTTTAAAAAAAAAAAAAAAAACCTGATCCATGATCCTGAAATTTCATACGAGCCTATTCTCATTGGATGTCCGCTCTCCCTCTCGACGTAAGAACAATTAATCATCATGATTATCTGTACTACAAATCCTGCAACCAAATTAGAAAATTAACAAGCGCCAAGTCATTTCATTTCCTCGTATGACATGTTGATTAATTACCGGCGTCTCGCGGGATTCCCAGACTGTTTGAAGCCCAAACTGTGCACCTGCTTCTCTAATGACTGCTGCTTAAAGTTTAACCCAGATTTAGTCGGAATCTTTCATAGAATTGAATTATATAGTATATATTTATCTATAGTGACCCGTGTAGCTAAACTCGGTGACCTAAAGCATAACAAAAAAACCGGAAAACTTGAATAAATGTATTATATATATATATCTATATTTCACATTTTACTTACACACAAGTATGGGATTTGAATCTGCACTAGAAGGTTTAAGAGTACATTAAGTTAATAAATATAGATTTTAACAATAATATAAAATAACAGTCAGTTCTATACAACTCTAAAATTAATAATTGTGTCCATTTTATGAACTATATTGCTCCTACCAGTTGACATTTTAAAAAGAAAAAGCATAAAAAAAATTACAAATCGTTACTGAAAATTAATTTGTATAAAATTAATTCAAAGTATTACAATTTTATTCACACACAAGCACATGGAATTTTGAAACGTCTTCAGTCTAAATAATGAAAATGTGTATTTTACAACGTACAACTTTTAGGATGATTCATAATGTAAATGCCTACTAAAACACTGCTATCTTAAATAGTGATACAAAAATAGCACAAGGTAACATACTCTTCAAATAAGCAGCGTTCTTTGTTAACGGTTTTCTAAGCTTCCTTTTCGTTAACCATGGCCTACGAATGCGCTGCCAGAGTTTTTGTTTATGCTTTCAAAGGTCTCGTTTACACTCCGCAAGGTTACGTTTGCCATTCTGGCGCAAATCTCTTGTGTGGGCGGGGCTTAACGGCAATTTACTCTCATTGGCTAGTGAGACTTGGATCGACAGCTCAAGTGTCCCGCTGAGGAGGAAGACGATGATGCTCTGTGCCACTCCTGAGAGCTCATCTTGAGAAGATAGTCGTATGAGACTACCCGAACCTCAAATATTCATTACGAACCAGCATAAGTAAGTAATTTCCACGACAAAGCACAAACGCTATAACTATGCAGAGAACCGCATCCAGAACGCTCTCCAACATTCACACCCCTGAAGTCTCTACTTCCAGGTCAGGGAGCTGTCGATCCAAATCTCACTAGCCAATGAGAGTAAATCGCCGTTAAGCCCCGCCCACACGAGAGGTTTGTGCCAGAATGGCGAACGTAAACGAAAACTCTGGCAGCGCATTCATAAACCATGATTAGCTTAGAAAATTGTTAACAAAGAACGCTGTTTATTTGAAGACCATGTTCAATTTTTTTTGCCAGAGTTCATTGTCTTCAGTTTCAGATCGTTTTTTTCTTCTTTCTCGTTGTATATTTTTATTTTTCTATTCATTACGAACTAAATAGTGATACAAAAATAGAACAAAGTATGGTTAAATAATTTTAATAATAAATACAAAATATTAAAAATAGTAAAAAGAAATAAATATTATTTTTAGGTAAATAGAAATATTACAAATATTAAATAATAAGATAAAAATAAAAAACTTCCTGGTCACTGATTTTCTTAATGCTTTTCAAGCAAATGGATTAGCTGGTGAAGGAATTTCACTGATGATTCCAGGAAGTTCCGGGTCAACCGCTTGGCTTTGTAGATATCTTGAGGCCATATGGGCTGTGGAGGATTGTCGCATTTAGCCAAGAAGTGATGTGCACAAATCGGGATGTGCCTATTCAGTCTCCTAATAATGTTTGTAAAAAGGTGTTGGATTCGTTCATTATTATTATTCAGTTGTTTCTGGTGATCTTGAACCTGTGGCAGCGCTTCTTCCATGTAGATGAGGCCACACGCGGCTGACGTTTTCTGCTTGGGGATTGGCAATGACTTGTCGATCACGAGGTGAGGGATGACCTCAGTGTTGTGGTGAGCATGAACTTTTATGCTTGCCTGTGGAGACAGAAACACAGCGGGTGAACAAACAACCAAGAGAGTATAATTCAATAATAATATAAACGTTTCATATTCATTTCTCCCTAATTTAGTCTTGGCCAATTCCCAAGACTCTCAGAGGAAAGCGCTATCTACCCTCTTCCACATACATGAGCTCACAGATTCCCACAATTGGCTAGTGTCATTGTGATCGACAGAGAGAGTAATCTCATCCCTCCCACCCTGAGAGCACGGCTTGTTTTGCGCCACATAAGCCGCATTTCTTCCATTGCAAAGATAAAGCAGAAAACGTTACTAACTAATGTGGGTCAGATACGAGACAGATACAAGACCGCAGTGCTGTTGAATTCTCGATTCTGATTGGTCAGAAGGGGTTGATTCATTTCTATAACACCAGCTTTGACAGCGATTAGTAATTCCGGCTGCGAGATTTATATCAGTGCGCTCATAACACCTCATTCAGAGGGAGTTAAAAATATGTATTTACCAAAAAGAAACAAAAACACTTAAAAAGATGTAATCGTTGATATGGTGAAGCTTTCTGTATGTTTATGAGCCAATTACAAATACTCTGAGGGGATGATGGCCTTCAGCTTTGCGTTCAACCATGTTGCATCGCAACACCCTGTTATTGATTATTTCCCTATAACTGCACACCTTCATGTTTTATTTCTTACATGTTATGGAGAAGAATCCAGAGAGGATCTGTGGTGTAATTAATATAGATGTAGTAAAAAAATAAAAAAATAAATGTAGCATAGTGCACAAATTTTCAAAGTATGCACATGCAATTATGGTTTCTTATAGGCGTTTCTTTATCAGATTTTATATATATATATATATATATATATATATATATATATATATATATATATATATAATGTATATATAGTATATTTCAATTCCTATAATTGTAAAGTGTAAAATTGTCATTTAAAATAATCTGAATTGTTATTCAAATAATACATTTTTTTTTAAATGTACAAAATAATTATCGCAGCATATTCTAAGGATTGTATATTAGCTCTTTTATACATACCTACATACATACGCACATACACCAGCTATATAGCTATAGCAGTATATATATAGTTTGCTTTTCAGTACTCACATTTAATTCCTTGATCTCATGTTCCACTAGTCTTAGGAGTTCTAGCATCGCCTCCATTTTGCACGATTGAGCTGGAAAAGCCGTGAGCTCACACACGTTTACACTCAAGGCGAAACATAACGTCAGAATGCCTAAACAAGAGAGAAGCACCATGAGACAAATTCAACTTGCAAATAGGACAAAAGTCAAACTTGGGAGCGATCATGATTGATTGATAATAATAATGATGATTGATATTATGATTGATATCGATTCAAATATCCAAAAGGTTCTGTTACCTGCTGTTGATTTCATCAGGATTATATTTTCAGCAAAGGGCTGATTAGATTATGATCAGATCTAGTTCCTTCAGGGCGTAAAGTGTGTATGATGCAGGACAGGATGCAGAAGAGCTTTATACAGCCGTGGGGCTTAGTCACTCAAGAAAAAAGTGATGTGTGCTTATCTCACAACATCTACAGCATATATCGAGTGCTGAAATAAAAACACTCAAGTGGTGGAGCTTGTGAGCAAATTTGAATTTTCACACTTAGATGCTTAATTAATTTTTTGGTTTTGTTTTGTTTACTTTTGATAATCCTCAGACTAAAGCAGCGCCACATATAAGACGAATATCTGGAAAGAAGGAACTGGTTAGTTAAAAAAGAACTTTTTCAAGATCGCTGCGGTGTTCTGCTTACGACACCACTTCCTGATACTTTATTAGTATTTTCCATTATCTAATTAGACGTGACACTAGTTCCAGCGGATTTGTTCAAATTAGTCACTGTTTTCATCTTTAGCTGTTATAATCATATGATTTTGCTCTTCTATGATTTCACATCAGATTTAATTCTTCATTTGAGTTGGTTTAAGTGATTTTGAACACTTCGGTACTTTATACAGCAAAATAAAAGGGTGCTTCAGCCCATTAAACTCTGAATAACTTTATACGAATCATTCCACAAATGTGTTAATGCAGCTCAAAGGTTTATGCTTTCAAAGGTTTCGTTTACACTCCGCAAGGTCACGTTTGCCATTCTTAACGGCAATTTACCCTCATTGGCTAGTGAGATTTGGATCGACAGCTCAAGTGTCCTGCTGGGGAGGAAGACGATGATGCTCTGTGCCACTCCTGAGAGCTCATCTTGAAAAAAAATAGTCGTATGAGACTACCCGAACCTCAAATATTCATTACGAACCAACATAAGTAAGTAATTTCCACAACAAAGTACAAACGCTATAACTATGCAGAGAACCGCATCCAGAACGCTCTCCCAAATTCACGCCCCTGAAGTCTCTACTTCCAGGTCAGGGAGCTGTCGATCCAAATCTCACTAGCCTACTGAGAGTAAATCGCCGTTAAGCCCCGCCCACACGAGAGGTTTGTGCCAGAATGGAGACCGTAAACGAAAACTCTGGCAGCGCATTCATAAACCATGATTAGCTTAGAAAATTGTTAACAAAGAACGCTGTTTATTTGAAGACCATGTTCAATTTTTTTGCCAGAGTTCACTGTTTTCTGTTTCAGATCGTTTTTTTTTTTTCTTCTTTCTCGTTGCATATTTTTGTTCGTTTCTTGAAAAATTATGTTCGATACTTTTGGCACAAATTTAATTCCGTAAAGGTAACATCATCGAGTGAATGTTGTGTACATTTTTTCATAACCTATAACGAGTGACAAGATGTTAAACGAATCCACACATTAATGCAAAATGATTTTTTGGATGTATTTCAATGATTATTAAATATATTTAAAGATAAAGTGTAGTTATAGTGGCCTGGGACAGACAAAAATGCTGTTTTGTAACTGCCGTAGGTTTTATTAATGATTTTATTCAGTTGCGTATCTGAAACATGCATGAAATAAGTGTTTGTTGTTATTTTCACGCACATATTTGTACATATAATGTGAATAGCACACGAACAGCACCCCGAACATGGCATCACCCGGAACATATACCTCATTAGGCTGATGCTTTTATCCAAAGTGTCTTAAAAGTTGAGACAGGATACAACTGAGCAGTTGAGAGCTAAGAACCTTGCTCAAGGGCCCCAACAGTGGCAACTTGACGGAGCTGGGATTTGAACTCACAACCTTCTGTTCGGTAGACCAGTTGCCTAATGCAACATAAATGACGTATACTCATCTTTCACTCACCGTCAATGTAAAAGTTGAAGAAGTCATGTCCTTTTTAGCCTTGGGACTTTCCAACTTTAACCAAAGGGAGAAGTTTTGAAGTGATCTTGAACGCAGCTTTTTTTTTTTGTTTTGTTTTGTTTTGTTTTGTTGTATTAGACACGGATCTCCAAAACCATGAATAAAGTCTAAGCGTCTAAGATCGACATACTGTATACAAGAGTCACTCTGTCACCAGTTTGTCACCAGGTTACATGTTGTAATGTATGTGTGCTACCGCCCGCTATGCCACTCATGAATCATAAATCACATTTTACTATTGCTTGAATACCAAGGAACCTATTCAGCATACCTTGTGAGTTCTATTTACACCTCAACTTTCAGTTCCAAAAAAACAGAGGTAACTTTCACGGTATGTACAGTATGTAGCCATATCCACTTACTCGCTGAACATAACCTGGTCCGGAGCAGGATATGTTCCAGGGTTAGTTTGTTTCAGAGAGCTGACGGAGCATGGCGTGTCAGTCAAGAGGTTCAGTTCATTTCAAAGTGAGGATTTTTCTGTAGTATGACATTTGAATCTTTTTTTTTTTTTTTTTTTTTTTTGCGCGTGTGTATAATGTAATACTGATATTTTATTATTACTCATGAAATAAGGTGTCTGATGTAAGAGTTACAGAACCTCTGCAATGTTGCATCATTTAATGCGGTGAAGTACGGCGGTGTACCCGCTAAAAATGATGAAATTCCAAGTCAGTGTAGGCGCATGGTAGGTTACAGACTTATATCTGTCAGTAGCTCCACAATGAAACCTTTAGGGTTGAGCAATTGGTTATACTACAAGATCTCACTGATGGCATAATAAGAATGATGTGGCACAAACTATTACACACACTTTCTTGTGATTTTCATGATTTATTCTGGAATAATGGCATATTTCCTCCGAATACTAAAGGTGGAAAATTCATAACCGTTTTTTTGGTGCGATTTCTACTTTTATTGGACAATGTTTTTACTTTTAGTTTAGACATCTTTTGGGGCTGAAAAAAAGCATTACAGAGTGAATAATCCAGTTTGTTATAATTATTAATTATACCGCCGACTATATTTCACATGCGAACATTAGTGGTTCTGTTGCACTCAGTCTAGAATAAGCCACATTTGTCCAATCATCTGATGTGGATGACAGAAATGAAACCTTATATTAATGTCTTTTATGTTTGAAAAATCTTAGTCCTGCTAGAACATTTATAACAGCCTGGTTTAATAATAGTTTCACAGATACATTGATATTATGATAAAATGTAGTTTGGATACAACCTCCCTTTTCGAGAATGGCTACTTAGTGATTATAATTGTGCGGAAATAGGCTTTGAGGCTTTGTCTTTGTGCAGCTGAATCTACTGTTTATGTTTTATACAGGCATTTCCTCATAATTTCCACATCCCTTATTGCAGACCAAGCAAAAATAAATCTGTAAAGTAAATAGCACATGTAGTGTGTAATATTTTGAGCTTAAACATATGGACTAATGCTCTCCTTACCCAGTCGCTGACTTTTGACCTCCTCTACACAGAGTGAAGGTTGGCTTATATTCCCTGATTATAACTGACTATACACCCTGAGTGATACTTTTCCAGAACTTTGTTTTGATAGCTCCTTTGTGTTCATCATGCTGTTCGCTTTGGTATGTTCTCTAACAAACAGAGTTCCTCCAAGAACAGGTGTACTTACTTATTGAGACCACTTTAACTGCACAAAGGTGAATGCAGTTCAGCTAATTACAACCAATTATTATTATTTCAACTAATTAGTTTCACAGCAATGGGGGTGAATACTTATGCAACCACAACATTTTGTTTGTAAATCGTTTCGCAAACTATATAGATTTTTTTCCCCTCACTGTTCAATAAGATCAGATTTTTGAGTATATTCATGACATCCATTTCAGTTCCAGGTTGTAACATTACAAAATATTGACACGCCCAGGAGTTTCTGAGAGAAATATATTGTTATTATTATTTTTTTTATTTAGAGGAACGGTAAGTAGATCCTAAATTGTTAGAGATGTCAGATGTAAAAAAAAAGTGTAATATTCCATGTTTGTGTTATACAATTATCCCAATCTCTTGGGATAGCAATTATTATTATATAAAGTTTATACTGTAATTATTTTGCCATATAGTTTACATACTCGGTGGCCACTTTAATAAGAACACCTGTATCAGGCAGAAATGCCGTGTTGGGGTCAAAGGAGAATGTCCAGACTGGTTTGAGCTGACAGGAAGGCTACAGGAAGTCAAATAACCACTCTGTACAACCGTGGTGAGCAGAAAAGCATCTCATGACACGCGACACACTGGACCTTGTGGGTACAGGCTCACTGAAACTGGACGGTTGAAGATTGTAAAAAGATCAGGTGATGTTCAGCTGCCAGTTTTGGCGCTCAGTGCGTTGCTGCCACATGATCGGCTGACTGGATAATTGCATGAATGAGCATGTGTACTAGTGTTCCTATTAAAGTAAGTGTATACTGGACTACGTGGATGTATAGCGATGCACAAAAAAGACAGATTTTGATATTCACGGTTAATTCAATCAAAGGTTTATTGTAATACACAACCAGAATGATGCCTCTTAGGACTTGAACAACAACAACAGTCCTGCTTTTTAATGTCCAAAATATAGATTGTGAACATTTTGGACTTTTTTTTTTTTTTTTTTTAAATTCACCAACCCAGTAACAGAATTATGTTGTGCAGATATGAATTTTTAAATCACTTACATAAAGGAAATAGGGTTTAGTCTAGTATGCTTTGATATGGATAATTGGCTAAACCACTAAAAAGTGTATTTGTATGTATATTTATATATTGAGCCCATTTATACGACAAAGCTACAAAAAAAAAAAAAAAAAATCAAACACTGATGTATCAAGATTGGATATAACAGTGAGAGTCACATGTTGCTTAGTAGCTCTATTGCTATTGTCTCACCAAAAATCCCGAACCAGGAAGGTCAAATGTCCATAGCAGCTGAAAATTGGGGGAAAAATGAACTAAATTGAACCAACAATGAACTTCCTGTTTTTTTTTGTTTTTTTTTTGTTTTTTTGTTTTTTTTTTTTTAAGTATAATACGTTTGAGATACTTCCCTTCTTTCCCAAATCATACTGTTAATACAAGACGCCGAAGAAATATTCACTGGTATAAGAATAAAAATAAGAAAACCAGATTGTCTCACACATTTCTGATGTATTTACAAAGGTATGTTTGTCAGAAAAACACTCATTTTGAGCAAAGGATGTTTTCAGTAACTTAAGTTTTTTAGTAGCCTTCTACCTGGGCCATCAGAAGGAAATCTGCTCAGTATGACGCTACATCTTAACTCAAATGTTAATTTGGTGTTATAAATACATTGAAACAATACTGAAAAAAATCTAACACTGATAGTGTTTTACATAATAGCAAGCAAAAAAAAAAAAAAAAAAAAACCCCAACCCTGACAAAATGAAAATTCTGACATCACTAGTCTCTCGCTGATCCGCAGATTATCCAAAATTAGTGGAAGCCCACTTGTGCCAGGTGAAAAAGAAAAAAGAAACCGACATGACGACTCGGAAAATCTGTGGTGCCATTGTAAGTCCTTATGATGTTACGATTCATTTGTTCAATAAACTATTCTACATTGTAAAAGCTACTTTTTTGTGCAATTAGCATGACAGCTTCATGACCCAAAAAAAAGCACTTCGCTGCTTTGTGATTGGACCTTGAGCTCGTGCTCTTGTGAGCCAATCCTAGCTTATAAACATCATCAAAACACTTCCAGTGGTCATCGCAACACTGTCTGTGTTAATGCTCTTCCTGTTGTAGTGTCAGCAATCAGGATTGCATCAGCATCCGGCGCCTTTCCGTTGATCATGAAGCATGTCTGTGACCCTCACTATGTCCTCTTCTGGCACCTAAAGGAGAGAAATGGTTAACAGCTAGTTAATGAGTGTAAAAGGATACATAAATTCACTGCAAAGTCATGACATGGGTTTATAATGTTGTATATAAGCTTAAAGGAGTTTAATCATCGAGTTAAAAAAAAAAGGAAGCTCTGACCTACTTAATATGTTCAATTACATCTGTATCATTCATCCTTTCAGAGTTTGAACTACTTTCCCAGAGGGAAGAATTGATGGTTACGTTTTACCAGTGAAGTCATGGATAAAAACAAAAGGTGTTCTGTATTTTTATGTTTACTGCCAGATTGGATAAAACTCTTTAACCCTGTACTGCATGAATTATTACAATTACATTTTAAAAAATGTTTGTATGGATTTTTAGTACTTGAATTAGTTCAAGTAATAAAATTTTATATACAAAAATTTGAAACAGTTTTTTAGGGGGCAGTTGGTAAATTGTTGCCATTTGGCAACAATGTGCAATGGTGGAAAGTATCATATAGTCAGAGGTTTTTTTTTTGTTTTGTTTTTTTTTTGCCACCTAGTAAGCATGTCAAAGTTCTATCTTCTAGAAAGGAATTACAGTTGTAAAAACTATGTGGATGGATTTACTCACTCAAAATACATACAAAAATGAGATCCAAACATGTTTTGGGTGAAGTATCTTTTTCATTCTTTCTCCTGAATTCTTTCTCTTGAAACATAAAATTTAGAAAATAAGGTGCAATTGCAAAATGTCTGAAATTACAACAGTTGTTCTTACTTTGGATGTGAAACCATGTAAATATACTATTAGAGAAGCCTAGTGTTTTGTTTTTGTTTGTTTTTTGCTATGTAGGCAATGTTTCAATTTATGAATGCACACACCACAGTTCAATTATCGCATGTTGTTGCCATATGGCTACAATTACATTTTAGCATTTAACAGAACACTCAAAATATAATATGAACTTGTTTAAATGGTAAAAAAATAATGTTAACATTTCAGATATTGTTTCAATGATTTAAGTTGGTTTGACTAAATATTGAAATATTGAATATTGGCTTTTTTTCTTTTTTGGTTATGTCAAAGTTAAAGCCCACTTCTCCAGTTACATAGGAAAATATTAGTTTTGTATTATTGCCTATCAAAAAATGGAGATAAATGAATTATTGTTGCCATATGGCAACAGCATGCAGTAAAAGGTTAAGAATAGTTTTGATAAGACTTTCTCTCGTCTGTTTCTTCCCGACACCTTTACTGTTAGGGTGTCAGTGTGTTCTAGTTTCTAAAGTGTGTATAGTCACATGCTTTAATTGTTTACTGGTGAAATTTAACAGCTTCCCATTACAGTTTTAGAGTAAACAGGTCTTCAGTTGTCTGCAGTAATCTGTGGATAGAGATTAGCACTTTAAGAGAATACTTTAAATAAATACATTTACATGTATAACACAGCTAAATTGCTGGTGGTATTTCTTATTGCACAGAAATGCAATTGCATTCTCACTTTCTAAGCAGCATTTTATTTATTTAGTTATTATCTCAAAATCCTAACTGCTCAACCACAAGTCATATATCTCTCCTTTCATCTAATTCCATTACTCTGAAATACGGAAGAGGATGCCACTTTTAGTGAACTGTCAGCATTATTAAAGTTGATTGACTGGCAAATTATGCAATGCTGTGTACGCTTGAAGTGCTGTTTGTGCAGTGTTTTTTATTTTTTGTTTTGTTTTTGTTTTTTTTAGTAAGGGTGGAATTAATTTATGTTAAATTAAAAAAAAAAAAAATCAAAAGAAAAAAAAACAAAAGTACTCAAGTGAAAAATGTTAGTATTCCTCATGTTTACTGTGTGTATCCACACATAATAATAATAATAATAATCATCATCATCATCCAAGATAAAATGAAACAGCAAATGTCCTGGAAAGAAACACAAATCAAAATCAACAGGAAAAACAATATTTACTATTTAAAATTTACTATTTTCAAACCTTTCTATGGCCCCCTTCTGTTACTTATCATGTAATCTGTGAAACCCAACACACTAAATTTATATATTAATATTTATATATTAAATGTTAATATTAAGCTTGTATTATTATTTACATGAATTCTGTTCAGTATTCAAATTTCTTTGTCGTCTTTATTTTCTGCTATGGGTATACAAACTTTTGCACTCAACTGTAAATGATGGACAAATTCCAAAAGTTGATGATCTTTGAAAAGGCCCTTAAAAATACAAGTCGATGACCATATAAGGGCAAAAAGATGACTTGTGTGTATATATATATATATATATATATATATATATATATATATATATATATATACACACAGGTGCATCTCAATAAATTAGAATGTCGTGGGAAAAGTTTGTTTATTTCAGTAATTCAACTCAAATTGTGAAACTCGTGTATTAAATAAATTCAATGCCATAGACTGAAGTAGTTTAAGTCTTTGGTTCTTTTAATTGTGATGATTTTGGCTCACATTTAACAAAAACCCACCAATTCACTATCTCAACAAATTAGAATACTTCATAAGACCAATAAAAAAAAAACATTTTTAGTGAATTGTTGGCCTTCTGGAAAGTATGTTCATTTACTGTACATGTACTCAATACTTGGTAGGGGCTCCTTTTGCTTTAATTACTGCCTCAGTTCGGCGTGGCATGGAGGTGATCAGTTTGTGGCACTGCTGAGGTGGTATGGAAGCCCAGGTTTCTTTGACGGTGGCCTTCAGCTCATCTGCATTTTTTGGTCTCTTGTTTCTCATTTTCCTCTTGACAATACCCCATAGATTCTCTATGGTGTTCAGGTCTGGTGAGTTTGCTGGCCAGTCAAGCACACCAACACCATGGTCATTTAACCAACTTTTGGTGCTTTTGGCAGAGTGGGCAGGTGCCAAATCCTGCTGGAAAATGAAATCAGCATCTTCAAAAAGCTGGTCAGCTGAAGGAAGCATGAAGTGCTCCAAAATTTCTTGGTAAACGGGTACAGTGACTTTGGTTTTCAAAACACACAATGGACCAACACCAGCAGATGACATTGCACCCCAAATCATCACAGACTGTGGAAACTGAACACTGGACTTCAAGCAACTTGGGCTATGAGCTTCTCCACCCTTCCTCCAGACTCTAGGACCTTGGTTTCCAAATGAAATACAAAACTTACTCCCATCTGAAAAGAGGATATTGGACCACTGGTCAACAGTCCAGTTCTTCTTCTCCTTAGCCCAGGTAAGATGCCTCTGACATTGTCTGTGGTTCAGGTGTGGCTTAACAAGAGGAATACGACAACTGTAGCCAAATTCCTTGACACGTCTGTGTGTGGTGGCTCTTGATGCCTTGACCCCAGCCTCAGTCCATTCCTTGTGAAGTTCACTCAAATTCTTGAGTTGATTTTGCTTGACAATCCTCATAAGGCTGCGGTTCTCTCGGTTGGTTGTGCATCTTTTTCTTCCACAATTTTTCCTTCCACTCAACTTTCTGTTAACATGCTTGGATACAGCACTCTGTGAACAGCCAGCTTCTTTGGCAATGAATGTTTGTGTCTTACCTAGTGAACCAAACTGAGAGACCATTTTGAAGGCTCAGGAAACCTTTGCAGGTGTTTTGAGTTGATTAGCTGATTGGCATGTCACCATATTCTAATTTGTTGAGATAGTGAATTGGTGGGTTTTTGTTAAACATGAGCCAAAATCATCACAATTAAAAGAACCAAAGACTTAAACTACTTCAGTCTGTGTGCATTGAATTTATTTAATACACGAGTTTCACAATTTGAGTTGAATTACTGAAATAAACGAACTTTTCCACGACATTCTAATTTATTGAGATGCACCTGTATATATATATATATATATATATATATATATATATATATATATATATATATATATATATGCATGTGTAAATGTCTGATAAACTGAAATGCTTTTCAAATGGTAACAGCTTCTCTATAGGTGTGAGACTGAATTAATGTTTTTAATTTAAAAAAAAAAAAAAAAAAAAAAAAGTTGACTCACCAGGGCATGGTCGAAACTGAATGTACTGATATAATAAGCTGAGATATCACAGTCTGCTAAGGGCTGAGAGATCTGAGCTACAATCCCACACTCATCTGATAGAGAGACAGAAAGAGAGAGTGAGAGAAAGGGAAAGAGAGACAGCAGTTAATTATTAACCGTACACAGACACTGCTCTGTGATAAAACCATGTCTCCTGTCTGTTATACAGTAACCCTAAAACAGAAATAATGATCTAAATTAAACACACAGCCAGCGTTTGGAGCTGTGCTCTTCTGGGACAAAGTTCAGCAGCATCCCTTTCCTGCCTAGCACGATTATTTGCTCCGTCGGTGCATTACGCTTGTTGGTTTTTATTATGTTCCATCACAGCTTGAATGGCCTTGTTAATGTGTGTAAAGACTTCCTGGAGAAAAAAAAAAAAAAAAAAAAGACGAAAAAAAAAATTGAGTTTCCAAGTCACATTGGAAATCAGTCTCACCGAAACCGAGCGGCTGGCCTCCGATCCGCACCATCCTCCAGAGCTCGCCGGACGAGCTGGTGAAGAGCAGATCTGCCGGGAATCTGCACGCGCGCACACGCACACGCACACACGCACACACACACAAATTTCAATATGTTTCTCCAGATTAAGAAAAGAATGTAGAACAATGCTCTCGAGTGAGTTGTTGAATTCAGTCGATACACATTTACGTGAACGTGTCAAGGTGTTCGTAAATGAACCTTTCAATCTGTATCATTCATCCTTACAGAGTTGGAACCACTTTCCCAGAGCGAAGAATTTATGGTTAGGTGTTACCAACGGAGACATGCAAACAAAAGTTATGTATTTTTATATGTTTACTGCTGGATTGGATAAAACTCCTTAAGAATAGCTCTGATAAGACTTTCTCTCATGTCTGTCTCTTCCCGACACCTTTACTGTTAGGGTGTCAGTGTGTTCTAGTTTCTAAAGTGTGTATAGTCACATGCTTTAATTGTTCACTGATGAAATTTAACAGCTGCCCATTATAGTGTGTTCACACCTATACACCCACAACACCCCCCCCCCCAACACAGACGACAATAGGGTTGGTTTTTCATAATCCAGAAATGAAGTAGCTGTGTTCTCGTGCTCTCGTTATGTTTTGAAACACTTGTATTAAGATTAGTTACTTTATATATATATATATATATATATATATATTTTTTTTTTGTAGGGTACCTCTCAATTTAAGGACAGATCAAACATCTGTTTTCCACCGCCTTATAGAATTTGCCACAACGATCCCTCGCCGGGAACCCAAGAGAGCTAAACTGGCTGTGCACTCATGGAAGGAGGGGTGGCAAACTCTCTCTCCGCTATCAATCATAGAGATAGTAGACAATCTTGCGCATCTTTGAGCTCATGCATGCAGAACTGGGCGAATAGCGGTTACCTCAGATTGTGTTACGCCACCCCCTGAGGTTGCACGAGCAGCTTTTCGAAACGATGCGATCGGCTCTAAGTATTCAGCCAAACCGCGGGTGCCAACTGATGAAATTCATAAGAATTCCTGTTTCTGAGATGCTTTTCTTGAACCACTTGAGTCAGCTTTACTCCACTGAGTCAACGTCCGCCCGCTCATTGGATGTTTTCGGCTTTTTCCCCCACTCGCACCTTTCTGCGTAAACTCTAGAGACTAGCGCGTGTGAAATTCCACGAACGTTTTTCGGAAATCCTCAAAGAGACACAGAAGTAGAGTACAAAGCGTGCGGCAGTGTGCGCCTTACTGTCGCTGTGCTTCTGTATCCATCACGAGGGAGACGTAGCCATCGATCAGAGAGAAGGAGAAGAACTTGCACTCCAGATCAGCACTGACATTCGCATCTTCTTTAGGACTGCCCACATGAAAAGGGAAAAAAAAAGAAAAGGAAAAAAAACAAAACATTAACACGCAAATTTCCTTTCGCTTCAGTAAACTGTATTCCTAGGGCACGTGAAAACAGGCATACGGTGTCTATCTCAAAATATTAGCAACGCTATTAGCAGTGATACTAAAATGTACTTTGGCCAAAAGAAAATTCAAACTAGAAAAATCGCAGGATGGTATAATAAACTCATGATAATTCATGCTACTCATGTCATGTTATTTCCGTGTTACACTATTTCTCGCAACTCTTCATATTTTGACAACGTGTCGCTTCCTTTCCACAAGAAATATGAAGGAAGACAAATCAAACTCCCACACGGCCTCAATAACGGGTGTGACACAGTAATAAATAGAGGCATGGTATGATGAGTCATAAAAATTAAAGATTTTTAGGAGCTGGCTTCGGTTCGCCGAAACATTTTCCACGTATTATATACATGCGGGCAGCCCTTTTTTTTTTTTTTTTTTTTTAAAGAACAAGCTCATATAGGTGTGATGGTCATGTGTCTAAATACTTTTGGCCATAGAGCGTAGGCAGAAAAATCCAATTGCAGACAAAACCTGAAACATCTGATGGGTTTTCCTAGGCTGCCACCCATTTCTCCTCTCCTCAACCCCACCCCCAGCTATCATCCACATCAGTCTGTAACTTTTGTAAAATTAGTCAGATTGGTCACATTTGTTTTATTCTTGCCTACCGAATAATTTCTTTTACATTTAATGCAAAATGAACACAGGTAACCCTAAAGACATACAGTACTGTGCAAAAGTTTTAGGCACATGCAAAAAAATGCCGTAGAGCAAAGATGCCTTCAAAATAATGGAATTAAATGTTTCTACATGTTTAAAAAAAAACACGCAAAGAGCAGTAAACAGTAGTAAATGAAACAAAGTCAATATTTGGTGTGACAAAAAAATAAAAATAAAAATAGTAGTCTCCGGTACAGTTAGTGCAGTTTTATAAGGAAATGAGCTGGTAAGTTTTATTGAGCATCTTGCAGAAGTTCTTCTGGAGACTTTGACTTTCGCACTCGCTTCTTATTTTTGCAGCAAAACCCAGCAGCCTTCATTGTGTTTTTTCGTCTGAAAAGTGTTTCTTACGTAATACGCTGCTTTCTTTAATGACATACAAACATTTTTCTGTAACATTTAATCTTGTGCTAGAAAACTAATGTTCGGGAACCTAAAATGTTTTTTGTACTGACTTGATAATGTAGACGTCATAAAATAAAAAATCTATAACAAGGTTTGTACTAAAAAAAAAAAAAAAAATAGGGTGCCTAAAACTTTTGCACAGTACTCTATATAGAGAAAAGCAAACAAAACAAAACAAAAAATAAAACATATTTCATGGCCACAGTGTGAACTATGGCCACTAAAACAGAAAAACGATTCCTCTTAATGATTCAGAACTTTTACTGTATTAACAGATTTTTTTCCAGAGAATCAGAACATTTTTAGACCGCCGGCTACTGAACCACATCCCCGCGTTCGAGTGACGTAATGCTGGCTGGAGCGTGTGGGTTTCAGTATTGTCAGCTAAATGCTAGGTATCATAAAACCACATGGATAATTCTGTGCTTAACTGTCCTACATGTTTTAAAAATAGCTTGCAGTGATCACTTTTTTTTTTTTTTTTTTTTTAAAATAGAACAGGGAGGACGCGCAGGACTTTCCCGGGTCTTACTTTACATACACGACAGTTGTCACACAAACCATTCCTCCATCGGTTATGATCTGATAAGAGGTATGACTGAAATATTATCCATTTCCTCACTCTTAGACGCTCAAAACGCTTAGTTTAGTTTAATATCTAAACGGTATAATGAATAAATATGATAAATGTAGGTAGACTAGTAGTGGGTTTTACAGTTAAAAAAAAAAAACAGCAAAACAAAACAAAAAAACACGGTTTTGGTATATATCGTTTAAAAAAAATAATACATCCGTATGCATGAATGCTGATTCATTTCTTCTTCAAGAAGGAAAGAACTAACATTCATATAGATGCATTTTTTTCAAATCTTGTTAGTCAGCCAGCTTACGTGAGCTAACCTGACAGGATTTTTGTTATAAATTTGAAGTCACAGTCATTCACGCTCATATCACATGACTGCATTCACAGTCAGATCGACTCAAACCCATACGCACATACGTTCACTCAGATCTGCTTTTATTTCCATATATGGACTGAAACTTTAAAGGCAGCAAACCTGTTGGAGTAGAAGAGGACGTCAATGAGCGTGGTGGCGATGCCTGGCAGCGTGTCAGGATCCAAACTCATCACACAGAACTGGTTCTTTGGGATCAATACTGGGTGCAATGTAGAACGAGGGACTGAAAGCAAGTGCGCGCACACACACGCACACACACACACGCACACACACACACGCACACACACACACACACACACAGTGCATTCAGTGCTACAGATTCGACTCATGTGTATGAATGCAGAAGGTTGTGTTTGCTCAGTCCCACCCTCTCTGCCGTTCCCATGCAGGCAGTTGTTCACATCCTGGCTATGCACCGGCACCGACTCCCCATCCACCTCCTGGAAGATGCTAAACTCCTCAGCCAGGGTGTGGATCACCACTGACAGGTCTTTCTCTCGTACCTGAGCAACCACACACACACACACATCAGTGCAGATACATTCAAATATAAAGAGTTATTGTAAAGCTGAATAATTATTGGTATTTTAGGTGACTTTTGGCCTTGTCAGTTTCTCTCTCGCTCCCTCTCTCTCTCTCCCCATTCATATCCATCTATTCATCTATCAAACACTCTATCTGTTCATACAACCAACTATTTGTTTGTCCATCCAATTGATCTATCTAGCTATCTGTCTATTCATCTATCTGTCTAACCATCCATATATCAATGCATCCATCTGTCAATACTTCCATTAATTCATCCATCTGCTTATCCACCCATCTATCCATACATTCATACGTCCATGCAACCATCTATGCATATATCCATCCATTTGTCTGTCCATCTATTCATATATCCTTTCATCTATACTATAGCCATCCAAACATTCATCCAACCATCATATCCAACTATCTGTCCATACATCCATTGATTCATCTATCCACTTATTCATCTTTCAGCATCGATGCAAATTGTGGATTGCTGGGCAGACAGATAGATGGATACAAAGATGGATGGATGGGCAGGTAGAGACGATGGATGGGTAGGCAGACAAAGTGATGGATGCATAGATGGAGGGGGGGCGGACAGATAGATGGATGTATAGATGGATGTATAAATGGAAAGATGGGTGGACAGTTGGATGGATAGATGGCCATCCATCCATCTATGCATCCATCTATCAATCAAGCTTACCTTCTGCTGCCCATCCATCCATCTTATGACTTGCCTGGCCATCCGTCTACACATCCATCTGCCTGCCTATTCATCCACACAACCATCTTACCACTTGCTGCCGATTCATCATCCATCCATCCACCTGCCCATCAATCTTTGCAACCATCTATCCATCTGCCCACCCATCCATCCATCCCACTAATTTTATTTGATAAAGAAGCACTCTTACACTAAAGATTTACATATTTGAAGGAATACAGGTCTATAATGTACAACTGAAAATAATTGTGAATAACAAACAAATGGTCAAACAAAACTGTCAAAACCACAGGAAAACCAAATGCACCGAATTATCACAGCTCAAATACATATTTTATTTCGATCGTTGTAATTAAACAGTAATGCTGCATTCCTATTCAACTTTAAGTAAAAAAAAGTCTCATGATTATAACCTGAAGCACTTTGTTAATGTGTCATGTATAAAAGGTACAGTTGTACCGTTGCTGACTCAGCTGGCATCTCGAACTATTTAACCGCTTTTAGCTGCCGCTGTCAGCACCTTCCGCTTCGTCAACAGTGGTAGGAAAACATCTACATTTACAAGGACAACTTCGTCACTAATGCCAAACATTTCCGATAACAAATTGAATCGTCGCTGGTTGGTGGTCAGCACATTTTCAGGTGTTACTACTGTGTTAATAGAAATGATGGAAATCGATTAAGTCTAGTGTATTTCATGATGGATGAGGCATGTTTTTAAAGGCAGCAAGTGGTCATGCTAGTAATAAAAAATAATCATAATGCAAGCTGTATAAATAAATCACATCAAATACATCAAATCAAATCATGAGGAGCCTGGAAATTCCCAGCCCTCGTTCAGAGCCTGGAGGCAAGATGGAGGAGTAGGAGGCACACTAATGACATCAAGATGGCATTGATTGAAACAACAGTTATTCAGGGATTCAGGGACACATCAATGAAATGACATCTGATGAAGAACGTCTATTCAAGGACACTTCTCGATCCACTTCCTTACCAGGATGAAGTCCGTCTGATAGGTGGAGAGCATGAAGACGGACACGTGCTGCTCGGCCAGTGGGGCGATGACGGACTTGGCGATCTTGGTGACACCCACGGCCTGAGAGCTGCTGGAGGCGTTGCCATTGGAGACGACGTTGAGGGGAAGCCAGGTGGAGCATTCCACCTGCAGGTGCTCGGAGGGGGGAAGATCTGGAGGAAACAAGGGCAAGGGGGGTGAGGTACAAATGTACATGGGGCACACGAGTGCTAACACGCAAACGCGAAAAAAAAAAAGAAAAAAAAAAGCTGACACTTTTAAGAAATTAAGAGGAAAAACCACAAGTGCAGGTATTAATCATAGGGCAGATCTCATCAGAAGGCAATCAGAGCAACAACTTTATCTCAAATTTCAGATGTTGAAATCGCTCTTGAAATTTTCTCGGCAAGCTTGTGGTCAACCAGAGTAGGTTGCTATTGACAATCAACCAGAGGAAGTCAAAGCAAACTGCATATAGTGAAAACTGTCGCTTCTCAAGGGGAAACACTGCTGGCGTTCCTTTGAACCAATAACAAGGTGAGACACGCCACCATGTATTCATCATCCATACCTCTTTCAAAAATTGTTGTGAGGGCCATTTTTATCGGCGATACATATCTTGACATGGACCTGCACATGAAACAACATAAGCGCCTACAGTATACGTTGTCCATCTTTGAGAAATTCGTATTCGATTAATATGCAAATTAGAAGTAGTATGATTCAATTTACTGAGGTGATTTGAAACAAACATATGAATTAATTTTACCTGGGGTGAAATGGCCTACTAGGCTAGTGCCAAATTTTTACAACAACCCCTCATGATTAAACACAGTCGTTAAGATGGAATATCAGCGATGAGTTTGACTTTTTGAACTAAACGGATTCTTCTGAACTTCGTCTGAAAACTGAACTTCTGAACTCAGTGAATGAGTCATTTAGATACTGCCGTTTGACTTGGTGAGATCGTTACAATCTATTGAAATGGATAAATTTGGGTTTTTGATTCCTTTATCAATCATGGTTGAAAACGCTGACATTCAGCTCACCAAGTGAGTTGATTTTCTCATTTTGAGGATCATCCTGTATGCATCATTGTATTAGTTTGGCTCAGTTCATTATCAGTAGTCAGGGCTCAGTGCATGGAGCCACCATAGCTCAAAAATGAAGCCAAGACAGTACGCCACTTGCCTTCATTTAGGCAGAAAACTGAGTAGAAAGAAGGCTAGAATTCTTAAATGAATAATGAATAACAAGAACACTACAGCACACAGCATGATTCAAATAGTTTTGTGAACCGGTTCACCTTATTCATTAAAAAGTTTGAAAAGAACGATTCATTCATTGTTTGAGATGGTCTATGGTTTGTCTGTCAAGTAACACAAAGTGCATGTGAATGAGGTGTCAATCAACTTATGCCATATGTCATCTCATTAACCACACCCTGATAAATACCATCCAACAGCCTACAATTTTATTGGGCTGAATTTGATTCTGGGTCCACCGACTATTATGTAATCGAATATGGTCAGAAACTGTACTGTAGCCTGCCACTAGAGGTCACCTGCTCGCATTGTGTATTATATAATCTATGGCAAGAGATTCTTCAGCTGGTTTTATAAAATCTTGACTGAATTCTATAACAGACTGTGTAATGATGTGTGTTCTCCATTTCATATTGTTTGATGAAGATCCTATAACAATAGATGTGTGACTAAAAGATGACTAGGTTCTGTTTATGTTATCAATCAACATGATACAAACTCGTGCAGAAAACAAGCTCGCATAAACAGAAACACTCGTGTCATTCTGCGTCTTCATCTGTTGGTGGATTTTGGATGAACATCATAACAGTTGCCTCACTCTAAGATTTTAATAAAGGAGTGGAACCCAATGTGGTCTTGTAGGCCTTCTGCTGTAGCCCATCTGTTTCAGGTTTTGAGACTGTTGTTCCGTCTGAGATGCTTTTCTGCTCACCACGGCATGGATTTTTTGAGTTACTGAAGACTTCCTGTCAGCTCAAACCAATCGGCCCATTGTTCTCTGACCCCTCTCACTCTAGACTCTAGCGATTGTTGTACGTGAAAATCCCAGGAGATCAGCAGGTTCTGAAATACTCAAACTAGCCGGACTCGCACTAATAATCATGCCATGGTCAAAGTCACTGAGATCATTTTTTGATCTCTGATGTGAAAATGAATTAAAGCTCTTGACCTGTATCTACATGATTTTATGCACTGAACTGGCTGACTGGATAATTGCATGAAAGAGCACAGGCGTACAAGTGTTCCTATTAAAGTGACCAGTAAGTGTATTTCATAAAGGTCAACATTTAGAAACAGTATAATCCCGCTTGAAGATGCATCAGAACATGCTAATGGTCTTTACCGTCTGGACTATTCCTTTCCTGTTAGCCTAAAATTGTACACTGGTTTCATGCCAACACTATCAGTTACAGCAGCTTGACTGTAACTTCAACCATAAACTATAAACCAGACACAGCTACAGTTATGGCAGTTTAACTGGATGCTAGCTTTATTCCTGCATATGCAAGCTGTGAGGAAATTAATTTGTACTCTACTAATGTGTACCCTTCAGGCCAGTTCATCAGGATCGCTTTTGCAGTTTTCCAGAGCTTCAGAATAAAAAGGTGTACAAAAAAAAACAAACAAACAGATGAAAACATTTAGCTTACACAGTAAACAACACTTGTGCTAACGGCTAACGGTAGTAGACTTCTCTTGGTGAGTGAAAGATGATGAAGAAAGCTGTTAAATTCCCAAGAGTAGGCAATTATTAAACCCCCCAGTACAAGTATAACAGAATGAACACAGCCATATTTAGCAACATTATCTAAGCTAGCAAGCTATGAACACAGCACAGCTTCTACACTTGTAAGTAATTAACTTAGCTAATGTTATCACTCCAGCTGTAACTATTAGTCTTTATAAGCGAGCCAAGCTCACAAACAAGCTAGTTAATGTTTGTACATCATTTGATCTAAAACAAGCACTAGTAAGTTAGCTAACATTAGGCTAATGCTGCATTCGATTTCATATTCATGGCCAACTGTTGTGGTATTAACCACTTTAAAAGTTGTAACATTTTTATAGCTCTGACTTCACACAGCGTTAAAGTTTTTTTCAATATGATGGAGATCATAAAAGTGCAGCTTGTGATTGATGCCAAGTGTAACTGTTGAGTCCCTTAGTTTTTTTTTAGTAATCTACCACCATATCTGAGGTAAATATTGATATTACCTATACTTTTGACATAAACAGTTACATGCTAGCCTCAGTGGTGAGCATACAGTGTCTCATCTTACCATGTCTATAGTACCAATTTAGTTTAATTGTATGCACCGTACCTCACGGGTTCTCAAGCTTTATTTTATTTATTCATTTATTTATTTATTTATTTATTTGTTAACAGCCAATGACTCCTTTAACTGTAAAATAAATTCCACAGTACCCCTCAGTACTGATTTATTTTACCAACATAATACAACTATTAAAATATTAGGCTCATTATTTAAATGACCTGCACTCCAATTTGGGACCTCTGCCATAATTATTATATTGCGTAAACCAGGAAGTCAAGGTCACGAGCAAGCAAGCTAACACTAGGCTAACCTTTAGATTGTGTAAAACCACGTACTAGCAAGCGAGTTAATGCTACGCTAACTATTTTATTGTGTGAAACCAAGCTAACACTAGGCTAACTATTAGATTGTGTAAAACCAAGTACTAGCAAGCGAGTTAATGCTACGCTAACTATTATACTGTGTAAAACCAAACACTAGCAAGCGAGCTAACACTAGGCTAACTATTATATTGGGTAAAAAAAAAAAAAAAAAAAAAAGTACTAGCTAAAAAGGTTAACTATTATATTATGTAAAATCAAGCTAAAGATAGGCTAACTAGTATATTATGTAAAACCAAGCACTAGCAAGCAAGTTAACATTAAGCTTACTATTATACACTCACCGTCCACTTTATTAGGAACACCTGTACATTCATGCAGTTATATAATCAGCCAATCGTGCGGCACCAGCACAATGCAAAAAAAAAAAAAAAAAATATCCCGCAGATACAAGTCAAGAGATTCGGGTAATGTTCACATCAAACATCAGAATGAAGAAAAACTGTGATCTCTGTGACTTTAACTGTGGCATGGTTGTTGGTGCCGGATGGGCTGGTTTGAGTATTTCAGAAACTGCTGATCTCCTGGGATTTTCACACACAACAGTAACTAGAGTTTACACAGAATGGTGCGAAAAACAAAAAACATTGAGTGAGTGAAAGTTCTGTGGGTGGAGACGCCTTGATGATAAGAGAAGTCAGAGGAAAATGGCCAGATTGGTTCGAGCTGCCAGGAAGGATATAGTAACTCACTCAAATAATCATTCTTTACAACAACAGATTATATAAAGCATAATTCAGGTGCATTTTTTTTATTTTTATTTTTTTAGCTACAACCAGTCCAACAGCCCTAAAAATAATAAAAGGTGTTTTGTAAAGTGTACCTTTAAATCCTTCCTCGTCGAGGACGACTGTGTAATTTTCTGGAGTTTCTGTCAGACTGAAGAATTTGCATCTAAAAAGGAGAAAGAGTGAGAGAGCAAGAGAGGACAGAAGAAGGTACAGAGAGAGAGAGAGAGAGAGAGAGAGAGAGGGATTAGAAGAGTCAGATCGGACATGGTGTAACTAAACAAAAACATGGACAGATTGCTGCTAGGAGTTTTCCATGGTGCAACAGTTAGGGATGTGAGCCAGACACATGGAGATACGCCACTCTGAACTCATGTGCTGTCTTTTGGAGATGAAGATGCTCCAACTGGCCGTTCTACTGGAGAATAGGCAAGAAGCCATCTTAAAAGCAGCATCTTCTGATTAATACAGCAGTCAGGGACAACAAGGGGACACGGGGTGCATATGTGTGTGTGTGTGTGTGTGTGTGTGTGTGTGTGTGTGTGTGTGTGTGGTTACATCATCTCAGGCATTGACCCAAATTCTTCAAGGGAAGGCAGTAAAACCGAGGAAACCATGGTCTAATTTATTCAGATCCATTGTCTCAGAACCATTTGGGCTGAACCGAGGGGGGTGGGGGTAATTTGGCAAAACTAACAAAACTCGCTATTCTTCAAGGTACTGGTCAATCAGTGCAATGTGAAGTAAAATAAAATAGGGAAGAAAGATTTGTTTGTTTGTTTGTTTGTTTAACGCCATGCCAGCTTCTATGGCTATATTTATGGCGAAAGCCAGGTTTAGTTATACAGAGGTAAAACTAAATATGATGTTTAAGAT
Source organism: Cranoglanis bouderius (assembly GCA_023630585.1). Taxonomy (NCBI): domain Eukaryota; kingdom Metazoa; phylum Chordata; class Actinopteri; order Siluriformes; family Cranoglanididae; genus Cranoglanis; species Cranoglanis bouderius. Next base: position 18,814,714 of record CM042549.1, on the reverse strand, counting down.
TTATTTATTTTTTTAAATCTTAAAACTGCATTTGGGTTTACTTGGTTAAAAACCTTCTCAAAAGTATCAACAGAATAAAAAGTTTCTCAGAGGCGTAACAGTATTACAGTCTAACAGAATATTGTTTAATGGACATTGAAATCTGACAGGATGAACACTTTGGGGAATTTTCTCCTGATAATAAACATGCACGTGTTAATCTTGAGTGTCCTATCCGGCATCGTGTGTAAATGACTTGATCCCAGCGATTTTTAAAATGGGATATATGTTCTAGGGAAGAAAGGAAAACGACGAAAGGTGTACATTGCATTATTACAACAACAACAACAAAAAAAAGCATCAAACTGCGATGCTTAAATATGACATTTCGATTTTATATATTAAGAATTTTTTTGTTTTAATAAATAAATACAATAAAAAGAAACCAAAAAGTTATAAGTGAAATATCTAATGCTAGAAACATACATTTTGAACTTTTACTTGTTACTGGGAGTAACAATGACGGGATTCGGCTTGTCACGTTATTACGTTTTAGCTGACAATTAATCATCACACACATAAACAATTACATTTTTACTGACTGTGTACTAAATCTGTAACACTAGTCTTAGAATAATCTTTTACAACATAAGACAAAAATCATAATTCTAGTGCAACCCATTTATCAACACTGAACAAATACGTAAGTGATGGACTAACTTTAAAGAAAAGCCATGACAAATAACTTTAAGAGTTAAGATAAACCTATTCCTGAAATACACAAATAGGTCACTGGACAATAAACAATGTACCATAGATAATTTACTTTTTTTTTTTTTCTTCTTCAGCTAATGTAAGCTAATTCATTTTAAGTATTAGTCTTTTTGATGAAAATAAACTACATAATTATTTCAGTCATATTTTGGTCATTTGACTATTAGATTTAGGCCTGATGATGGAAAGCGACAACAGCTTTACTCAAATCAAATAAAACTGAAGTGAATGGGTTTAGCGTTTTTTTCTTCTTCATTTTTTTTTATAACATATAACAGCATAATTGTGCAACTACAAGGCGTTAGAACGTACACGCGTATCAGAGAAGGCAATTCAGCATTTTGTCTAATCAAGTAGTTCTGTTCTCACGTTCTCGCTTTGTTTTTATTCGTTGTGGTAAACGATGTTATATTCCATCATATATTTTGACTAGACGGGTGAATTATTATTTAGTTATCGTCTTGTTTACGTGATGGAAAAAAGGTTGCTGAACATGTTTTGTCCTGGTTTTACCAACGACATTAAACAACCATGAAGCAAAAACTATCCAATTGAATAATGTAGAATTCGGTAGTAATTTATTAAACCTCATCATGTACAACACCAATATTAGCGTGTGGCTGTGTTATGACAAGACTGCTGTGTTCAATTTAAAAAAAGACAACAACATATGTACAAATAGTCTTCAAGAAAAAGGATTGTATATGCAGCAATTTCATTATTACTATAAGTACGCTTATTGTAAATAAATGTGTTGACTGACTATATACTGTATATTTACAGTGGGTATAGAAAAGAATCACCCCCCTTTAAAATAATCACATTTTGTTGCTTTTCTGCCTGAAATGAAGACGGACACATCTTTTGTTTTATCCAGCTGTATTTACTCAGTGCAACTTATAATATCCAAGTGAAAGATATAACACCAACATGTCAGAAAAAAATAAAAATAAATAAAAAAACAGAATCACTGAGTTGGAAAAAGGATCACCCCCTTCCTAAAAATTCTCAATGGCACACAAAGCCACTTGACTTTCAACTGTGATCAGCTGTGGTCATTTTTATTAGCTCAGCACGAAAAGAGCTTTCCTGGAGCATTTTTCAGTCCTTGGTAGTGCAACTGAAGTAAATAATCAACTATGGGTGGCAAGGCACTGTCAAAAGATCTCTGGGATAAAGTTGTGGACAGGCACAAGTCAGGAGATGGATACAAAAAAAATTTCAAAGGCTTTATCAATGCCTAGAAGCACAGTGAAGTCTATCATTAAGAAGTGGAAGGTATTTGGTACAACACAGACCCTCCCTGGATCAGGATGTCGCTCCAAACTGGATGAAAGAGCCAGGAGGAAACTGGTCAGCGAGGCTACCAAGAGGCCTACAGCAACTCTGAAGCAGTTGCAGGAATTTATGACAAAGAGTGGTCATTGTGTGCATGTGACAACAATATCACAAATTCTCCACAAATGTGGCTTGTATGGGAGGGTTGCAAGAAAAAAGCCACCCACGACTGAGCTTTGCCAAAACGCACCTTGAAGATTCTGAGACTAAAATTGAATTATTTGGCCTCAACACCAAACGATATGTCTGGCAGAAATCCAATACAGCTCACCATCCAAATAACACCATTCCTACAGTAAAGCATGGAGGTGGTAGTATCCTGTTATGGGGGTGTTTCTCTGCAGCAGGGACTGGAGCACTTGTCAGGATAGAAGGAAAATGGAAGGGGCAAAATATCGTCAAATTCTTGAGGAAAATCTGCTGCCCTCTGCCAGAAAGTTGTCGATGGGAAGGAGCTTTACCTTCCAACATGACAATGACCCAAAGCACACAGCAAAACTGACCACACAGTGGTTGAAGGAGAAACAGATGAATGTCCCTGCATGGCCTAGTCAGAGCCCAGACTTAAACCCCATTGAAAATCTGTGGAATGACTGATCTGTAGAGACATATCCCAACAGACTAAAGGCTGTCATTAAAAAATTAAGGCAAATTAAAGCAAGGGGTGATCCTTTTTCTAACTCAGTGATCCTGTTTTTCTGACATGTTGGTGTTATAACTTTTACTTGGATGTTATAAGTTGCACTGAGTAAATACAGCTGGATAAAACAAAAACTGTGTCCGTCTTCATTTCAGGCTGAAAAGCAACAAAATGTGATTGTTTTAAAGGGGGGTGATTCTTTTCTATACCCACTGTGTAAGGAAACATAGTTACATAATTGTAGAATGTAATGATTAATCCTGATCAAATCCGTTCCATATGGTGATTAGGTAGCATAATAACTATGACTATTAAAGAATCAGTCTTTTATTAAAAGATTTATTAATTTGATGGAATATAATGAACAATGTGAATCAAAATGCAGTTTCCTTTAGAAAGATGAGTGAAATAAAACGTGTTAAATCTTGTTAATAAATTAACTGGTATAAATAATCGTTATTTCAAAATATTTGAATAGAGGAAAAGACACAATCACATCATAACATACAACACATCACTCCTCAAAAGTTTCTCTTGTGCACCATTAATCCATTCATCTTTTGGCCTCCCGTGAACCGGCGCCCCGTCGAGCGGCTGAATCCTGTTTTAAGCTCGGCTCAGCAAAAGCAAATCCAAAAGAGCCGGTGTTCAAGCGAAAGGGGAAAGCGTGCAGCTCCACCCGCAGAGCTGACTCGCAGCAACAGCATTGTGTTAGCTACCCTCATACTTCCTGTTCACCCCTGAGAGCCCCTAGTGCTGCACTTCCTGCAAGTGCTCTAAACCCTTCGCACGATCAGAGTCGCAAGAAAACATCCTTTAACACATGAAGATGAGTAGAGAGCACAGAAAAGGTCATAGGTCATGACAGTCTAGTTGTTTTCCTCCTCACGCCATGATCTGAGCTCTTTCATTCTTCAGCTCTTGCATTTTATCAATGCAAACCTTCTAGTATCTCGCGCCAGCAGTAATGCATACCTGCGTCATATAAAAAACAGCGTCACATGATGTTTCTTTGGGTTCTTAAAAGTCCTGGATCCGCTTTTCCAAACAATTTGCTAAATACGCCCAGAAGCAGTGAAGAAAGCATCAACGACCTTCAAGCCACCCAACTACATAACAAATATGGTGTTTCTGTGGGCAATTCCATGCAAATAGCAAACTTGCGATGGAAAACGTTCCAAGCAAAGTGGGGGGAAAAATGTGGCTTGCTTCTGCATATTGCTAATGGTCATAATTAGTGAGTAAGCTGGAGAAACGAGTGCAAAGTGGTTGCAGTACTTCATCTGTACTTCCATCTGTACTTTCATCAGGAGATGGTTTTCTAGTCTTCAAACAAAGAAATCTTTGTGACTATAGTACACCCATCCAGAACACCAAAACAGTGCCATCAATCATGCAAAAAAAAAAGTCCCATCACACTCAATCTCATGTTCAAAAGTAATTATCATATATCTGTCATAAATGAAACTGTTCTGATTAACCCCAAATAAAGACCATCTGTTTCTGTAGGATTTTCTTCACATCATCTTGGTTTCATCCGACTGCTGAAGCCATGGTCCGCAAACAGCTTAGAAAGCATGCATGGTTTTTCACTTGTTGAAAGACGACCAGGAGAGGGGTATTAAAAAATGTCCAAAACATTAGATGTGCCATGGAACACAATAAAGGCCATCATCAACAAATAGAGAAGATGGAGCACCACAGTGACATCAAGAACAGGATGTCAAAATGTGTTGAGACCAAATTCCAAAAGGTATAATAATACCATAATTCCAAAAGGTATGTTTGGTGCAAAAAAAAAAAAAAAAAAAAAAAAAAAAAAAAACGCACATCACAAAAAAAAGAACACCATACACACGTTGAAGCGTGGTGCTGGCAGCATCATGCTTCAGGGCTGCTTTTCTTCAGCTGGAACTGGGGCTTTTATCAAGGTGGTTTTAGTGATTTTACATTTTTAGACATTCAGGTGTCTGCTAGTAAGCTGAAGATGAAAGGAATTTCACCTTTCAGCACAACAATGACCCAAAGCATACACACAAACCAACAAAAGAATGGCTTAACCAAAAGAGGATCAATATTTCTGAATGACCTAGCCAGAGCCCAGACTTGAATCCCACTAAAAATCTGTGGGGTGACCTGAAGCGGGCTGTACCCAGGAGATGCCCTTACAGTTTGACGGCTCTAGAATGTTTTTGCAAGGAAGAGTGGGAAAATATTGGCAAGTCAAGATGTGCCATGCTGACAGACTCTTACCCAAAACGATTATATTATATATAATTAAATATTTGGCTGGATTTTATGGAGTTTCCTTGAAAAGCTTCATTATAAATCACAAGACATCTCGCAAATTATCTCGCTGATGCTAAATGTCTTCAGGCAAATAAACACATTGTTCGACTGTTACATCCAGAATGCTGAAACTGCCCAATATGGTTTCTTTGACAACACGGACACAAACACAGTTTTTCGGGCCATAAAAAGAACCTAAACTCCAACCCTGTATTTAAACAGCTCTTTGAGGAACCTAATGTGACACTCTGCGCGCACACACACACACACTATCACAAATAATTAGTGAATAAAGAGACTGCTATCTACTCCATTCTTGATTCGACATCCATCAGTTTGGACTTTCACGTCTAAAATCGCGAAACATGCTGCACTGGTCATCGATGTTGAATTTGAGCCTTGATAATGCTCTTAAAGAAAATCCGAGGGACAAGCAAACTCAAACACATCCACACATCCACAGTGATCGCAGTGTGAAAGAGAAAAACAAAAGCCCTCAGCCCTCGCCTGAACACTGCACTCTACCACAAAGCCACAACCCGAATTTCTACAAATTTCTTGTATATAACCATGTTTATTCTGTGCTTGTTCGATTCACTCTGCTGACTTCAACCATTCACCTTCAAGTCTTCTCAACTTCTCAAACTACTGAGTCATCCATATTCAGAGCAACACTGTGACGATATCACGGTGTTATGCAACAGGACATCCTAACAGATGCCAGGACATGTTCGGTTACATTTGATATCGAGTGCAATACTAAGCATCAGTGTCATCAGATGAGAAAAACTTCTGTATTGAACATTTTTGCACGGACATTTGCATTGCAAACATTCGCTAAGTTCGGTGCTTTGGGAACTTATCTGAGGAACCCAGCAGAACAGTCGTCAATTTCTGAATTTCTTACTTTAACACATTAGAACACATCTGTCATAGAATACTCAAATATGGTCTTTGCATTTCTAAGCTACTCTATTTAAGGACAAGTATTATTTCAAGCAAGCATGTTTACACCATATCGATTGCTAATTTTTTTATTTTGGCCAGAGTTTCCCTTTAACCACATGACTGTGCAATTTCTATAGTCTGTATAAAACTGTTCCAGAACACAAAAGTGTGCCATACATACCACCAAAAAGTGCCATCAATTACACAAAAAAAATGTCCCATCTGTAAGGCTAAAACACGCCAAAGCCATAATGCATAACTGTCCCATCAGCATACAAATGCCCCACCTGTAATGTACAAATTTCCCACCAATAAGACTAAAACAGTCCCACCCCCAAGTCCCACTTATAAAGCACAGATATCCAATCTGTAATGCACATATGTAACCTCTGTAACATATAAAATGTCCCATGATCTATGCCGCGCAAATGTCCCATGATCTATACCGCGCAAATGTCCCATGAGCTATAACCGCGCAAATGTCCCATCTTTAACGCGCAAATGTCCCATCTGTAAGACATAAACGTCCCAGCTATACCGTGTAAATGTCCCACCTTTAACACACAAATGTCCCACCTTTAACGCACAAATGTCCCACCTTTAACGCGCAAATGTCCCACCTTTAATGCGCAAATGTCCCACCTTTAACGCGCAAATGTCCCACCTTTAACGCGCAAATGTCCCACCTTTAATGCGCAAATGTCCCACCTTTAATGCGCAAATGTCCCATCTGTAAGACATAAATGTCCCATCTATACCGCGTAAATGTCCCATCTATACCGCGCAAATGTCCCATCTATACCGCGCAAATGTCCCATCTATACCGCGCAAATGTCCCATCTGTAAGACATAAATGTCCCATCTATACCGCACAAATGTCCCATCCGTACCACATAAACATCCCATCTATACTGCACAAACGTTCCATCCATAAGGAACATACGTCCCACCCTTAATACACAAATGTCCCACCTGTAATATACAAACATCCCCTCCATAATTCACAAATGTTCTTCCTATAAGACACATATGGCCCATTCCTACACCAAATGTCCCATCTGTAACACACAACATGTCTCACCCCTAACACACCAAGTATTCCATCCCAAGTCTTTATCTATGGGCTTTAATCTTGGTTTCATGTGGAAACCAAGCATCAAGTTTGGACATAAAAATGTTCACACCAGTCTCTACAGATTAACAGATCCCATAAAAGTCTGGGGTTGAAGAGTCTGGACCCTGAGCAATCGTGAGCGAGGTTTCAAACCAAGCTGCTATGAGATGAAGGCCACAGAGAGAAACATCAGCAGTAAAGATCATGCAAAACACAGGAATGGAGTCATTAAGGTGAGATTCATGGTTACACACATAAGATCAAACTCACCTGGTCCTGTTCCGCAGGAATATTAGTTTGATCAGTGGGTGGGTGTAATGCTGCAGCCCATTTCTTCTGATGCTCGTTACTCTCAGTCTATGATCTAGAATGTGCAAGTCCATCGCCTCTTCTCTGTAAGGCTAAGGAGAAGGAGAAGAAGAAAAAAACACCACGTGTTCAAGTCCCACAACCACAAAATCAGCCTTAAGGATGGATCTGCCGGTGTAACTCCGCATTCCCGAAATATATACTGGATTTTTTTTTTTTTAAACAGCCATTAGAATTTACTAAAGTAGACACGCTGAGACTCAGGAACTGCACAGTATTGAAAAATAAGGAGGATCCAAACCACGCCCCCTATAGTTAAAACAGAAGTCAAAGCAGACCCCGCCCTCCTTCTTTTAAAGAGACAGCGCCCTTTTCCGCCTTGCCTCATGAAAAAATCAGACTGCACACCTGTGTGGCGACCTGGGAAATCATTTAACATTGTAAGCTACTCTATTTAAGAACAAATATTATTTCAAGTAAGCATGTTTACAACATATCGATTACTACATTTTTATTTTAACAAGATATTCTCTAGCATGCTACAAAATGCCAAAACTCCCAAAACAGTACACTTTATAGTAAATTGGGTGCTGCTTTGAACATACCATTAGGTTATTATACTGTGTATCTTAATTCCAGTAAATCCAGTAACGCCAATATATTGTCAAACTTAATACAGTAGGACCGGTTGCACCAAGAAGGTAAACACTTTGTCATGAACTATTGGACGGGTGGGTGAAGCTCCTCAGAATCTCAAATGACACACTTCCATTTTCTACTTCCCAGGAGCTAGAATTAAATCCACAATGTACAACACTATGATGATTTGCTGCAGAGCAAAGGGTTTGTACAGTAATTATATTTATTATATTATAATTTATTATATATTCATTATAATATAAAATAAGGAAACCAGAATAATCATAAATCTGTTATCTATTCACTGTTTGTACCAATTTTTTTTTTCCAGCTGTCCCCATCTGCCACGTTCCATTTCCATTTCCATTTAAGGCATTTGGCAGACACCCTTATCCAGAGTGACTTACAGAAGTTCTTTGAAGTATTTATCAAAAAATACATCCCTGTATGTGATACTGGTTCACTAGTTCACGGACTAAGATAGTAAGGAAAAACAAACAGACAACACAATTTTTTTTTTAAATTGTAGAAAATTATAGATTAATTACTGAATCATTAAAGCATTATAATGTCCTTAATGTCCGCATGCTGTTAGCATGGACTCATATTTTGTGTATTTTGCTGATGCTTTAAAAAAAAACCTGTCAAAACCTGTTACTCATTTAACTGCAAAATGCAGCTGTTAAGGGACTCCTTCTTCTTAATCCTCTTTCTCCTCAATGGGAGCACAGGGCCTCAGCAACACTCCTCCAGCGGACTCTATTGGGGGCGATTCTCTTCAGCTGAGCCCATGTCCACCCTGCTGTCTTCATTTCCCCCTCTGTGCATCTTCTCCAGGTTTGTTTTGGTCTTCCAACCCTCCTCTTGCCTTGCGGGTTCCATTGCAAGGCTTGTCTTGTGATGTTTTCTGGGTCTTTCCGGAGGGTGTGGCCTATCCAACCCCATTTCCTTTTCCGGATTTCTTGGTCGATGGGGGTCTGCTTTGTTCTTTCCCACAGTCTGACATTGGATATCTTTTCAGGCCACCTGATGCGCAAGATGTTCCTGAGACATCTGTTGACAAAGGTCTGGAGCTTGTTTACTGCTGTCTTGGTAAGTCTCCATGTTTCCGAGCCATACAGAAGGACTGCTTTGACGTTGGTGTTAAAGATTCGGACTTTGGTCTGCTGTGCAAAAGCTGTAGAGCTCCAGACAGGACGTAATGTGTTAAAGGCGTGCCTGGCTTTGTTGATGCGGCTCTTGATGTCCTCGTCCGCTCCCCCGTCCTTGCTGACGACGCTTCCTAGGTATACAAACTTTTCCATGTCGTTGATGTTGGCACCTTGTAGTTGGATCGGGTCTTCCTTCTTGTTGTTGATCCTCATGGCTTCGGTTTTCTTAACATTTATTTTCAGTCCCGTTTTTGCTGCTTCCTCTGAGAGCTTGTTGAGTTTCTGCTGTGCATCCTGCTGCCTGTGTGACAGAAGGCTGATGTCGTCCGCAAAATCGAGGTCTTCCAGCAGTTTGTTGAATGTCCAGCGAATTCCTGTGTTGGCATTTTCTGTAGACTTCTTCATGATCCAGTCCACTACCAACAGGAAGATGGTAGGTGACAACATGCAGCCCTGTCGCACTCCGGTGCGTACCTCAAAAGGCTCAGTCAATTTTCCCTTATGTACCACTTGACATGAGGAGTTGCTGTATAGTTGTTGGAAGATAGTGATGAATTTGGGTGGTATCCCGTAGTGTGTCATAAGCTTCCAGACGACCTCTCAAGGGACTCCTTAGATCAATAATTATCAAAAAACTTTTGAAGAGGGCGTGGCCACTTTTACTGAAACGGTGATAACGCTTGCACAAAATGAAAGATTTTCACCAAACTTCGCACACTTATACAGTGGGTATAGAAAAGAATCCCCCCCCCCCCTTTAAAATAATCACATTTTGTTGCTTTTCAGCCTGAAATGAAGACAGACATTTTTTGTTTTATCCAGCTGTATTTACTCAGTGCAACTTATAACATCCAAGTGAAAGATATAACACCAACATGTCAGGAAAATTTTTTTTAAAAATTAAAAAAACAGAATCACTGAGTCAGAAAAAGGATCACCCCCTTGCTTTAATTTGCCTTAATTTCTTAATTACAGTCTTTAGTCGGTTGGGATATGTCTCTACTAATTTTGCACATCTAGACTTTGCAATATTTGCCCACTCTTCTTTGCAGAACTGCTCAAGTTCAGTTCAATTTGATGGTGACCGTTTGTGGACTGCAGTTTTCAAGTCATTCCACAGATTTTCAATGGGGTTTAAGTCTGGGCTCTGACTAGGCCATGCAAGGACACTCACCTTTTTCTCCTTCAACCACTGTGTGGTCAGTTTTGCTGTGTGCTTTGGGTCATTGTCATGTTGGAAGGTAAACCTTCTTCCCATCGACAACTTTCTGGCAGAGGGCAGCAGATTTTCCTCAAGAATTTGACGATATTTTGCCCCATCCATTTTCCTTCTATCCTGACAAGTGCTCCAGTCCCTGCTGCAGAGAAACACCCCCATAACAGGATACTACCACCTCCATGCTTTACTGTAGGAATGGTGTTATTTGGATGGTGAGCTGTATTTGATTTCCGCCAGACATATCGTTTGGTGTTGAGGCCAAATAATTCATCTGACCATAACACCTTTTTCCATGTGGCCTCAAAATCTTCAAGGTGCATTTTGGCAAAGCTCAGTCGTGGGTGGCTTTTTTTCTTGCAACCCTCCCATACAAGCCACATTTGTGGAGAATTTGTGATATTTTTGTCACATGCACACAATGACAACTCTTTGTCATAAATTCCTGCAACTGCTTCAAAGTTGCTGTAGGCCTCTTGGTAGCCTCTCTGACCAGTTTCCTCCTGGCTCTTTCATCCAGTTTGGAACGACGTCCTGATCCAGGGAGGGTCTGTGTTGTACCCAACATCTTCCACTTCTTAATAACAGACTTCACTGTGCTTCTAGGCATTGATAAAGCCTTTGATTTTTTTTGTATTCATCTCCTGACTTGTGCCTCTCCACAACTTTATCCCAGAGATCTTTTGACAGTGCCTTGCCACCCATAGTTTATTGTTTGCTTCAGTTGCACTACCAAGGACTGAAAAATGCTCCAGGAAAGCTCTTTTCATGCTGAGCTAATCAAAATGACCACAGCTGATCACAGTTGAAAGTCAGATGGCTTTGTGTGCCATTGAGAAGGTGATTAGCTACACCTTATTGAATTTACATTGAGTCATTTTAAGGAGGGGGGTGATCCTTTTTCCAACTCAGTGATTCTGGTTTTTTATTTATTTATTTTTTCCTGACATGTTGGCGTTATATCTTTCACTTGGATGTTATAAGTTGCACTGAGTAAATACAGCTGGATAAAACAAAAGATGTGTCCGTCTTCATTTCAGGCTGAAAAGCAACAAAATGTGATTATTTGCTATGTGAAATGCGTTTATTTTAAAGGGGGGGGGGATTCTTTTCTATACCCACTGTATATGGGCTCACATGCACAAAATGGCGGCGCTTGGCCACGTGGTGGTGCTACAACAGGACAAAACATGAAATTGGCACTAAATATGGAACCATTGGTCCAATCGATTTAAGTGTCTTTGTCACATCAGTGTCTATGAGGACAGTTCAACCAATCAGTGTTCAGCAGCTATTAGACAAGGTTAATGAAGGTCAATCAGAACAAAAATTGGTGGGCCTCTTTGACTCCGTGCCACAGAGGTGCAAAATTAAAAAAAAAAAAATTGGCCACCAGGAGATGCTATCTATATGCTATATGCTATGTTATATTGTATATTATGCGCACACGGTATTCATATCATATGTTAGATCTCCTCATTCTGAAAACTTTGCCTTATGAGCCACTGGTGTTAATCAAATTGTTCATGAAATATTTTAGATATGTTTTGAATGGTTAAATACATGTTTTCCTAGATTAACTGTTGGAAAAAAATTTTCATTTTAAGAGTTACAAGGGCTAAATGGCACCCGAATTGTGGAATCACCTATAAATTTTATGTAAGAGCTTTAATACAGTCCGTTGTTAGTCCATTTTTACTCCCAGCTTTTAATTAAGAAAGTTTTTTTGGTTCTAAAGAAACTTCTAGAGAGACTAAGACTATTTTTTAGGGTAAGTCTCATAAGCTTTATACATCTCAGCCGTGGTCTTACTTGATAATAAGCAAAATGTCTCCAGGTTGCGCTGGAGCAATGCATCTCCAGACCATCATGATTAACACCGCCTTGCTTGACATTTGTTCACAACAGTTTTATTGTTGACTGCAGTGGTTTTCCTGCAGAGTTGTTTTCCTGAACACATTACCCTGCTCCACTGCAACCTACAAAAAGATCTGTGCAAATTTCTCATGCAAAAATAAGGCAGCAAATTTGACTGCAGCAGATACCTCCAAAACAGTATGTAGCCCTGTTAGAGCTGTACTTCATGATAACAGAAAGTAAACACCGATATAAATTAAAAACTTTGAACTCATGGGAACATTCATTTTCATTTGATATTTTACAACAGATAAGTGATGGCGTAATTGATTGTTCCTGTCGCTGAAGCTGTGAGCTGCAGGTATATTGCAGTCCAGAGGAGATAAGAATCCACAGGAACGTCACCGAGACACATTGCCAGCTTGTGGGTCACTGGAGAGGTGAGCTGTTTGTGGGGATCAAGATCCTTGACTCCATACTCTGGATTAAGGGTACTATAAAGAAAAAGAAAGTGTTCAGCTTAAACTAAAGAAAGTTTGAAAACAAGATGTCCCTTTTGGTTGTATATCAACCAAATAAAATGTTAAAACATTTGTAAAGCTGAGGCTGTGATAGCAAACTTTTAAAAAATTTGTAAATGAAATTGTAATTGATGGCAAATTGCTCTGTTGGATGAGCAGTAAAACACTTTTGGATGTGTTGTTATTTGAAAATAATCAACATTGGGTGGTAACAGTTTAATATTTTCATATAACCACATGTCCGCAAGTGTTTTATTCCTTACTTAATGCATTCCTTTATTTTAAAGTAAGATCATGTAGCTTAGAAATGTTTTTTGTGTTAAGTCTATGTGGATTTAAGTATGTTTATGAAAAAGATTTTGGGTGAGACAGACGTCTATTACTTGATCGGATTGAGATCTGGGGAATTTGGAGGCCGAGTCAACACCTTGAACTCATGTTCCTCGAACCATTTCTGAACAATTTTTGCAGTTTGACAGGGCGCATTATCCAGCTGAAAGAGGCCATTGCCATCAGGGAATACCATTGCCATGAAGGAGTGTACTTGGTCTGCAACATGTTCAGATGGGTGGTACATGTCAAAGTAACATCCTCATAAATACCAGGACCCAAGATTTCCCAGCAGAACATTGCCCAGAACATCGCACTGCCTCTACTGGCTTGCCTTCTTCCCATAGTGCATCCTGGTGCCATCTCTTCCCCAGGTAAACAACACACACGCACCTGGCCGTCCACATGATGTAAAAGAAAATGTGATTCATCAGACCAGGCCACCTTCTTCCATTGCTCCATGATCCAGTTCTGATGCTCACGTGCCCATTGCAGGCATTTTCGGCGGTGTACAGGGGTCAGCATGGGCACTCTGACCGGTCTGCAGCTACACAGCCCCGTATTCAGCAAGCTGTGATGCACGGTGTGCTTTGACACCTTTCTGTCGTAGCCAGCATTAGCTTTTTCAGCAATTTGTGATAGAGTAGCTGTTCTGTGGGATCAGACCAGACAGGTTAGCCTTCGCTTCCTATGTGCATCAAGGAGACCCTGTCGCCGGTTCACTGGTTTCCTTCTTTGGACCACTTTTGGTAGGTACTAACCACTGCATACCGGGAACACCCCACAAGACCTGCCGTTTTGGAGATGCTCTGACCCAGTCGTCTAGCCGTCACAATTTGGTCCTTGTCAAAGTCACTCAGATCCTTACGCTTGCCCATTTTCCCTGCTTCCAACACATCAACTTCGAGAACTGACTGTTCACTTGCTGCCTAATATATCCCACCCCTTTGACAGGTGCCACTGTAACAATCAATATTATTCACTTCACCTGTCAGTGGTTTTCATGCTATGGCTTATCGATATAAATCAGCCTCATAGCTTCAGTGCAAAACTGAGGAAGCAAAAATCCGACCCCAGACTTTCCTTGTCCAAATCTGATTAGTACCACTAGATGGCACCAACGGTTTGTCTAAAACCCACGTCCCACAGCAGTGATTAACACAGTGTGTGTTAAATGATCCAGAATACTAAACACTGAAGGAATGTGGCCCTCCAGGACCTGTAGTTCACATCCCTGTACTTAACAGAGTGTGTGTCTCACCTGTGTAATATACACTGACATCCCAGCCCTCTTTCAGCCACGCCGCGTTCCTCGTCTCCTCTCTGGACTGCAGGTCTTTATAGGCTGAACACGGGAAATAAATATGCATTTAAACACATTTGGGAATAAAAGACTTTTGTTCCACAGTACATTATATTTTTATGAATATTTAGTAGGTCACAGGCTCAAAACATCATCTAAAACAGTAGTGCCATAAACATTATATGGACAATTATGACAATAAATTAGTATAAATGATTATATGATTAAATATAAAACTATTTAGCTTTTTTAACCACCATCTATAAAATTAGTAAGTAATAATATAATAGTATAAAACACTAAAAACAAACATTATGTAGTTTTTAATTAAACCAGTTTTAATGTCTGGTTAATTTTATTATTATTATTTCTTTTGTTTTGTTACAGTTTATACAGTATGATACTGATACTCATGTTCAGTGTTCTCAATGGGTCTGAATTTCAGCAATCTGAAAATGACATACCCCAAAGGTGGTGAACGACGTACAGCTCTCCAATCTGAGTGAAAAATCCTCCCACTGCTTCGTTGTTCTCTTGGCGGTATTTGATTGCTCGAGCCCTGTCAAGCAGAAAATATTAGCCAACTTTAAAACTGGAGATTTGGACAGGACAATATAAAAGAGTTCACAGAAATGTCACACAAAAACTACGTTAAGCGTTTGTGCTGAAAAAGTGTCATGCAAGAAGCATATACAGCAGGCTTACCAGTGATTTCCCCATTCTATCATCGTGCCCGGCTTTCATGTCCATGTGCAAACCAAAAGAAGGAAATTATTAGATAATACTGCATTTTTAATCATTTAGACACAAGAAGAACAAAATGAGATCTAATAGTAAATATTAGTAAATAATAATAGTAAAATAGTAGCATTGGTACCACTTTACATTAAGGACCCAATACTAACATTAATTATTGCATTAATGAATCATAAGTAGGTCTAACTTTTTTTAAAGAGTGAAGAGTGAAGAACAGAAAACCAGTAATGTTTATGTGAAATGTATTTGTATAATTTGTATATAATTTGTATAATTAAACACAGACGTAAGAGTAATAATGTACTGCAGAGAGCGCATTAATAATAATAATCAGAAGCTGATTATTTTCCTATAAAAGTACATCCCGAAATGTTTTATTAAGAGTCAAATTAATACCACAGCAATTTGCCAGTGAGTTACAATTTTTTTTTATTTATTAATGAACAGCATGTTGTGCTTTTTATCCATTAATAGTTACATTTAATTTTGTACATTAATGTCCACGAAACAAGTTAGTACCAGTTACCAGTTTTTGCTCTCTTGAGGTTAATAAACACAAGCTTGTGAGAAACCAGAAAGCACAAAGTCCTCTGTCTTGAACTTTCTGAGTGTTACAATTTGCTGACACTGAAAAGTCCTTGCAGAAAATTTAGCAAGGATCGCATGTTTTTCTAAAATAACGTTTTTAATCTGTTCCTTATTAGCCCTAAATTATGTGAATTAGGCATCTGCCATACAAGTCTATATAACATATCAGAACAAGCGCATTAAAATAAAGCTGTGATTTGAATTACTGTACATCCGGCACTACCGTCAGAGCTGCTGTTATAGAAAATTAATCAACACCTTCTGACCAATCAGTATTGAGAATTCAGTAGGTACAAAGAAAAGTTCTAAATGTAGACTAGTTGTTTGGGGATAGAATACTGAAGTAAAAACTACACATTTAAAATACATTTTAATTCAGAAATAAAATGTAAACATTGGCATTAATTTCACTATTTTGCAATTTTACAAGCAAATGTTAACCATACGTATGCCTTTATTAAAAGGCATAGTGTAGTGTACTGTAATACTTGATCAAAGGAGTAAATTAACAGTTTCTTTCACCTTTAATCTGTATGTTCTCAGTTCGTATATATTCGGTCCAGGTCGGGGTACAGGATCATTCCAGAAGCTGAACTCGAGAAGAAGCTGGTTCTGTCGAGAGATCAGCATCTTATTCCTCTCTTTGCGAAACTCAAGGTACACCTGGACAATGTAAGAAATGATGATAAGGAATGGATTAAACACCATACTGAAAACTCAACAGGACATAAAGATGATTATAAAATATTCATTCATTCATTCATTCATTCATTCATCTTCAGGGAACACTGGGTGTGACATGGAAACATACCCCGAATGGGGTGCCAGTCCACTGTGGAGTACCATGTACACACACATTTACACCTAGGGGCAATTTACCAGCATGCTTTCGTAAGGTGGGAGGAAACTAGAGAACCCAGAGGAAACCCACATGGACATGGTGAGAAAATGTAAAACTCAACGCTACACCACTGTACGACCTTCTGATGAGCACCCGAATGCAACGTTATGCTTTTTTTTGGTACTCCAGTATGACATGGGGGCGTGTCCAATTTGCATAACGTGCATATTTATAAGCCCCGGCATTCTTAATGATATTAAAGGTTTAGAAATGTTTCTAATAGTTTCCTAGCCAATAAAGGAACATATTAAGCAAATTAATATGATCTCAAATTATTTTTTGATGTACAGCGATATGTTTTGAGTGGATTTGTTTGTGCTTGTAGACAAAACATTAATGAATATTATAGTAAATATAAAAATACCTTGTTTTCTCTGACTTTGTTCAAGCATTCCATCAGAGCTGGATATCCACCATAGTATCTCCAGAGATGCACTATGAGAACCAAACATCAGGTGTCACTACAGCACCATATAACATGTTAAAGATGATAAAGTATCGGGGGTGAAAAATGACATGTACTCGAATGACTGTAGTGAAAAATCTAAATCAAACCAGCTACAACAATAAAGGTGGTGTTTTTTTTTGACCCCCACCTGCTTGGTCCTGTTCTCCGTACCACGTGTTCCAGCTTCCCACAACTTCACAGGGATAATCTGGATCATTGTGCAGCTCTCTCTGAACCTCGGTTCTCACAACACACACATTGCATTCACTTTCTTAAATGTGTTTCAATGGCTAATGTAATTAAAGCAAAAGCTCCTTCTGTACTTCAGAAATGGAAAAGGTTAGTAAATTTTGTCTTGTGGATCAGGAGATGAAAACAACTTGAAAACCAGATGAGGTCAGGACTCCGCATGATCTTCTGATAACAAGTGCATTAGGCTTGAGTGATAATAACAAACTCAAGGACAGGACATCCTGAAACTCAAATGTATTCACATGAAGAGGAACTCTACTCACGATAGGTCGTTGTAGGCCTCCAAACAGTCGGGCTTGACGTTGTGAACTGGAAGGAAAAATACAACCGTCATGGATTTTAAGCAATGATTTTGCCTAATACATTTCTGCATGCATGCCTCCAACTCAATTTACTCAAATATTCCTGCACAAAAAAAGCAAATAAGCGCATTTGTTTAATGTCATGCTAAAATTATTAAGCCCATCTGCTTTGACGGTTTTATAAGAAACAGCTTACACTGGATTTTGTAAAGGCCACTGGTCGCTTTCTTGGACAGCAGATTGGAGTGGGCATCTTTCCTCGGATCCACATTGTGTCCAAACACAGAGCTCCACCAACCACCATCGCTCTTATCCGCCAAGGTCCTAATCAGTTTCAAAGCAAAGCAAGGTTTATATAGCTTAATAATATTTTTGAAAGTAGAAAAAACATTGAAATGGCCAATTTGGGTTTGACTTATAGAATGTAGGTTTTAATGTCGCGCTCATTCATTCATTCATTCATTCATTCATTCATTCATTCATTCATTCATTCATTCATGGCCACGGTGGATCCAGAGTCTATCCCAGGAACACCAAATGAGACACCAGTCACATTCACACACTCATTCACATCTAGGGGCAATTTAGATTCGCCATTCCACCTAAAAGCATGCTTTCCGAAGGTGGGAGGAAACCAGCAAACCCAGAGGAAACCCTCGTGGACATAGAACATGCAAAACTCTGCACAGACAGTAACGTGAGCTCAGGATCAAACCTTGGACCCTGGAGCTGTGAAGTGGCAACATATGTTAATGTAAATGGTGAATCACAGTAACTACATATAATCTGAAGAGTAATGAAGCGGTAGTTCTGACAGGTGGTCACATGACTGCGTAGTAATTTGTAATAGTGATCTGCTGTTGTAGTCGATCCACCTCAAGATTTGACATCTTGCGCTTTCTGAGATGCTTTTCTGCTCACCACGGTTGTAAAGAGTGGTTATTTGAGTTACCATAGCCTTCCTGTCAGCTTGAACCTTCCTGTCTGGCTATTTTCCTATGAACTCTCTCATCAACTAGACGTTGCTCTCTGCAGGACTGCCGCTCACTATTCCGTGTAAACTCTAGAGACTGCTCTGGAGGAGATCAGCAGTTTCTGAAATACTCAACCATCCTGTTTGGCATTAACAACCATGCCACGGTGAAAGTCACCGGGATCACATTTTTTCCTCCATTCTGTATCTGCGTGATTGTATGAATAAACAAGGTTCCTATTCCTATAACAGGTGTTCCTATTAAAGTGCCCAGCGAGTGGATAATGTGTGCAGTAGTAGTTTGTAGCAGAGGTTCGCAAAATTTTGTAGCCAGAGTCCTCGTCAACCTTTAACTTAGTACAGATATGTATACTTTATGAACATTATTTAAATGTGTACAATAATTTGTCCATTTATTAGAACCATAAAGCTTTCTATTCCTGACCGTTCCTCCAACAGAACACATTAAACTTAAGTAGATATTATTTACAGGTTACTTGTTTTTGTGTTTGGATTAAACTCCATTTAATTCAAGTGACTAGTCAAAAGGCAAATAATTATAGGAACTCAATAATAAATCTTCAGTAATGGGGGGTTGTAATTTCCAAACACTGTGACCAAAAAAAAGAAATAAGAAAAAAAAAAACTGGGCCCCACATTGAGGACCACTGATGCCACTTGGAACAATTTGGGCTATGATGCAACCAAAACTGCATACTACTATAGGTTACTAAACAGTGTGCTCACCACAGGTGCAAAACATACTGAGTAATTATACTTAAATGAAAGTATAGATGATTTGTCATAATCTTTCTCAGTTAAAAGTAGGGGTATCCAGCCAAAAATGTAAGTGAAAGTAAAAAATTTACATTTTAAATGCTTAAGTATTAAAAAGTAAATGTTTTTAAGTAATGAAATGAATCTACGATCTATGATATTTTCAATGAGTACTTTACAGCTTTTTAAGTAGTAAAAAGTAAGGTTTTCCTTTTTTCTTGGAAATGTACAAGTATTCAGTTTCAATAATACTCATGTAAAGCATAAATATGGTAAAATTTAATACTTAAGTTATACAACAAAGTACAACTAATCAAGTATTTTCCACCCCGGTACTCTGCTACACACCCTGTAGTATATTAATACGTGTAACATATTAAGAACTAAATATTTAATAGAGTAGTGGGTGGTTTTGGATGGAGCCCCAGCACTCTGTGACAACATGAGCTTTGATGACGTGCCGTTTTGACGTAGGGTACAATTTAGGACACTAATACACGCTTTGGAATGCAGCCACAGGTCTAAGAACTTATAATTAGTGTCAAGTACAAAACCTGTAACCATGATCCAGTTGTAATCATTCAGAGTGGCAGAATGAAGATTACCTGTGTAGCTGAACACCTGGGCGGAAGAAAGTTCTCCATAAACCCCTGTGGTTCTGGAGCAGAGTCAGACAGCTTGTTGGTGCCATGATTCAGTTTGTTGGTTGCTCTAGAAAAAATTTTAAAAAAAAGCCTGTTCTTCTGCCTTAACAGGACTGGGAGGTTTCCAAACACTGCATGTGAATTATTAACCGGTTTGTGTCTGTGCGTTTAATCACTGCGCCGTGCAGCTACCTTTGCACTCGGGTAACCAACCCTGTGACGTAACGCACTTTGCTTACTTTGAACCTCGTGCTTTTACACATTGTTTCACTAATAAATTCACACTGATAAACTCTCCTGGGGGCAAAAAGCATGGAGTAAACAGGAAAAAGCTTTACACTGTAAGAGCTACAAAGCACAGATAGCAAAATTGCATAAATTCATAAATGTAAACATGAATGTCAACAAAAAAAAAACTCTTACAAAATGAACTTCATGAACTTCGAATGTGAATTCACATATATAACACTTCACATGTTATATTTCACACAGTGTTTACATGTCCTATGTGTTTTTATCTGCATATATGATTTTTGCACGATTCAATTATTTTCAATTATTTTTTATGGTTTCATTTTTTTAGATATGATCTTCTCACACGACTCATTCAGTTTCACATCTAATCCAATATTATTCATGTGCGTTTATTTACGTTTCACATGCAGTTTCAGGACATATCATGTTGTAATGCATCTTCACACTTTATTTACATAATCACGTGAAAAAACTATAATCACACATCAAATGTATGTGATTTTTCCATAAGGGAAGCTAGTTTTGCCTTCTTTCTTGTGCAGCTTAAGAGTTTTAAATGATTTATTTAAAATGATGCTGAATGAATTTTTCATGAAAGGATGACTTGAGGAAAAGGACGTTTCAAGCACGAGATGTTAAATAAGTGTTTTAATGATTATATTTCAAGGTAAAGGGCCAGAAGAGTCACAAATGCCGTTTTCTAAGTACAGTAAAGGTGTTATTAATGTTTTAAGTTTTTTTATTGTTGTTGTGAGTGACAATCATTATGTCACACTATGGCTTTGACAATCAAATGGATAAAGGAAATGATAAAAGGATGTACCTGATATTCAGTTCCTCCAGCGTGTTGTTGTCTTTAAGCCCCTCACCAAGAGCCGATGCTCCCTCTTTGCCCAGTCCGTTGTAAGATAAGTCCACAGTTTGCAAGAATATGTTAGCCTTTCAGCAGTGCCAAAGTCATTGTGAGTGGATTATACTGATTACTAAGATTTTTTCATCAAGGAGTGTAAATGAGTCAAAACTCTAATCATGCTAATCACTTTACATTGCTAACAAAATATCCTAGAGTATAAATGTGTTAAAATACACTGCAAAATACTGCAACTACAAACTGTATTTAAAAAAAAAAAAGAATTCAGTACATTATTTTGTATTGTAAAGATACAGAAATGCATTTTGTAAAGAAAACATGAGATCAGTGGCGCTAATTCCCTTAATATGTCAGGACTCCACATGATGTTCTGATAACAAGTGCATTAGGCTTGAGTGATAATAACAAACTCAAGGACAGGACATCCTGAAACTCAAGTGTATTCACGTGAAGAGGAACTCTACTCACGATAGGTCGTTGTAGGCCTCCAAACAGTCGGGCTTGACGTTGTGAACTGGAAGGAAAAATACAACCGTCATGGATTTTAAGCAATGATTTTGCCTAATACATTTCTGCATGCATGCCTCCAACTGACTTTACTCAAATATTCCTGCACAAAAGAAGCAAATAAGCGCATTTGTTTAATGTCATGCTAAAATTATTAAGCCCATCTGCTTTGACGGTTTTATAAGAAACAGCTTACACTGGATTTTGTAAAGGCCACTAGTCGCTTTCTTGGACAGCAGATTGGAGTGGGCATCTTTCCTCGGATCCACATTGTGTCCAAACACAGAGCTCCACCAACCACCATCGCTCTTATCCGCCAAGGTCCTAATCAGTTTCAAAGCAAAGCAAGGTTTATATAGCTTAATAATATTTTTGAAAGTAGAAAAAACATTGAAATGGCCAATTTGGGTTTGACTTATAAAATGTAGGTTTTAATGTCACACTCATTCATTCATTCATTCATTCGTTCATTCATTCATTCATTCATTCATTCATGGCCACGGTGGATCCGGAGTCTATCCCAGGAACACCAAATGAGACACCAGTCACATTCACACACTCATTCACATCTAGGGGCAATTTAGATTCGCCATTCCACCTAAAAGCATGCTTTCCGAAGGTGGGAGATAACCGGCAAGCCCAGAGGAAACCCTCGTGGACAAAGAACATGCAAAACTCTGCACAGACAGTAACGTGAGCTCAGGATCAAACCTTGGACCCTGGAGCTGTGAAGTGGCAACATATGTTAATGTAAATGGTGAATCACAGTAACTACATATAATCTGAAGAGTAATGAAGCGGTAGTTCTGACAGGTGGTCACATGACTGCGTAGTAACTTGTAATAGTAATCTGCTGTTGTAGTCGATCCACCTCAAGATTTGACATCTTGCGCTTTCTGAGATGCTTTTCTGCTCACCACGGTTGCAAAGAGTGTTTATTTAAGTTACCATAGCCTTCCTGTCAGCTTGAACCTTCCTGTCTGGCTATTTTCCTATGAACTCTCTCATCAACTAGACGTTGCTCTCTGCAGGACTGCAGCTCACTATTCCGTGTAAACTCTAGAGACTGCTCTGGAGGAGATCAGCAGTTTCTGAAATACTCAACCATCCTGTTTGGCATTAACAACCATGCCACGGTGAAAGTCACCGGGATCACATAGAACCATAAAGCTTTCTATTCCTGACCGTTCCTCCAACAGAACACATTAAACTTAAGTAGATATTATTTACAGGTTACTTGTTTTTGTGTTTGGATTAAACTCCATTTTATTCAAAAGGCAAATAATTATAGGAACTCAATAATAAATCTTCAGTAATGGGGGGTTGTAATTTCCAAACACTGTGACCAAAAAAAAGAAATAAGGAAAAAAAAAAAACTGGGCCCCACATTGAGGACCACTGATGCCACTTGGAACAATTTGGGCTATGATGCAACTTTACAGCTTTTTAAGTAGTAAAAAGTAAGGTTTTCCTTTTTTCTTGGAAATGTACAAGCATAAATATGGTAAAATTTAATACTTAAGTATACAACAAAATACAACTAATCAAGTATTTTCCACCCCGGTATTCTGCTACACACCCTGTAGTATATTAATACGTGTAACATATTAAGAACTAACTATTTAGTAGAGTAGTGGGTGGTTTTGGATGGAGCCCCAGCGCTCTGTGACAACATGAGCTTTGATGACGTGCCGTTTTGACGTTCTGCCCTAACAGGACTGGGAGGTTTCCAAACACTGCATGTGAATTGTTAACCGGTT
This sequence comes from Cranoglanis bouderius, assembly GCA_023630585.1. NCBI lineage: Eukaryota > Metazoa > Chordata > Actinopteri > Siluriformes > Cranoglanididae > Cranoglanis > Cranoglanis bouderius. The sequence goes on along the minus strand of CM042549.1, from coordinate 18,791,272 downwards.
TGTGTCTGTGCGTTTAATCACTGCGCCGTGCAGCTACCTTTGCACTCGGGCAACCAACCCTGTGACGTAACGCACTTTGCTTACTTTGAACCTCGTGCTTTTACACATTGTTTCACTAATAAATTCACACTGATAAACTCTCCTGGGGGCAAAAAGCATGGAGTAAACAGGAAAAAGCTTTACACTGTAAGAGCTACAAAGCTTAGATAGCAAAATTGCATAAATTCATAAATGTAAACATAAATGTCAACAAAAAAAAAACTCTTACAAAATAAACTTCATGAACTTCGAATGTGAATTCACATATATAACACTTCACATGTTATATTTCACACGGTGTTTACATGTCCTATGTGTTTTTATCTGTATATATGATTTTTGCACGATTCAATTATTTTCATTAGTTTCATTCTTTACATACAGCGCATATGTTTTCATTTTTTTTTAGATATGATCTTCTCACACGACTCATTCAGTTTCACATCTAATCCAATATTATTCATGTGCATTTATTTAAGTTTCACATGCAGTTTCAAGACATATCATGTTGTAATGCATCTTCACACTTTATTTACATAATCACGTGAAAAAACTATAATCACACATCAAATGTATGTGATTTTTCCATAAGGGAAGCTAGTTTTGCCTTCTTTCTTGTGCAGCTTAAGAGTTTTAAATGATTTATTCTTACATAACCACATGGTTCGAGTAATGTAAAATAAAATTAAATAAAAATTGTGTAAGTCATTGTGTAAGACGTAGCTCATATAGAAGTCACAGGGACGTACTGACAACTTGCTTTTGAAGATCTTGCTTAGATCTTGCTGATTACACTTTAAAAACTAAACTGTAATCATGCAAATACTGTACAGTGGGTATAGAAAAGTATCACCCCCCTTTAAAATAATCACATTTTGTTGCTTTTCAGACTGAAATGAAGACCGACACAGTTTTTGTTTTATCCAGCTGTATTTACTCAGTGCAACTTATAACATACAAGTGAAAGATATAACACCAACATGTCAGAAAAAATAAATAAATAAATAAATAGAATCACTGAGTTGGAAAAAGGATAACCCCCTTCCTAAAAATTCTCAATGGCACACAAAGCCACTTGACTTTCAACTGTGATCAGCTGTGGTCATTTTGATTAGCTCAGCATGAAAAGAGCTTTCCTGGAGCATTTTTCAGTCCTTGGTAGTGCAACTGAAGCAAACAATCAACTATGGGTGGCAAGGCACTGTCAAAAGATCTCTGGGATAAAGCTGTGGACAGGCACAAGTCAGGAGATGGATACAAAAAAAAATTCAAAGGCTTTATCAATGCCTAGAAGCACAGTGAAGTCTATTATTAAGAAGTGGAAGGTATTTGGTACAAGACAGACCCTCCCTGGATCAGGACGTCGCTCCAAACTGGATGAAAGAGCCAGGAGGAAACTGGTCAGAGAGGCTACCTAGAGGCCTACAGCAACTCTGAAGCAGTTGCAGGAATTTATGACAAAGAGTGGTCATTGTGTGCATGTGACAACAATATCACAAATTCTCCAAAAATGTGGCTTGTATGGGAGGGTTGCAAGAAAAAAGCCACCCACGACTGAGCTTTGCCAAAACGCACCTTGAAGATTATGAGGCCACATGGAAAAAGGTGTTATGGTCAGATGAATTATTTGGCCTCAACACCAAATGATATGTCTGATGGAAATCAAATACAGCTCACCATCCAAATAACACCATTCCTACAGTAAAGCATGGAGGTGGTATGTCCTGTTATGGGGTATTTCTCTGCAGCAGGGACTGGAGCACTTGTCAGGATAGAAGGAAAATGGATGGGGCAAAATATCGTCAAATTCTTGAGGAAAATCTGCTGCCCTCTGCCAGAAAGTTGTCGATGGGAAGAAGGTTTACCTTCCAACATGACAATGACCCAAAGCACACAGCAAAACTGACCACACAGTGGTTGAAGGAGAAAAAGGTGAATGTCCTTACATGGCCTAGTCAGAGCCCAGACTTAAACCCCATTGAAAATCTGTGGAATGACTTGAAGACTGCAGTCCATAAACAGTCACCATCAAATTGAACTGAACTTGAGCAATTCTGCAAAGAAGAGTGGGCAAATATTACAAAGTCTAGATGTGCAAAGTTAGTAGAGACATATCCCAACAGACTAAAGGCTGTAATTAAAGCAAAGGGTGGTTCAACAAAATACTGACACAAGGGGGTGATACTTTTTCCAACTCAGTGAGTCTGTTTTTAAATTCTTTAATTTTTTTGTGACATGTTGGTGTTATATCTTTCACTTGGATGTTATAAGTTGCACTGAGTAAATACAGCTGGATAAAACAAAAACTGTGTCCGTCTTCATTTCAGGCTGAAAAGCAACAGAATGTGATTATGTTAAAGGGGGTGATTCTTTTCTATATCCACTGTATATATGGGACAGTGATGCATTAAAAGTATTAAAGTATCCAAATCTATAGACAGAATAACGGCCTAGTGATTTTGCCCTGATTTTAATCCTTATTTCCTCTTCATAATCTTCAAAGTTCATTTCAAAACCAAATTCCAAAGGTTTCATATTTCACATTACAATGCGGAAAATATGCCGAAGACACAGAACCAGCAAAAAAAATATGTATATAGAAAAATGCTATAAAATATGTATAATATAAATATAAAGTATTTAATATAAAAAAAAAGGTTTTATTTATTTGTTTGTCTATTTATTTTTGGGGTGCAAAATTCTGCATTATTTCTACTGCATTAAGTAAGGAATAAAACATCTAGGGGTGACATTTGTGTTGTCGTTACCACCCAAAATTGACAAAAATTCCAATTTTGTTTTTATTAACTAATGAAAGACACTTTATTTCCCCATTTATAGTTACATTATTGTTATGGAATGTTTGTGAAACAACTTACCACTTAGCAGCTTTAAACATTCATCCCTTAGAACCCTTTTTTATTATTAAAAGCATTTACATAGCATAATACATAATATTTCCCAATTCCAGTCCGTTCAGTTTTTTTTTTTTTTGTATCCTTCAATTTACACTTGTTGCCCATCCACATCTTGGATTACGCTTGGATCACAGTTGAACACTGCAGGGAACTTATTCAACATTTTTTAAACAGTTTCCTGCTTTTTGTAAGCAATGAAACTATTTTATTCCTTGCTCAATGCCACCCAATGCTGAAGAGGAGGGAAAAAAAAGCTGAATATGTGGATGTGCTGGAACTCTACCTGAAGTTATAAACGGCATCAGCACGTGAGCTCAGTCATACGTGGGAACATCTCTGTGTACGACAGCTGTTCGTATTACACACAGCAGGTGCTGCGCTCACTAACCCTTCAGTTACATTGTCGAGAATAGACATCCATGCTGCTCTGTTTCTTTGCATATTCATTCGGTCTTTAATACATTCAGGAGACACAGATGTACAGTAAGTGACAGATTAGAATTGAATGCTCTGGTCAGCTCTTTAGATTTTGGAAAGGTCTTGTTTTGCCACCGTGTTTCACTTGGAAGTTTGGTAGAGTTTCTTTGATCGAGTTAAACAAGTCTTCAAACTCTTGGTTCACGCTGATGTCCTGGGGAAAGGAATGACAAGAGCATGATTATCATAATGTACTACTATGAAAGACACAGAGCAAGAGGTTAACACTTTAAAAATCCTATAAAATGTCTCTATATGAGGAATAAAAGATGACAGGGCATGCAGTTATAGGAAAATAATCAAAGAAGGGATGATGTGATGTCACTCTTATGTTGGTTATTTTAATTTGCATAACACTTACAGCACGTGCCGAAATGTTTTATTCCTCTTACACCTCAGAAATTTGCAATATATTATTTATTTATTTATTTAATTTCATTTAAATCTGTGTATGGTAAACATTTAATGTTTTGGAATGTCCAAGAAACAAGTTAGTTCCTGTTATTGCTTATGTTATAGCAACTATAAACAGTCACTCCCTCAAATTCTCTTGAAGTTAATAAGACAAACAAATACAGTTTGTTACTGAGAAACTTTTACAGAAAGCTGACACCGGAGACTCCTTACAGAAAATGGCAGCATATAAATCAGATGATATTTTTTTCCTTGTTAAATACCATATTTAAAAAAAAAAAATTGTTTATTATTAGATTTAGATTATTTGTAGAGTTTGCCATACAAGTTTATGTAAATCAGCTGTTACTATAGAAATGATAACGTATTATACAACAGTTAGTTCCGGTCCACGTATTTGATTGGGTAAGCGGCGTTCCAAGAGTGCTTATATTTAGTATAACCGCACTGGCAAAGTTCACTGTTTGTATCACTCTGCTTATCTGTGTTCACCAAGTGAAATTCCAGTTCTAGCAACAGGCTCACTGAAACGGTTACTACAGTATAGTTAGTAACATCATCAGCAGACATGGCAAACGATACAGTACCATTTTCACGAATATAACTTCTGACTTAAAACCTGAAATCTCATCAGAGATTTTGGGCTCTATTTCAACTAGCAGACCAAAAAATAAGCAAATTATTTGACCATATTGTGTCTTAAAATGTCAGTTACTTGTATTAATTTCTTAATTATGAAACTGTGGTATAAAAGCGATAGCGCACTCGCGATATCGTGCTGATGTTCGTGATAAGTTCACTCTCGCTTGTGCGATATTATTTAATTAGAACAAGTGCATTAATATACACCTGTGATTCGCCTTCTACCCCTAATGCTTATATCCCTTCTGTTTTAGAAAATTATTCAACATTTTCTGACCAATTCGAATCGAGACATCAACAGCGCTGTGGTTTAAGTTATGAAACACAAGGGGGATCTGAACATCGCATAAAAACTGATTTTGTGTTATTTCATCACAAGATGGAAGAGCCAATCAGGCTCCAATATGCAAATGCAGACGAGATGATAGGGGTTTAGCATGTTGATAGAATCTGGATTTCTTCATGATGAAAAATAAAAATAAAAAAATAATTATTATTAAAAAAAAATTTAAAAAATAAATAAATTTACACCTCTACTCTGCGCAATTTGCTCTTCTAGCACTCAATTAAAAATCTTCTACGGTAGCATTACTTGTCTTGTTCTCTGCTTGATATATGCTCTTTGCTTGTATTTTCTCATTTGTAAGTCGCTTTGGATAAAAGTGTCAGCTAAATGAATCAATGTAAATGTAAAATGTAAGAAAAATAATGCATTTTTTTCTGATTCAAACAATTTATTATTCAATACAGAAATTTTTTACGATTGTCTAAACCAGTGGTCACCAACCCTCTTCCTTGAAATCTACCTTCCTGCAGGTTTCATCTCCAAACACATCTGTTTTATTGATCAACAACTTCGTAAGGCAATGATTAGATGGTCAGGTGGGCAGGATTATAGTTGGAGCTAAAGTCTTCAGGCAGGTAGATCTCCAGGAACAGGGTTGGTGACCACTGGTCTAAACTATTTTGGGCTGACTTTAGAGGAAGGTTACATACAGAAAAGTCCAGGTACTCCATTGAAGATGAAGGGTTTCCTTCTATGGCTTTAAGCACCGCGAAACATCCGGCTGACCGAACAGGATTCCGAGCCATCTACAATGCCGTGAGAATCATTGGAACATTATTGAGAAAACTCTACGCATTTAGTTTCAATTGAATGCCAATGTTCTGTGTCAAAGTCTAGAGAAACCACTTTCCTTCACACTCACTTTAAGAATCCGAAGGTTGTTGTTTGCTTTGAGACCCACAGCTAAGTGGACTGCTCCTTCAGGAGGGATGCGGTTGATACTGTGGAAATAGGAATTATATACGTAATGAATAATAGTGTTTTATAACGACTGACATATGTAACGTGTAACTAAACTTGCCTTTTCACTACTGAGTCGATGTGAATAGCTTTGAAATGGGGCTGATTCTGTCACTGCAAGAATCCATCAAATCATGTCAAGACCCGCTTTCTGAGCTGTGCCCGAGGCAAATCATACATGACCTTTGCTTTAAGACATAACTGATAAGTATCAGAAGTCAAATCAAGCTTGCTTTGTCTTCTCTCACTATCTAAACTGGATACCAGCCAATCTGTTACACGAAATGCTGCAGAGATCTTATGGGTGATTTGATGATTGGGATAGCTGTTAGCACTTTTTAACCAGTGAATTTAAGACAAAATGTAATTATTCCTAAAAAAAAAATAATAATAATAATAATAATAATAATAATAAATAAAAATAATAAATAAATAAAAATAATTTTAAAAAATCCTTACATTAAGTTTATAGGTGATTCCATGATTGTGGTGCTATTTAGCTCTTGTAAATCTTTTAGCATTTAACTTTTTTTTTTTTCAACATTAAATCTAAGAAAACATGCATTTAACCCAATATAGTGTTTAAACCCATTTCAGGCAAAAATAATTCATTTTCCTGCTATTTTTTATTTTTTTTTACTGACAATGGCTGCATTTTGCTCATAAATGAGTAACAGGGTTGATGTTTTTTTTAAGCATATACCTAGCAATTATAAAAATGGCATTTTTATATAAATTCATACTTTGTGTAACAGGTTTAAACTTTCAAATTGACGTCAGTCGAATATCACAATATCACTAAACATTCATTTAAAAAAAAGAATAAGAGAACTCAATTTTCTTCTTCCCACGATCTTCAGGAAATTTGAATGATGCAGCTTATTGTTGAACATGTGTCTTGTGTAGTATTCCAAATATTTTATAGGGGTGAACGTGTTCAGGTAAAAATGCTGAATGAATTTTTCATGAAAGGATGACTTGAGGAAAAGGACGTTTCAAGCACGAGATGTTAAATAAGTGTTTTAATGATTATATTTCAAGGTAAAGGGCCAGAAGAGTCACAAATGCCGTTTTCTAAGTACAGTAAAGGTGTTATTAATGTTTTAAGTTTTTTTATTGTTGTTGTGAGTGACAATCATTATGTCACACTATGGCTTTGACAATCAAATGGATAAAGGAAATGATAAAAGGATGTACCTGATATTCAGTTCCTCCAGCGTGTTGTTGTCTTTAAGCCCCTCACCAAGAGCCGATGCTCCCTCTTTGCCCAGTCCGTTGTAAGATAAGTCCACAGTTTGCAAGAATATGTTAGCCTTTCAACAGTGACAAAGTCATTGTGAGTGGATTATACTGATTACTAAGATTTTTTCATCAAGGAGTGTAAATGAGTCAAAACTCTAATCATGCTAATCACTTTACATTGCTAACAAAATATCCTAGAGTATAAATGTGTTAAAATACACTGCAAAATACTGCAACTACAAACTGTATTAAAAAAAAAAAGAATTCAATACATTATTTTGTATTGTAAAGATACAGAAATGCATTTTGTAAAGAAAACATGAGATCAGTGGCGCTAATTCCCTTAATATGGCTAGTTTTCCGGTTGATGTTAGCAAACAAAAGCGTTAGCTATCCTTCAGAAACCACTCTGGCAGTCTGTGCTAAATTTCGAAAGCTCAGTCAATTATACTATCTCTCTGGTTTCTAAAATGTTACTGTACTACAAATGTTAACCTGATGTTATATTTTACTCATGATTGTTGGTAACATTGGGCCAAGATCATAGCAACCTCACCTAGCTAGCTAGCATCCAACTCACTGTCTAGTAAAAAATAGAATAAATAATAAAGGACATTATTGATCATGTGAAAACTTTTTAACATTAAAAAAAAAAAAAAACTATAAAGCCAAATTTCAGGTTTTTATCAATGCACTCGTTCTATCATTTCTATATACATGTATGGTGGACGCTCCATATAAACAGATTAAAAATGTATATTATTGTTGATATGAAGTTTTCTATAAGATGTTAATTTAGCATTTTTAGAAGGAGTCTCCAGTGTTAGCATTTTATATTAGTCAGAGGTACACAATATAGCCCAAAGTATGTGGACACCTGACCATCACATCTGTCACATATGTCCTTGTTGAACATTTCATTCCCGATTTAGTCCCCCTTTTCTTTTATAATAACCTCCACTCTTCTGGGAAGGCTTTCCACTAGATTTTGGAACGTGGCTGTGGGGATTTGTGTTCATTCAGCTACAAGAGCGTTAGTGACATCAGGCACTGATGTTGGGTGAGGAGGCCTGGGGTGCAGTTCATCCCAAAGGTGTTCAGTGGGGTTGAGGTCAGGGCTCTGTGCAGGACACTCGAGTTCTTCCACTCCAATCTTGGCAAACCATGTCTTCATGGAGCTCGCTTTGTGCACAGGGGTATTGTCATGCTGGAACAGGTTTGGGGCCTCTTAATTTTAGTGAAGGGAAATTGTAATTCTACAGCATATAAAGACATTCTATACAGTTGTGTGCTTCCAGCTGCTTGGCAACAGTTTAGGGAAGAACCACATATAGGGGTGATGATCAGGTGCCCACAAACTTTTGGCCGTATAGCGTACACACACATAAACATAAGTATAAACGTCATGCTTTAATAAATATGAAATTGTAGTCTTAGGTAAATTGCTGTGGTATTAGAGGAATAAAATAAAACATTTATTTTGGGACATACAGTTAACTTTTGTGTGGTAACAGTAACTCCACAGAATGACAGCAAAATATTTGTTATGACTATCAAATAGAAACTTTTTCTGAACACCACTGTTTGTGCTGTATGAAGAGCACTTCAGGATTAAAGTATTTTAATCATGGTGGTTGGGTTGATAAATATCTCAGTGGGTTCCTGAAAAAAAGCACTATCACATTTACCCCAAGGCCTTTAGCTAAAGCGATGGCTCCTTTTCCACGAATGCAGTTCCAGGCCAGACTGAGTGACTTCATTCCCGTGTTCTCAGCTACGGCGGCACCCAGAATTTCCCCTAAGGGCCAGGGAGAGAGAAGAGAGTGAGAAAAAGAGAGAGGAAATGAACTCACACAGATGCTATTGAAGAACGTGTGCTTCGGAATGTGATTATCTGCCCAAAACACATGTCTTTGGACTGGGGGAGGAAACCGGAGTACCTGAAGGAAACCCCCGGAGCAAAAGGAGAACATGTAGACTCCACGGACTCAGGGTGGAGACGGGATTCGAACCCCCAACCCCAGGGGTGCGAGTCAGACATGCCAACCACTAAGCCACCATGCATGCAATATTGGCATTCAGTGGATTTCATTACATTCTTTATTTCAGGTTCCTGTTTACATTTTTTTTTTCCCAAGGCCAAAGGTTTGCTTGGAACAGCTTCAGGATAATCGTGCTATCCTGGTCAGAGTCATGGTGGATCCGGAGCCTGCAGGAACACTGGACAGGAGGCAGGAATACACCCTGGATGGGACATCAGTCCATTTACCCACTTATTCCCCACTTATTTACACTTAAGGCAATTTAGCATAGCCAGTACACAGAGCATGTTTTTGGGAGGTGGGAGGAAACCAGAGAACCCAGATATGTGCTCAGAAACTCCACATAGACAGTAACCTGGGCTCAGGATTGAAAACCTGAAGCTGCCAGATGTACCACTCTGTTGTGAGATGATCTCAGTTACGGGAAATTATTCCTCACAATTGCAATTCACCTTACAGCCAGCAGAGGGCTCTAAAAATTGCAGCTTTTAAAATATAATTACAGAAATTAAAGTAGAAATTTATCAAATATATAGTGTTTTGCTTTATCGTATTGCTTTATATTTGTCACAGTGGCAGGAAGCTAAACATACGGCTAAGTATATTTGCATAATAGCTTCAGAAAGATACAGATATCGCCATATGTATGATACAGAGAGAGGTGCCAGTTGGACGTGTTATGACTGTATGATTCATAGCTCTCTCGTGGAATATTTTTTCTTTTTGAATTATACCGATCACAAGACGCTCTTGTCATTCAGTGTCTCGGAACCAGAAGGCTTACATCCACAATCCTCCCACCTGACACCCTTCTACGGCTAGTCTTTAATCATTCAGACTGTTTAAATCACTGCTTATATCATTCCATACTGTTGTACTGTTTCTGTGTTTCATTGAAAGAAAACACAAGTGTTCGATCGATTCTCAGAAACTCCAATAACGGTGGGAAAAAATCTGAATGATCCAATAACAAAACCTGTTTCTCGCTTAATTTTCCATATGGTAGTATTGCCAGGACAAATAGACCTGGCTTTTGAGGAAGGGGAGCAGACTGAAGATTTTTTTTTTTTTTCCTCTGCCAAATCAAATAACTATAGAGGTGTGAAGCTGAGGGATTTACCTGCCCTCTGCCTTTGGTTTGTGTAACGTGTATGCGGATGTCTGTGGCTCGTCTCAATTAAACAGCACAACTGAACCAAATCTAAATGTCATTGTGGACTTGTCAAGAATGTCTATTTTCACATGATTTATCTTCTCATCCTGAGACTGCCCAGCCTCGGGCCAATCATCTGGCGAATGACTGACACTATGTACGCAGTCTGACGACATGGTTTCTCTGAAATTGTTTTGCGTTGCTAACAAAACAACAAGGATTGAATGTTTTCAGTGGTACATAATGCTAGTTACTAACCCCATAATAATTTCTATTTAATACAACTCAGTCCAAACGAGAGTTTAAATGACAGTCCAAGCGGTATGAGATGCAGTACTATGACTCCTTGATGTCTATACTCATTTAGATGATTTATGACTGAAGGCACTGTACTGATAAGACACCTTAGCTTGAAGATGGAATACAGATGTAACACAGCTTTGCTTTTGGGAACTGAACTGTCACTCATACTCATTTACCTTCAGCAATTAATCTTCAACGTCTGAACGTCTGGTAACAGATGGCATTCCAATCAACACTACACCTTTAAAATGGAATTACACTGAATTTCATATTTTGCTCCAAACGCCACCTGTAGCTTGCTAAACTGTGCATAAAACCTCTTAAACGAACATGAAAAGGAGTTTATTTTGCAACTAAGACAGAGTTCTGCATTAAAGGAAACTCTTGTAACACTTGTATCCAAACCTTTGATACCAAGCATTTCAGATTTTCTATAAAATCAACCTTACTAAAGCAGAGCTTTATTCTTTTTTCCCTAATGGGCACTTCATGAGGCAACAGGGGATTGGCCGCAGTTCGTCCCTAGGAATCTCAAAGGGAAGAACTCTCAAAGTGACAAACCCCTACATTCCCTATAATAATAGCAAAAATGACTAGGCCTGTGAATGACTCCAAAATCAGCCTCTCATCGTTAGCTTTCATCTCTCTTCCTCAGGCTGTACCTGCTGCTTCTCCCAGCCTGTTGTGGCTCAGGTCCAGATGCTGCAGGTGCTGGTTTTTGGTCAGCGCCGGAGCCAGGTGTTTAGCCGCTCGTTCGTCCAGATGGTTCCCAGAAAGGTTAAGGGAGATGAGGGAGGTGTTCTCTAGCAGCATGCTGGCCAGCGCCTTTATCCCACACTCACCGAGCCTGTTCTCTGAAAGATCTATTTCTGCAAGAAGGTCAGCAACAAATGCTTTTATTGGAGTGTTTACAAGCAGTTTCAGGCATTTTCATATGATGCTTTCTTTAAAAAAAATGGTGAACAACAAAATATAGTTAACTAAGCCATGTCCGGTGTCTGAAGTTAAACTAAAAAAGCTAATGCTGTTAACGAATAATGAACATCACTGAAAAATTTCAGTAAATATCTTCTTTAAACTGCATCCAAGTCTTCACTGATGACTTCATCTAGAAACAAAACCTCGACTTACACCTGAATGGTGTAACCTTATGGGGGCGGCCATTTTGGACAGGAAGATGACAGACAGGAACTTAAAATGATTTGAAACTTAAAATGATAAGCATGAACTGCTATTTTACAAAATGGTTTATCCAAAATGGGATTATGTAACGTGTGTACAGATGTGCCAGGATGCAAGCGTGTAAAATTTTGGGGGGAATTCCAACAATCGTGGCTGTCATAATTCCAGGCAGGGGTCAGAGACCTAGCAAACAACAGCAAACTAAAACACAGGACATTTTTTTTTTTTTTTTTCAGAAACAAGGTAACAGGGAACATCAGAAACAAAAGCTCAGAAACGTGTGTGCAATGAATGACAAGCCCAATGAACATGAGGGGATATAAAGACAAACTAATCAAGGGCTAAACTCAGAACAGGTGCACACATTAGGTAACAGCCCAATGACAGGACAGGGGCGGAGTCAGGACCAAAACACATGCAACATGGCAATTTTTTAAAAAAAACAAAAAACCAAACAAAAGCGCATGGAATCAACTCATATCAACTACACCGTGAGCTGAGAGGGGAAATTTATAACAGATTATGTATATTTGAAGAAATTATATGAAGATATGGGAATTGGGAAAAATCAGGTGAGACAGATTTCCATTACTTGTTAGCTACGTTAGCGTCAAAGGCTCCAGAGCAAAACCAAATAAGCAAACATTGGACACAAACAAATCCGGCTTAATGAACTACATTTGGAGTACATTTAAAATTCTGTGGAAAACTAGTATATGAAAAATAGTATGAAGGTTGTAAGGTATTCAGTCTCATATGCAGTATATGCAGACTAAAGGTTTAAGCTTACACACATGTAGTACTGCTTAATGTAAAAAGTTAGCCAATCATCTTTATTCACTTCAGCCTGAAATCCTTATTAAAATAACAACAGTATTTTTATATCCCTTAGATTAAAACCAATCTTGAGCTTTCATCACATCTCCTGACCTACTGAGCAGGAAATAAGAAGCCAAAAAAGCAGCTGGAAAAACGAAGGCTATTTCCGTCTAACTGCTTAAGATATATGTTGACTTTTAACAACTTTGAACAAAGCCTATAAGGTGTGTGTGTTGTGTGTAGACAGGGTTGACGTGTGCTTTGTGTGTATGAAAGAAGACGCTCGTGAAAGACAGAAAAGCACCTGTGATGTAAAGGTTCTCCTTCAGCATGTCAGCTATGGCGGCTCCACCTTCTCCCTCCATTCCATTATCTCGCAGATTCAGCTTCAGAATGGAGGTGTTGGTTACCAAGGGAACTGCCAGGGCTTTGCTACCCTACGGAGTGTACTTTATTATTTAGCCTCTGCTTCAGTCGTATGAATTGTGGGGAGGCATAATTTATATGTAATCTGCTTTAGATGCAATTCCTATACTGTTATCTAGAATTTCGGGGTCACCTGAGGGCCGAGTCCATGGTGCATCATGCTCAGTTCCGCGCTATGTATGTTCCTGAGGAAGTAGGACACTGGAACCACGTTGAACATCTTACACGCCTCTCGGTAACGCGCCTCGCCCGTGGGGTCGTACCTCCCTGGCTTATCTGCAAAGTATTCATGAGGTGACATCAGCAGCAGCAGCAGCATCAGTGTGCCTTTGTTATGTAAGGAATAACACACAAAAGACCACGCAGTTATATGAAAATGATAAAGAATGGGGTGGTGTCATACGTCACAACACGCAGAGGAGTGCCACTAACCCCCCTGCCTCCCACAAGTGCATTATTTTCATATAACAGTACAGTCTGAGTGTGTTTTTTCGCTTATTTCACATCGATTTGCCAACAATTACAATGTTTAATTTATTAATGAATGACACAAAGCGCATTTTAGCAGTTTAAAGTTAGATTTAATGTTATGGACGGTCCAAAAGACAGTTCCTGTTATCACTTATGTTATACGATAAACATTATGTTCTAACTTAACCTTCCATAAATGTTAAATAAAAGTCTATATTACTATGTTTGTTTGTTTTTTATTATATATTTGTTTATGATTAGTCTTAGATTACAGTATGTAGTGTCCATTATACAAGTCCCTGTGTATGAGCTCGTTACTATAGAAACAAAACATATTAGAATGAATGCATTCGTATAAATGTTACAGCCAAACTACTGTCTGAGCTGTGCCGTTATGCACAAATAATGCACACCTTCTGACCGATCAGATTGGAGAAATCAACCACGCTGTGGTATAATGCCGCCTTTAAGTCCTTTTTTGAGAAGTTTGTGCGTATAAGTGTAGAGGTGGGGGTTACACCGTGGTGTGTGTTCAAACGGTTTTGGTCGGAAAAAATGGATGGCATGAGAAAACCTCTTTTGTTTAGATTTTTTTTCTTGTATCATCAACAGCAAAATGCCTTACTGAAAGAAAATAAAGAACTGAACAATTAACATGGATAATTCCCATTTAAATCTTACCGTCTGCTGTAGACGTCACATTCATATGGGGGGGCCACAATGACTTTTTCTTATTTGACACGCCCCCGACTCGGAAAGTAGGGGCTCATAGAAAAATACGAGTTCCCGAGTTGTAATTATAACATTGTAGTGGCGTTCGTGTGCTTTCACCTCGTAATTACGATACAGTTGTGCTCATAAATTTACATACCCCTTGCAGAATCTGCAAAATGTTAATAATTTAAAAAAAAATTTTATTTAGTACTGCCACAATAATAACTGAATTTACACAAATGAACCAGTTCAATAGTTTACATACACTTGATTCTTAATACCTGGATGATCAACGACTGTTTTTATGTTTTGTGATAGTTGTTCATGAGTCCCTTGTTCGTCCTGAGCAGTTAAACTGCCCACTGTTCTTCAGAAAAATCCTCCGGGTCCTGCACGTTCTTTGCTTTTCCAGCATCTTCTGCATATCTGACCCCTTTCCAACAGCGGCTATATGATGTTGAGATCCGTCTTTTCACACTGAGGACAACTGAGGGACTCGTACACAACTATTACAAAAGGTGCAAACATTCACTGATGCTCAAGAAGGCAACACGATACATTAAGAGCTGTGGGAACGCTCATTGCAGCACTAAGCCTCTTTTTCTATATTCTTCAACACATTTGCAACAAATCCACAAATCTGGGGTCTGTTCTCTTTGATGTATATTTGATATTTGATTTATATTAAGACCCTCGATTCTCACTGGCGCATTGAGCCTGCCGCTTTTTTAGAAATCAAAAAGAAAGGGTTGTAACACTTCTTGTCTAAATGAAATATTTGTCATCTGACGGCGCTCTGTTGTTCGTCATTAAGACGCCAAATTATGATAAATGAGGAAAAATTCCCAAGGCGTTCATTAAGCCGTGCAGAGGCGCAGTGCATTAATACGGCAGATGGTCATCTCTAATAAGCTGAATAAGCAGCCAGCTCGCGCTAGAGACAGAATACATGCTACTGAGGGGGTTAAAACAGATTTATGTAGATGTAGGAGACTGCGTAGGTGTCCCTGTATCTTCAGAACGAGCAGGTGAGAAATTCGAGGGAGAGGGAAAGAGACTCTGTCTGAAATCAAAAGTGTGACTCATGACTGTTAGGCCGCTTTATTTCCCTGTGGAGCATCGACCACACACACTCTGGCCCTTAGCTTTCTGACACCATCTATCATAACAGAAATCACCCACGCTCTCACTCTCACTTTTTCACTTTTAATAAGAACTCCTGCTACATAACCTTCAGGCTCCAGCTCCGTGTCATAGTCTTCATCCACGGTGAAACACGCTCCAGCTCCCTCCTGTCCGTCAACCGTTTCACTGCTCCGATCGCGTTCCTCCTCCTCCGCCTCCTCCTCGTCATTTTCATCAGCACCATCATCATCTTCGGATTTCTCCCCTGCACTCAGCTCTCTCTGGCTGCAGCCACTTGCTCGAAAGACTGTCTGAGACACACACGTTTCTTTCATTTCTATTAGTTTTCTGATTTGTCTTGGCATTAGTTAGTTACGGTCTGCTTCACCGGCCTTGAACTGATACAAAACCATCATTTTTATTCCCTTTCAACTCTTATTCAGACTTCATGAAATGAAACCCGACAAGATTTTATACTCTTGTAGCTTTGAGATGGATGATACATGAGATAATATATTTTAGATTACGTTTATTAACTCACAAGTGAGGCAGAATCCAGTACAAGCTTAGATCTGAGTGTTTGAGGGTTAAAGGAGTACTGTAGTGCAGGGGTTTTCAATGAAACTTTGTAAAAAAAAAAATAAAAAAATTTAAAAAAGCACCAGTTTCATCAAATTCTTTGCTTTCAAATGAACTAACATGATGGAATGGCAATAAATAATAATTGTGTTTTAATGCTTAACTTTAGTTGTTGTGTTTTATAGTGGACCTTGACGTTGTTATTTTTTTTTTAGTAACAAGCTTTAACAAGCGTTTTCGTGATGTCATCTCAGAGAGATTTCTTCTTTTCCGCTGTCATGTCTGGCCTGCTCCTTGGAGATTCAGGACTAAATCTGAATTTCAATTCAATTTGATTTGTATAGTGCTTTTAACTATAGACATTGTCCCAAAGCAGCTTTAAAGATGCTGTAAATTTAGGCCTACTGTATTTTGAAAAACATATACAGTACATTTACACATTCCGATGTAGCTTTAGATCCCTAGTGAGCAAGCCAGAGGCAACCTAAAATCACAGCAAGGAGTGAGGCTGGGATTTGATCTCACAACCTCCTTGCTGCTGTTGTTACTTTCGATGCTGCGCTCACCTACTCACCTGGCCGTCCACGCTGCCTCGGCTATAGATGTTGCGAGGTCGGCTGGGCGGCCTGCTCCTGATCCCTCCTAACGTCTCCTCCTCATGACCTTCATCGCTGTCATCCTCACGCACTGAGGGCAACAGCGTCTCTCTCGCTACCTTTTTACCCACCATCTCCGAGTCTGTGTGCAGGGTTATCACTGTGTGTTATAAATGAAATTACACTGCACATATCAAATCATATACATATAGTAGGTTTAAAACTTTCACAGAATTGTCATACCTTCAACCGAAAAAGTTTTGAAGCTTCCAACCCGGTGTGTATTTCAGGACCGCCGTGTAAATAAATCAGTGCAGTGACACACACATGCACTGACTAACCACACAGCTTCAGCTCTGAACTTTACACCACACGCTCCAATCAGCAGGGGGTCTGAACAGATGGGGGCGGGGCTTGTGTTCAGCTGGGTTCGCTTTGTTGACAGGTTGCCATGGTGCTGATCCACCACTCAGATCTCACTTTCTCATGTTTGTGACTGAGAACAATTGATATGAAACTCAGAGACGCACGTGACTTTTTAGGAACCAACTCAATCGCTAAGAACTATTACAGGAACTATTTAAGTAATAATAAATGCATAGATCCAGTTCGCTCCAGAATTATTGACACTTTTCATTTTAAAAAATGACCAGAAATGATTTTTTTAAAAATCCATTACATGTCATAATTCAGATTTTCCACTCAAACAATAGGAGAAACTGTTTATCACAATTGTTTATTTCACAAAATAGTTAATCACATCATAAATAATCATATTTTCTCTCCAGAATATGCATGCCAAATTATCGACACCCACACTGAATAGTAATCGCAAACAAATTGTTACTCTGGGGATAACTACCTGAGTTTATGGTGGGGTTGGCAACTCTAGCTAACCAAGATCCCATTGCTCATACTCAAACAATATGGCAAACAATGATTTCCCACAAGTCACTGTGATGTGATATTTTCAAGCCCTTGCATTTGAAAATATCACTTGTATTAGGGGCACTTGGGGGTATGCTGTTATAGGAAAATAATCAACAGCAAGGTGTTTATTATTTTCCTTTAACAGCACATCCCGGAGTTTTATTCCTCTTATACCGTAGCAATTTGTGTATGGTTGCATTTTTTAATATATTAAAGCACCCCATACTTTTTTTTTTCCATTTATACTTCCTGTTATCACTTACAGTCCCCTCTGAAACTATTGGAACGGCAAGACCAATTCATTTGTTTTTGCTGTACATTTGGGTTTGAGATCAAAAGATGAATATGAGAAGAAAGTTTAGAGTTTCAGCTTTTATATCCTGGTATTTATATGTAGGACTTTAGCAGGGGGGGAAAGCGGACGGTTTTAGACTGACCAAGTCAATCACCGGACCTTAACTCAGTTGAGCAGCATT
Organism: Cranoglanis bouderius; assembly: GCA_023630585.1. Lineage (NCBI taxonomy): Eukaryota > Metazoa > Chordata > Actinopteri > Siluriformes > Cranoglanididae > Cranoglanis > Cranoglanis bouderius. The sequence continues at coordinate 18,773,418 of CM042549.1, read as the reverse complement.
TCACCTCCTGAAGAGGAGACTGAAGGGAGAAACCCCCTCCCCCGAAACAAACAACTACTGAAAGAGGCTGCGGTAAAAGCCTGGAAAAGCATCACAAAATAAGAAACCAACAATTTGGTGATGTCAGTGAGTCGGGGTGCAGTTACTGCAAGCGAGGGATATGCAACCAAAAGTTATTTACTTTCATTTACTTCAAGGCGTATCTGTTCCTATACTTTTGCTTGCCTAAAAATTGGGTGGTCTGATACAAAAGGTTCTATGTTTTATGTTGTTTAACACATCGAGATGTAAATACCAGGAAATAAAAGCTGAAATCCTAAACTCTCCTCTCATATCCATTTTTTTTAAAAATCTCAAACCCAAATGCCTTTGGTGCACTGTACAGCACAAACAAATGAATTGGCCTTGCCGTTCCAATAGTTTAGGAGGGGCAGCTTTAAACAGTCCTTCCCTCACCAGCTTCTCTTTCTTTCTCAGTCTTGAAGTTAATAAGACAAAAAAAAAAAAAAAACACAGCTCATCATGTCACTGAAGATGCCTCTGTCTTGAAGAGTCCCACGACAGAAAACCCATTGACTGTTACAAAGCACTGACACTGGAGACTCCTTCCTTACATGATAAACAAACTTTAACTTCATGTCAGTGATTATACGTCTTTGTTCAATAACAAACAACTTTTATTAGTATTTTTAGATTATGTGGAGCATCCACCACACAAGTCTCTGTGTAAGTTGTTACTATAGAAATAATAACATATTAGTACGAGAGCATTAATATAAACCTGTGAGTTGCCTTGGAGCCGGAACTACTTTCAGAGCTACTGTTCTAGAAAACTAATCAACACCTTCCGACTAATCGAAATCAAGAACTTACCAAAGCAGCAATAAAAGACATGGCACTACAACTCATGACATATAAATGTTATTTTATTATTAAGTAGATGCAAAGTATTCTGGAATATGCAATAAAGAAAATGCGTTAAAATGGCAAACGCTTCAAGGTTCAGGTGTCGCACGATTCGCAGGTTCACAGCAGTGACAGGAGTTCTTTTTTTTTTTTTTTTTTTTTTTAGCAGCAGCGAGAAAAAAAAAAGAGAAGAAAACAAAGAAATAGTCCCTCGAGCTTTTTTTCTGTCACGATAGTTGACTAGACACAGTGCTGAATAAGAGGAACAGGACACAGTGGAGTCATGCATTTGCTTCAGATTCTCCAAAAGCAAAGGAAAAAATTAGGGACTAGACATCAGAACTATATTTCCCCCATCTTATTTCTAAACGAGCAACATTTGAACAAACCAAAACCCCAATACAGGACCCATAATCAAAATACATTCTTAAAAAAATTCCCATACAGGTCGAATATATTGACGTAGCCTCAAAACGTGTATATATAACTAGTGTGTATGCACTTTTTATATCACAGAATGGATGGAAACCATCGGTCGCAGAACAGCAATGACAAACAGAGATGCTCTTAATGAAAGAAAAGGAGTCCATTCAAGAAAACTTGACATTTGGGTAAAATTAGACGTCAAGGATTTATGAAGCTACAAAGTAAACGCAGGCCAAATAAATACATGGCAAAAATATCACAATACTCGAAAGCATTTTCATGATACAAGATGTTTCATTTTGCTCTGCTGCACTAACAGTGTGTCACATTTAAAAAGAAAAAAAAAAAAAAAAAAAGGAAAATATACTGTATATATGATTTTTTTTTTTACCATTTAGAAGTATGTAACTGAATGAAAGAAAAAAATATAGCAATAAAAAAAAAATTAACATTCAATATCTTCTTACTATAAGTAATAATGAAGATCACGACTGAAGCTAAAATATTCTTGATGCAATTGGGTAGAAGGCTCCTTTTTTATTTTGAGAATGTATCTAAAAAGCAACACTAAAATTAGATAAAGACATAAACATAAACTAAAAGATATCAGTAAAAGAGAAAATGGATTTTGCTTTTGCACTTTAGAGAAATGATAAACGTCTCAGTTATTGACCAAGCCATTATAGCGACTGTGTGATGGTCTGGTTGTGTGACATTAACTGAATTTCCCTCGGGGAAACTCTGGTCTCTATATAACTTTCGAAAAATAATCTCCAGAACTTCATTATGCCGTAGGAGTGTAGGGAAGAGCCTTCAATATGTCTCGGAGCCCTTGGAGGAAAGATCTACAGTAATTATGTAATTGGCGTTGATTCCTCAATAGGTTCCATGGCAAAAATAAAAATAAAATATACAATTATGAATGTGTTGCCTTCACACACCTTTCATACACTTTCTTTCTAGATCAAATCTTCTGCAGCTCTCAAATTGATATTAGCACTGACCTGGTCTCATACATTTTCTGCAACATGTTACTTAGTCAAGTTAATTAAGTGTTCATAGGGATAAATTAGACTTGCATAGGGTCTTGGTGACAGCTGACTTAAAACTACTCTTTTTCCAACATCTGTCACAAAGACTGCTTATGTCCTTTTTGTCGTCAAATTGACATAACACCTAAGTCAAGTGACCGAACACTTCCTGACCTGATTTAAGTTACAATGACATATGACTTTGTAGCTCAATTTAATTCTGGTACAGTTCCCTCTGAAACTATTGGAACAGCAAGGCCAATTCATTTGTTTGTGCTATACACCAAAGACATTTGAGTTTGAGTCCTTTGTTGAGTTGGCAGTGAGTTGTGGATCATTGTCTTGCTGCATGATGAAGTGCCTCACGATTAATTTGGATGCATTTCTCTGTAAATTGGCAGAAAAAATGTTCCTGTAAACTTCTGAATTAATTGTGCTGCGACCATCACGAGTTACGTCATCAGTAAAGATGAGTGAGCCTGTTCCAGAAGCAGCCATGCCATGACACTACCTCCACCATGTTTCACAGATGAGCTTGTACGTTTCGAATCATGTGCAGATCCCTGTCTTTCTCCACACTTTGGCCTTTCCATCACTTTGGTAGAGGTTAATCTTGGTTCTCTATATTTCTGCTATTGAAGTCTTCTTCGAACGGTGGCTCGTGATACCTTCACCCCTGCCCTGTGGGGGTTGTTGGTGATGTCACTGACTGTTGTTTTTTGGATTTATCTTCACAGCTCTCACAATGTTTCTGTCATCAGCTGCTGTTGTTTTCCCTGGCCGACCTGTTAGGTGTCTGTTGCTCAGTGCACCAGGGGTTTCTTTCTTTTTCAGGACGTTCCAAACTGTTATATTGTCTATGCCCAATGTTTGTGTAATGGCACTGATAGATTTTTCGTCTTTTCTCAGCTTCAGATTTGGCTTGCTTTTCTCCCGTAGACAGCTTTCTGATCTTCATGTTGGCTTAACCTTTTTAACAACAAATGTAGTCTTCACAGGAGAAACTGATGGCTAAAACCTAGCTGTTCAGAGCTATTTGTTGTTTAAACGAGCAATCTAAAAGGACACCCCTGGGTAACAAGAAACACCCGTCAGTCACATGTTCCAACATTTTTGCTCACCTACAAATTGGGTTGTCTGATACAAAATGTGCTATGTTCTATGTTTCTTAACACATCTACATCTAAATACCAGGAAATAAAAGCTGAAATCCTAATCTTTTGATCTCAAACCCAAATATCTTCAGCAAAAACAACTGAATTGGCCTTGCCGTTCCATAGTTTCAGAGGGGACTGTATATAGGAGGCATATAATGATGATGATGATGATGATGATGATGATGGCATCAAAAACAAATTCATACTGATTTAGTGATAGACATTGTGTAGTATATGTAAAAGTAAATCTTAAAAGCAGAAACATGAAGAACTTTTTTACGTAATGGAGGAAGATGTTATACAACTCAGTTATTACACTGTAATGATTGAAGCTCTGCTACATAATTGTGTTATAAAGCAGGTTTTCATGCCTGGATACTGACCTACAGCCTACAGTCAGCTGACATTACCTTCTATGCATGGAATAAAACATGACAGGGTGTGCTGCTCCCACTTCCAGTACATCCTGAAGTGTCTTATTCCTCTTACACCACAGCAGGAAACCAAAGCGCTGACACTGGAGACTCCTTCCATACATGTTAAATAAATGACTCCTAACAGAAAACTTTACCATATCAACAATTAAATGTTTTCTTTGTTAAATTTGGGCACTTTAAAAAAAAAAAAAACACGTTAGTAACCTTAGATTAGATTATGTGGAGCCATACAAGTCCATGTAAACGAGCTGTTACTATAGAAACAACATATTAGAACGAGTGCTTTAATATAAACCTTTTAGAGCTTCTGTTATAGAACATTAATCAACACCTTCTGACCAATTAGAGTCATTAGAATTCAACAGTGCTGTGTATGAAATGGAAATAATCTCAAAAATGCCTGGCACAACCTTAATTCTGTAAAAATCCATAACTCGACAAAAGCAGTCTTGATGTCTAATAATCAATGTTGGAACGCTTTAGAAATGCATATGCAATTTTATGTCAATTGTCATAAAAAGGTCGTTTATATACGAGTTATGCATGGACATTGTGCTTAAATAAAGTATTACTTACTTTTCTTTCAGTTCTTTTTTAAAATTGAGGACTGACACGAATCTGAGAAAACACATAGACAACATGTGCAAACGTATCACAAAAGCTTTTGGCACAACCAACGCCTGAGATGTGAAACTCAGACTTGCAGAAAATCCTACATTTCTTTCTCCATTCCTTCACCTTTCTTTCACGAACGACTGACTCAAACCAGACGCAATACGATGACTAACAAAAGAGCAGTTTTTTTCTTTTTTTTTTTTTCCCTTCACAAAATGGTTCTGTTGCAGTCCAGTATGGTTTAATGCACTCATTTGGGATGATGATCTAGCATCGGTGCTGAAGCTGCCACTATTTCAAATCAGAAATCACAGAGCATGCATTTAAATCGGCATTGATAAAACACTCTATCAGTGGTGGCATTTGTAGTTCCTGATCCATACACGATATAATGTGCACAGTGACCTGTTTGAGGACTAAACTCAAAGCTAAACCATTTATCACCAACACTTAATAGCTATGTTTATACATGATAATATATCAGGACTTGACATCATGGGTCTTGGTCATGCATCCACAATAGGCAGATTGAATTGAGGTGCCTGATGTGCACAGCTTATTTATAAAGAAGAAGAGAAAAAAAAAAAAAAAAAAAACCACATGTACATAACAATACATGAGATAAAAAGTGCATTCCGGAAAAATTTCCAGCGAAAAAAAAAAAAAAAAGTAATTAATATTATAAACGCTGATTCCGACCACACAAATGCAGTAAAAACTACCAAAGAGTGAAAACATAATAAACTGGAAAAAAAAGAGACAAAGTTGGCACAGTTTTCTTAAGTAGCAGTTGTTTTTGTTTTTTGGGGGTCTCATTGTTGCTCCTGGAATCCGGAAATCCGCTAACAAAATGGGGCTTTATGAACAAAACACCCTGCAATAAACAGACAAAAGAAAAGAGGACAATTAAAACAAGGTTCATCTGCCAATGCGAGGACTTTGAAGTGACTCGTCTCGCAGGAAGCACGGTGGTACACGCTAATTGGTGCGTTCTGAGCCCAGCTCTCACAAAGAGTACCGGGTGAACAGGCTCTTATCTGCGTCGGCACAAGCGAGAGAGCTGCCGTAAAGGAGCCACTCGCTCAGCACTAATCCTGTTACAGCACTGTTCTACTCGACAGCACTGTTCTCCATCACTGTTTCTATAGTTACGGCTAACATGTGGCTTCGGAGGTAGCTGTGCTAATGTCAAGAGCGCAGAGCACTCCTACTGGAAACACATTCCTCCCTCCTCCTCCCCGCCACCCTCCAAAAATAAACAATTAAAAAGACCTGGTTCTAACGCAGTGGCAATATATGTACTCTGCGGATACCAGTAGGAATCCATGGAAAATGCTAGTTGTGCACAAAACTGTTGCTAGGCAACTGGAAAAGTGGCACTAAGCACAAGATAGCTATTGAATAAGCTAGCCAATTTGTAATGTAGTTTAGGAAGATAATGATTAAGTATTTAGCACGTAACTGTTACCTTTTCTATAGGGGCAAATTTGTCAGGAATACAATCCTTTCCCTTAGATATGTTGGTAAAGTACTAAGAAAATCTCCCAACTTGTAAAATTACACTGTAAGTACACTTAACTGCAACTATAACTGAACTTCCATGTGCAATATTTCAGCCATATTTTTTAAAATCTGTAAAAGGCACAAGCTTGCAGGACAATATAATCCTAATGTTATGTTGTGGTGTAACATGCTAGCATATATAGTCGGTTACAATAGAACCTTGTGGACAGTAAATGTAAACCTTTCAGAATCATGTGAAATAGAACAAATAAGATACTGAGCCAGACTAAAGAAAGAGAAACACTTACTCATCTGAGTCTTTCTTGCTCTCTTCGATGTACGCGATGGACTCTGACCTCAGCCGGTTCGTCACCTCGTAAGTACGCAGAGTAACGCCGAAAATGTCTTCATGGTAACGATTTTCATCCTGCGTACGATATGAAGACAAAGACTTAGGTCACAGTTTCCATTTTCCTTACACGATAAAAAATACTTACACAATATACTTGCTGTTAAAAGGAGAGACAGAGGACAAAATAAGAATCAAAATAAAACAAACGAGTGCCTAACTGCAAATTCTGCTTCTCTGATTAAACTAGGTTCACTAGGTCCTTCTGAAATTATACGATAACAATCTGATGTATAAAAGATATATTATAAGCAGCTAAAGACTCGATATGATATGATTTACATTACATTTTGAAGCATTGTGATATAATGTGATACTTGTGTGCAAACAGTTTGATTTTAATCAGAAAAATATGTGAAGCAGTTTAACAGTTGAGAACAAAGAAGCCACGCCTCCTTCAGTCAGATTGAAAGGCAAAAAGGCCACACCTCCTTCTGTGCAAATATCAGGTAGAGAGGCCACATCTTCCTTGGGACTGAAAGGCACAAATGCTCCATATCCTTCAGTGGGACTGACCAACACAGAGGCCACACCTCCTTCAGTGGGACTGACCAACACAGAGGCCACACCTCCTTCAGTCCTTCAGTGGGACTGACCAACACAGAGGGCACACCTCCTTCAGTGGGACTGACCAACACAGAGGCCACACCTCCTTCAGTGGGACTGACCAACACAGAGGCCACACCTCCTTCAGTGGGGCTGACCAACACAGAGGCCACACCTCCTTCAGTGGGGCTGACCAACACAGAGGCCACACCTTCTTCAGTGGGGCTGACCAACACAGAGGCCACACCTCCTTCAGTGGGGCTGACCAACACAGAGGCCACACCTCCTTCAGTGCAAACATCAAACAGAAAGGCCACATCTTCCTTGGGACTGAAAGACACAAATGCCCCACATCCTTCACTGGGACTGACCAACACAAAGGCCACATCTCCTTCAGTGGGACTGACCAAAACAGAGGCCACACCTCCTTCAGTGGGATTGATATGATGTCACGTGCTGGACTCCAAGTTGAGAAGACTGTGTGTGTGACTGAGTTCCCAAGTAGTGGGGCATTTTTTCTAGTCGGAGGTCTGAAATTACGAGTTACAGCCTTTAGTCGAATGCAGCATAACAGGCATAGAAGCCACACCTCCATCACTGGAACTGAATCAACAGCCATGTTGCATTCTTTACACCCAAATGGTAAACTACTTTAATCAAATATAAAGAAGAGGCAGAAGCCCGGTTAGCATTAAGCACCTACATGACTCTGTACTGTAATTATTACATTTGGATCTAAGCACTGCTAATACATTTAACACAACTGCTCTGGAAGATGAACTATTAATTAAACTAGCAATCTGAAGCAGGTCTGACCCTCAGTTTGCTGATGTAGAACCCAGCATCCTCGAGAGGCATGTTGCCGTGCAGTTTGATGATCTGCTGGATGGTCTTCAGCACGTCTCCAGCCATGGTCACGTCCCCACACACGTAAATGTGTCCCCCCTCCTCTCTCAAATATCGATACACCGTCTCAGACAACTGCTCGCGAAGGACGTCCTGAACATATTTCTGAGAAAGAAAAGGAGAATGTGAAGATAGAAAGGGAGAAAGATGGTAATGAAAAACTTGAAAGCGTCAGTGTTGGTGATAATGCTGTATATATTACACTGAAGAGAAGACCTTTTGCATCATCACTGTTCCCATTCAACAGTTTTTTACTGTGAATGAGACACCTGTATTTTTCATTCAGTCACATTTCATGGTGTTGTTTTCTTCAAAGCTCTCATATTTTTCACACTATATAAAACTTGCCTGTGTTATACAAGGACACTCTGTGTTCCAATATGAAAAGGGCTACCTGTGTAGGCAGCATTTGATAAAGACATCTCATTTAGAACCTCTACGAGGTTGATTATTCTGACCACATATGAGAGTGGTATCGTGTATCCATCTTAGTGTAGCCAATCCCATAATCCCGTTCAGTGCACAAGGGGTTCGACAAACATGGCATGGCATTCCAAACTGTCACTCCAGCTGAGGAGTACGTTTACAAAAGTAAATGAATTGCAGGTTTCAGTTACACTAATAACAGTTACACCAATACCCCAACTACAGTCAAGGTTGTCCTTAATCTGAAACCTAACAAGGTTTCCTTTTAGTTAAGATGCCCTCAAAAAGACAGGGACCTTTGAACCATACGGTTACCAAGCCAGCTGTCTCTATAAAGGAGCACAGCTACTCTAATCCAGTTTGATCATCTTGAAAGGATCAGAATCACTGTATATTTCACTAAATTTCCCAAGCCTTTGAAAATTCTTCTCAGTATTTCTTCATATGTTTACCTTTGGTCTTCCAGGTTCTCGTGAGTACGCAGTGTAGAGTTCTTGAAACACTTCCTTGTTCTTGGCCTGGATGGTCTCCTCCTTGTAGATGTGGTCCATTTGCGACTGTCGACACCCGAACACCAGGAGCATTGGACAAGACTTGATGCCTGTTTGATGAGATCCATAAAGCACTTATTCTTAGTCGCATCATGACTGTGTACTTTCTAGAAACTGTATCATGGATGTCATGGATGCTCGAGGGAATGAATTTGCATTTTAGGATTAAAACTCGCCTTTATTTTCAAGGTCGTAAAGTCTCTGTTGCCAGAAGCTTCTGAAGGGGGCGATGCCTGTTCCTGGTCCAATAAGGATGCATGGGACTTTGCTGTCCTTTGGCATGCGGAAGGTTGGGGCTCTGGAAATGAACGTAAACTTTTCATCGTCAGACAAATAAAAAATCTGATTCATTAAGTTGTGATGAGTAATTTTACCATTCATCTCCAACACTTAAAGGCTGTATATTTATGTACTGATAAAAAAAAAAAATTCAGATAGACTGTTTGGCTACGTTACAGGTGCAGTTATAAAAATCTTGTACACATTTTTTACCAAGAAGTATTTTGGAAATTGCTAATTCTTCCAGTCCTGAATTTAGCTCCACCCACAATGGGTGGCAAATTAAACAGCATTTGTGGTTTCAATAGACTAGGTGGGTCAATTGGAGAGAACTGCTCCTTTAACCGAAAACAATCCAAATTGGACATATCACTGATATGGAAAAGAACGTTACCCTCTGACGAAGCACGGCACCATTTCGTCCGCCTCCAAGCTGTTGAGCCAGGACGAACACACTCCGTGGTGTATGGGACCGGCTCCGTCTGCACAGAATGAAACATACACTTGTTTGACTGAACACCTCTCCAGTACTGATCTGATGCCTAGTGATTAAGCCAGCTGGGGTCTGACGGAGTGCATCTCAGATGGATTGGGACGGCTATAATTTAACTGGCAATTATGCTATTATGTACATCATTTGATGTTTACAATGCATTTAGTGAGAAGGGCGAGGAGAGCGAGTGGAGGAGTGAGAGAGGTCACCTCGTAAGTGCGAGAGATGATTACCATCTTTATTTTGATCAAATCAGTCGTAGCAAATCAACTAAATGATCCAGTTTCTGCCAAAAGAGCTGCTGAAAGTGAGAAGGCTCTTATATAGTGTATTGCACTTCATGTAAAATTGCCAGTAATTGCTAAGTCCCAAGAACAGCAGCCTGGAGTCAGTGACAGGTTCAATGGGTGTATAAGAGTTTAGAAGTGCAATTTGTTGTTATGTTGATCTAATATTCTAAATTGACTTAATTATAGCCTTATAGGATGACAGGGATATGTCTCACTTAACTGGTTAGTACTTATTGCCAAAAAATTAATCATCCTATTTATTAGTTCACTCCTTCTTAATGAATACCTCGTTGTTTTGTTTTGTGTTTGTTGTTTTGTTGTGTGTGAGATTCTATTTTGTTATTGTTTTGTTTTTTTGGTTGGACAATTTGGACCAACCAAGTGGACTTCTGAAAGAGATTGGAAGGTTCAAACTGTCTTACCCCGAGTGCGGTAAGAGACTACAGCCACGGTGAGGTGGATCTCGCCTGGGTGGAGGTCTGGTGAAGAGCTGATGGAGTAGTAACGCGGCTGGAGCAGGGGTAGCTGGGTAAGGAGAAGTGTACAGGGCACCTGCAGAGATGGAAACTCCTCTAATACCTCCACCATGGTGGGGTTATTGTACCACTTCCACTCTTCATACTCCTGTAGACCCTGCATACACACAAACACAACAATGTGATAGAACACCATGAACGTCATTTTATTTATTTGTTTGTTTGTTTCTTTGTTTGCTTGTTTGTTACTTATGTGTTTTTTTGAGAAATATTCTAATTTAAATGCTGGCACATTGAACAACATTCTAAACTCTGATTGACACTTAGGACAATTTTTGTATTTAATATTTATGATTTAAGATGTCGGTTACTTTTTACCAGTGATGTAGCATTTGAACTGTAAACATATGTCAGAATTAACTTCTGATTTCTACAACCTGACTGTGACATGATTATAAAAACCTTTACAAAATGAGTACCTTGCAAAAGTAAGTCCCCTTAAAAGCCATCAAATTCATCTGGATTACAAATTACACTTACACAAATTGTTCCTGCAAGTGTTTTTTTGCAAACAAATATGCAATTAAAGTACATTTAATAGCAGGTTCTGGGGATGAAAAGTGCCCCCAGAGCATGACGCTGCCACCACCATATTTCACTCTAGGGATGGTGTTAATTAAGGTATGGCCTGCTTTTAATTTGTGCCACACATAGCACTTTGAAACTTTCTCAAATACTGTATTTCGATCTGGGTCTCATCATACCAAAAAAAACACATTTTCATTGGTCACTCTCATGGGCCAGTGAAGTATGGTTCTTCTTGAGCAATGGTTTCTTTCTATCCATGCCTCCCATTCAATCCTCAGTTATGCAGAGCTCTTGAAATGTTTGCCTGGTGCACCTTTACTCCACTCTCAGCCACTGTACTCTGTAACTCCTTCAACTTCCACTTCCATGCTATTGATCCAACAGTGCTCACCACGTCCAACCTCTTAAATATAATTGTACACCCTATTCCAAAATTATGAAATTCTATTACCTTATCTTTACATTTACATTTATGGCATTTGGCAGATGCTCTTATACAGAATGACTTACAGAAGTGATTTGAAGTCTCTATCAATAAATACATCCTGATACTAGTTCACCTGGTCTTAGACTAGGAATACCATCAGTCGGAAAACTCTGTTGGGGAGGTAATATAGTAAGAAAAGGACACAGACAACACTATTTTTAAAATGATTATTAAAGTGCTAATTTAAGTACTTCCAGAAGAGGTAGGTCTTTAGCTGTTTAGATGGCAGTGGTAGCTCAGTGGTTAAGACGTTGGGCTACTGATCAGAAGGTCGTGAGCTCAAACCCCAGCCCTGCCAAGCTGCCTCTGTTGGGCCCTTGAGCAAGGCCCTTAACCCTGTATAAATGAAATAAATGTAAGTCGCTCTGGATAAGGGCATCTGCCAAATGCCATTGTTGGCAATGTACATGTTGCTTGAAGACTGCCAGTGACTCAGCTGCTCAGACATCTAGGGGAAGTTCATTCCACCTAGGTGCCAGAACAGAGAAGTCTTGATGCATGCCTTCCTTGTACACTGATAGATGGTGGGACCAGTCGAGCAGTGCTAGAGGATGGGCAGGAGTGTGGTGCAGCGTGGGGTGTGATAAGAGCTTTAACGTAAGTGGGTGCTGGTCCATTTTTGGCTTTGAAGGCAAGTATCAGTGTTTTCAATCTGATGCGGGCAGCTACAGGAAGCTAGTGGAAGGAGTGCGGCAATGGGGTGGTGTGGGAGAATTTAGGAAGGTTGAAAACAAGTCGTGCAGCTGCTTTCTGGATTAGTTGCAGAAGTCGAATGGCGCTTAGTGGCAGACCTGGCAGGATCGAGTTGCAGTAGTCCAGTCTTGAAATGACAAGGGACTGAACAAGCACCTGCATGGCCTGTGTGGATAGAAATGAACGAATCCTTCTGATGTTGTAAAGTAGAAATCGACATGAGCGTGTCAGATTAGCGATGTAAGAGGAAAAGGACAGTTGATTGTCCATGGTTACATCAAGGTTGCGCGCAGTGACCAAAGGGAAGATCAGAGAGTTGTCCAGGGAGATAAAAGGTTCTTGCCATGCGGATGAATCACCTGGGATGAACACCAGTTCAGTTTTGCTGGGATTAATTTTTTGCAGCTGATGAGCTGCCATCCATGATGAGATGTCTGCCAGACATGGTGAGATTTGAGCGGAACCATGAGTGTCTTCCTTAGAATGTTCCTTAATCTTCATTTTCACTTCTTTCCTTCCTTCCTTTCCATCTCTTTAATGACAGCTCAACTGAGGTGGCTTTTGTTCAGAAAATGGGAGCTGTATTAATATTTCACAGGTGAAGGCCAATTATAAGTCAACTGTGTCCTCGTCAAGACAATATGTTTCATCTGGGGCTTCTGGAACCTGGGGGATTGAATACTTACGCAAGCAGCGTTTTTTAGGTTTTGATTTTCTTTAATACTTGCTGACCAATGAATAATTTTGACTTTGAAAATTCACTGTAAGAGAACTTGTGTTTGCAATAAAAATACCGGCAGGAAGAATACGTGTATTTATCAATTATTTTTCAGACAAATCTGATCAATTCCAGGGGTTTTGAATACTTTTGCAAGCCACGCTATTGAAATACTTCACTTAAGTAACTCAGCACGGAAGAACTTTAGTCAGACTACCCTCCATAACTATGAATGGTTCTTAACATTCCAGCTTTGTTCTGTCATGAGCTCATATGCATATAAATAGGCCCAGTATTCTCAGGTGCTTGCACAGCGATTATATCTTCCACGCTGGCTTCAATTTAAAACACAGTTCTAACAGGATGACCCTCTGGATTCGAATAGGGCTCATATGCCTGTCATCATCATGAGCCAAAAAGCTCTTGTGGTGAAGTCCTCAGCTTCACAATTGGCAATGTGCCCAAAAAGCACCAACGCATCCATTGTCAGTTGTTCTCCCACACCAACACACATTTTTGAAGCCGAAAAACACACTCATGACTTTATCGCAAAGGACTTCACATGTAATTATGAACAAGGAATTATGCCTTAAATCTGAATGGAGTACTTAACTCTGTGGTGATATCACATGCTGAAAAGCATTCAAGTTTTTTGGAATTTGGGACACATGCCAAAAGTGTGTGTGCACATGGGTAAGGTTATACATTTACTGTTTCCATTTGCAGATGGATCGGTGCAGCGTCAGCAGTTATGCGGACATTGTACCGGTCTGTCGTGGCAAAGAGAGACTTGAGCCGAAAGGCAAAGCTATCAATTTACCGGTCAGTCTATGTCCTAACCCTCACCTACAGTAGTGACCGAAAGAATGAGGACACGGATACAAGTGGTGGAAATGAGCTTCCTTCGCAGGAAGAGATAGGGTGCGGAGCTCAAAGTAGAGTCGCTGCTCCTCTGCATCGAAAGGAGCCAGTTAAGGTGGTTCGGGGATCTAGCTAGGATGCCTCCTGGATGCCTCCCTGGGGAGGTGTTTCGGCCACGTCCAATGGGGAGAAGACCCTGGGGCAGACGAAGGATTAGATGGAGAGATTGTATCTTTGTCTAGCCTGGGAGTGTCTGGGTATCCCCGTGGAGAAGCTGGAGGAGGTGGCTATGGAGAGGGAGGTCTGGGCATCTCTGCTTCGACTGCTGGCCCTGCGACTTGGACCCAGATAAGCAGAAGAAACTGCATGGATGGATGGATGGATGAATGGATGTTTCCACGCAAGTTTACTTTTTTTTTTCTTTTTTTTAATTAAAAAAACCACAAAAAACTATTTAGTACAGAATAAATCACAGTTATGACATGACAGGGTGTGCTGTTACAGAAAAATCAACGTTGGTCGATGTTAGTCAACATTTTTTCTTTCTTCACATACTACAAAAATGCAACTCGTCATGTTACTAAGAATCCTGTTAGAGCTTTACCTCTGTGTCTGACTGTTACAAAGCACTGACACTGGAGACTCCTTCCAAAAATGGAAGAGACTCCTTCCATTTTTCTTTGTTAAACATCGACAGGTTTCTTTTTAATCTGTATGTGCAGTGTCCACCATGGAAGTCCCTGTGTTATTATAGAAATGATACCTTATAAAAACAAGCTCAACTTCTGGGGTTAGGGGCCTTGCTCGAGGGCCCGACAGGGGCAGCTTGGTGGTGCTGGTTCTTGAACTCCTGATTACTAACCCAGAGCCTTGACTATTGAGCCAGCAATGCCCCTGCAGTGTGCTAAGAGATCTATAAATAAGTATAAATAATATACACCAGTGCAGCACATACACGCATAATGAACATAATTAATTTGTAGGCTTTTGAACCACTAGTGCAAATAGAGGAGAACATTTTACAAACACACCAGTTCAACATGACTTCTCTGGTGTTAGTTGAAGTTTGGGTTGATGTGCTCTGGGATTAACCTTAAATGTTCAAAATGTCTCTTAGAATCATAGAAAATTGAAGGCAAGCCTGAACTGAGCCTAAAATAATATAATCATTCATAGACACCTCTTGCAGTACAAGCAACAACAAGCATGCTGCAGGAGTGAACGTATTCATTCTCTCCTCCTCTCCAGCCATTTCATCGCTTTTCTCTTTCCCTCTATGTTCCCTTTACCAATCATTCAGTCCTTTCCTTCAGAGTCAGCTGAACCAGAATGGGGGTGACTCACTGCCTTGGCAGCCATTTTTAGCAACATTGCGCCGAACTGCAAAGTCCGCGTTACAGTGTGAGGAAGTGAGAGGGAAATATTTCTGAGGCAGAAGAAAATGGCATTGACACTGAGTGATTGGCAAGGGGAAGCGAGACAGTTGGAGGGGTAATGAACGATCTGACTGAGAAAATTGCTGCTAATTTGAAAAGCAAAGCCGGAGTCACGTGCGGCGGCGGCAGCGTCTTTAGCTGCACGCAGAGGAAGTGTCGGACAATGGATCCGAATACTAATGAAATGAGTAAAGCTGGCAAATTAGGCTGAAAATGGAAAAAAAACAATACTCTTTCAAGAGGTTTTGCGAGATTGAACTGTGATCGCATGCGTTGTTTGATCGTGACTGCATGGCTGTAATTGTGCATATGAATTGATGGAGATTTGGTTTGCCTTTGGTTACCTTGCTGAGCACCTCTAGTCTCTTCCTCTGTTTCTCGTTGGTGGCCAAAGGAGCGAACTGCTTCAGAAGCAGGGGGCTGGGAGTGGTCGTGATGTCCAGAAAGTATTTAAACGCTTGATAAATTGTGCACGGAGGAATCCGACTCTCATCCATCCAGTTACTGATCACTCCTATGGAAGAGAGTAAACAGGTCGTGTTCAATACTGCAAATAAGACAGACACAGTGTACGTCTGAGATGAGGAGATCGTGCTTGTGCCTGCCCTTTGTATATCTTTCTAGACTGTATTTAATTATTTAATAAATGAACACAAATGTGCGACTGACCTCCTGCATCTAGACAGCGCTACATGCTGAGAGGCTGAGATAATTATGATCCTTATGAATTTTTTTTTAAGCCTACTGGCAGGTTGCATTTAGAGCATCTCTG
This sequence comes from Cranoglanis bouderius, assembly GCA_023630585.1. Classification (NCBI taxonomy): domain Eukaryota; kingdom Metazoa; phylum Chordata; class Actinopteri; order Siluriformes; family Cranoglanididae; genus Cranoglanis; species Cranoglanis bouderius. The sequence goes on along the minus strand of CM042549.1, from coordinate 18,757,412 downwards.
CTTTTCAATTCTTTAAAAGGGACTAAAGGTGCACATTATGTTGCCCCTTATCTCATAATACCATATATTATATTATATACCATTATATCACTGTTGAATTCTCGATTCTGATTGATCAGAAAGTATCGATTAGTTTTCTGTAACAGCAGCTCTGAGAACAGTTCCAGCTGCAAGGCAAATCACAAGTTTATATTAATTCGAGTATGTTATCGTTTAATGCAAACAGATTTAAAAATGTGTGTAATTGTTAATATGGTGAAGTTTACTGTAAGGAGACATTTATTCAGAGTTTTTGTAAGGAGTCTCCAGATCAAGGGATTTGTGGTTTCTGGGGAGAAAAATAACAAGCTGTGTATTTTCAAGAGAGAGATAAAGAGAGAGGTTGGTGAGCGAATGACTGTTTATATCTTCTAGAACATAATTGATAACAACTAACTCGTCATTAAATGCAACTATAAATGGATAAAAAGTACAGTATGATGCGTCTTTATTTAACGTAATGTAATCACTAGTTTATTGCTGTGGTATAAGAGGAATAAAACACTTCGGGATGTGCTGATATAGCAACCTAATCAACTTTCAGGCAGTAACAGTGACACTGTTGATTCTTTTCCCACAGCAGCACCCGCAGTCATGTTTTATTCCTTACATAAATGAACACAAATGTGCCACTTAACTCCTGAGTCTAGACAGCTCTACATGCTGAGAGGCTGAGATAATTATGCTCTTTATTCATTTATTATTTAACCTACTGGCGGGTTGCATTTACAGCATCCCTGCTTCTCAATTCTTGAAATAGGAGAGGCTGATGAAATTAAAACTACTACGTAGGACAAGGTCTCACACATGACTTATGCATGACTTAATTTGTATATAAAAATACAAAGGTTAAGGTTAGTCTCTTGGTACGAAATCCAACCATGTCTTTCTACATCATATAAACTGATATAAATTTCTCATGCGATTACATTGAATATGTTAATACTTTGTAGTTTGTCCCGATACTTGGCACATTTCCTACATTAGTGTTTTGTATATACAGTGGGTGAAAGATCCCCTGCTGATTTTGTATGTTTGCCCACTGACAAAGAAATGATCAGTCTATGATTTTAATGGTAGGTGTATTCTAATAGTGAGAGACAGAATAACAGCAAAAAAAATCCAGAAAAACACATTTCAAAAAAGTTATAAATTGATTTGCATTTTAATGAGGGAAATAAGTATTTGACCCCTTCGACTTAGTACTTGGTGGCAAAACCCTTGTTGGCGATCACAGAGGTCAGAAGTCATTAAGGTCATTTTCAATGCTCTGGCTGAGGGAAGGAGGTTCTCACCCAAGATTTGACGGTACATGACCCCGTCCATCGTCCCTCTGATGCGGTGCATTTGTCCTGTCCCCTTAGCAGAAAAACACCCCCAAAGCGTAATGTTCTCACCTCCATGTTTGACGGTGGGGATGGTGTTATGACTTGGGGTCATAGGCAGCATTCCTCCTCCTCCAAACACGGCGAGTTGAGTTGATGCCAAAGAGATCTGACCACACCTGACCACAACACTTTCACCCAGTTCTCCTCTGAATCATTCAGGCAAACTTCAGACGGGCCTGTACATGTGCTTTCTTGAGCAAGGGGACCTTGCGGACGCTGCAGGATTTTAGTCCTTCACGGCGTAGTGTGTTACCAATTGTTTTCTTGGTGACTATGGTCCCAGCTGCCTTGAGATCATCAACAAGATCCTCCCGTGTAGTTCTGGGCTGATTCCTCACCGTTCTTATCATCACTGAAACTCCACGAGGTGAGATCTTGCATGGAGCCCCAGACCGAGGGAGACTGACAGTTTCTTCCATTTGCGAATAATCGCACCAACTGTTGTCACCTTCTCACCAAGCTGCTTGGTGATGGTCTTATAGCCCATTCCAGCCTCTACAATCTTGTCCCTGACATCTTTGGACAGCTCTTTGGTCTTGGCCATGGTGGAGATTTTGGAATCTGATTGATTACTTCTGTGGACAGGTGTCTTTTATACAGGTAACAAACTGAGATTAGGAGCACTCCCTTTAAGAGAGTGCTCCTAATCTCAGCTCGTTACCTGTGTAAAAGACACCTGTGAGCCAGAAATCTTGCTGATTGATAGGGGATCAAATACTTATTTCCCTCATTAAAATGCAAATCAATTTATAACTTTTTTGAAATGCGTTTTTCTGGATTTTTTTGTTGTTATTCTGTCTCTCACTGTTAAAATACACCTACCATTAAAATTATAGACTGATCATTTCTTTGTCAGTGGGCAAACGTACAAAATCAGCAGGGGATCAAATACTTTTTTCCCCACTGTAGGTCAATTTACGTCCCCCATCTTGGCTGGTTGTGTATAGAGTGCTGATTAGGCATACTATTTAATATTTGTTCTCTGTAAAAATGTACCACATCCAACAGTAGTGTCTTATTCAGGAGAATTTGATCCGCTTTGGTCTTTGCATCCTTGTGTCTTCGGACTGACTAACTTGCCCTGTTTGTCTCTGTGATGATTAATCTACATGTCATCCGTTATGTCATTACCCAACGCTGTGTTCCTCTCCTCAAGAAACTCCACCCTCACGATTTGATTGACAGGAGGCGCATCCTCTAGTTTGTCGATCAGAGCTGTCACCAGGTCTTCGTTGTTGCCAGGGAAGATGCCCAAATGGTCTCCAGGCAGGTATTTGAGACTCTCGTGGTTGTTGGCGTGGAGCTGGACGTATATGGTAGATCGACTAAGAGTCAGGAAAAAACACAACACGCAATTGTGAATGGTTAGATTGCCGCTAATGGGCCTCATTTATCTTTTAGTAAAGTTGGGTAAATTTACATTTGCATGTAGTGACACCTACAAAACTCAAAAAGCTCACAGAGAGCTAAAAATGTCAAAATGGCAACTAAATGTTGAACGAGCACCTCCTAAGCTCGGCATGCACTAAATCTTCCAGCAATGCAGCTCAGCCATTGCAGCGAGTCTTCTACAATAGATACACACTAACTCTTCCTCCTTTTGAAGAGCGTCATTTCTTTGGTCCTAATTGAATTGCAATTTTTATTTGTTCATTGATAGCAAACATGTTTCACAAATTTAAAAAAAAAATTAAATTCATGTGTGCAATTGAAATAAATAACCTATCTAAACTTGACAGCTAAATCTGTATATAAAATTCCAGTAACTCATTGGCAATTATATTATTTGTAGCTAATCAATTAAGGTTCACAATAACATTAGTGTCCTTGCACATACATTTACATAAACCCAGGAGCCCTCTTAGGACACAAACTAGACTTTCATGAATACCATATTTCTTGTGTTAATGCTCCTGTATTCAGCTTGATATACTGTACGAGGCTCACTGTTCAGAATTATGAAGGTTTTCGAGAGCTGTGTTCCTGCGTTTCTGTATTTGTGCACTGAATGTACTTTGCACTTAGAGAATGAAAATATAAGCACTGAACAAAAATCCTTCTCTCAATTCAGGGTCAGTGGAACGTTGGATTTAAAATGAGAACAGTCAGATCACTGCATCATCAGGAAATATGTTATTCCTTCCCTACAGCAAAGGTTTGTAGAACCTTTGTGAGTACTTTGTTCAGGAATAGACACGTTTATTTGTTTGTTTGTTTGTTGTATTTACAACAGCAGACATCATTGCACATAATTAAGATGTGATTCACTACAGACAACATTGCTATCTCTAGAAAATTGGATATTTCCTGTACGTAATTTGTCCTTCAGACAGACCTAAATCTGCTTCTGAAGATCGTGTATCTCATAACACCTGGTTGTAACATATGTTGGAGAATTTTGCTTCACTGGGTTAACTCTTTAATTATTGTTTTTATATGATGGTTCTGTCAATAGCTATGTTTCCATCCACATATTTTTGGGATATCGCATAAAAATAAAAATAAAAAACGCTGGATGGAAATACCAGATGCAAATCAAATCTCCAAAATGCACATCAAGAAACTTATGAAATACATTTATTGAATAAATTGCTTGATGCACATCAAAAAAAGTCATGTGACTTTGCCTCAACAAATCATATGATTGGATAATTGGCTTAGAAAAGAGAGCGCGAGGCGCCAGTTTCCCCGGAAGTGACGATTTTATTCTTTTGAACACACGGGATTTATTCGCAAATGTATTATGCGATATTTAAATTGTTCACATAAGTTAAATTCGTAACTTGGATGGAAACGTAACTAGTGAGAGTTCTTGTGCAGATTAGTTGCTTAAGCTTATAGGGAACCACCGTCTGAAGCTGTTATTGCCTACTAAAGAGATGTTAAAAAATAAAAATAAAAAAAAAAACATTTATACGCCCTTTCTATACAATTATGAATATTCATTATATTTTAACCTATGGACAGTTCTATTGTTTATACATCACTATAAAAGAGCTGTGCCTGGTTTGATCGTGAGCTCCCTCCTGTCGTATAGCTGAAGTGATAAGTCACTGCTGCTGTATTGCTGAGGTGTGCTCTCTCTGCAGAGGAACAATAAACTTTTCTCCTTTTGATCTATAAGATTGTCTGCTGTTTCTGTTTGCGGAATAGGTTTTTTTCCCCACAACGAACTTCATCTTTATATAATGGTTTAAAATGATCCTATGACAATTCTGCCGCATTTGTAGTCGTAGGAACATTAAAACGTTAAACATTACCGTTATATTAGCTTTTGTCTTGTAAGCAATGTTGTAATGTTGCATTCAATAGAATTTAAATACGCAAACACATGCCACACCTGCTGTTTAAGTCAACGTTGTATGAACACTAATGTGAGAAACTTGCTCATGGCTGAGGCTAATTTATTTAGCTAGCACATTGTTAATAAAGACGATGTAAAAGCATAATAACAGTGAAAACAAATAAAAAATCATGAAAATTATCCTCAAATCTATTAATACATTACTAAAAATGACTCTAGCTAAAAATACACTGTATTTACACTTGGCATCAAGTTGCATCGTTGAGTCGAATGCAGCATTAGCTATCGGAAAATTGTCATTTCTGAAGTAATCGACGAAAGTGTTAGGGCCACATGTTCTCTGTTAGCTGGAAATATTCCTCAGGCTGTTTCTGGAAACTTATAATAACTTAGAAACAGAGAGTATAAGCTAGCTATAAAGTGACCATTTTTATTCTGGCTAACAATCATGCTAGCTAGAACATAGCAGGAGCGTATGTACATTCCCAGGGTCTTACTGTATGTTCCTCAGATTTATATGCCACATAATGAACACATGGTGATTTAAAGCTGGAGTTAGGCTTCAGCATAAGTGAGAGCTGGGACATGTTCACGCTTAACATTTTGCTCATTTTATGAACCTTTACGGTGTTTTATAGGCTACAGTACGGCATTTCTTCAGTTTAGTGAATACATTTCGCTATTGTTCATGCATGGAGTTGAACTGTATGACTGTATGAATGTAGACTTAGAGCAGCACAAATGAGGGTTCAGCATGTGCATCCTAGTTCATTTTCCAAGTTCTTAACTGTCATAAAGTGTGGATGAAGGATGGATTTGAGACTAATGTATGTTGTTATTCATTTAAATGTTTTTGGTGTTTAAAGTTCAAAGGTAATGAAGTTAATAGGGCCCTGGGGAAATGAGTCCTGACTACATAAAACCTTTGGAAGCGTTTATTTAATGTGTGTTAACAGATCATTGAACTGGGGAACATAGGACCCTGGGAACATAGGAATGACCCCGAACGGAGCTGAACAACGAAAAGTTCAATGCTCAGTGACCATAGAAAAAGATTTGTCTGTAATATCAAAATTTCTCTATAAAAAAAAAAAATATATATATATATATATATATATATATATATATATATATATATATATATATATATATATATATATATATATATATGTTGATAAATTACTAAGGCTCCACGGCTAAAATGATCTAATTACATTTAGCATGGACTACAAACAAAATGCCAATGGATTCCACTATATTGAAAAACCCTAACATACAACTCATTAACTCTGAGCTATATTTTGATTTCTAAATTAAACCATTAAAACCATTTTTAGGATGAATGTATTGCTGAGCATTAGTTCAGGATATTCCTCAGGCTTTTAAACAACATTAGAACTTTTTTCTCTTCCACTTCTCTTTCAACCTGTGTGGACTTTACATGGTTTACACATTTTCTAATGCATAACAACAAGACAGAGCTACATCTCGGTGCTGGTAATGCAACGTGATCTGAAAGCGCACGGCTCTTACACCTCGTGGAGGTCGCGAACCGCTCGCAGCTTGATATCACGACGCGTGTGTGGAAAACATGAACCCGACTGTCTCTTTGGTGCACACTGCATTAGTGCACTTAATGCTTTTAAAGTACTCTGAGGTCCAGCCCTGAAATCAGATCACTTACTTTGACTTGACACTCTGAAGATTCTGTCTCATCAGGAACTTGGCGCCGTACACCTTCTTCTTGTGAATGCTGTAAAGAGCTGAGGAGGGAATACAAGCCTCAGTCAACGGCTTGAAGCACGCAACCACTTAAGAAATTCAAAATGGCTGCCCTGCCCTTTTTTTTTTTTTTTTTTTTTTTACACCACAAAAGGAAAATGTGGAAGTATGCAGATTCTTCGGAAATCCAATTGGAGCTGTTTTATTGCTGATTAAGTCTAATTAGTGAGCTCTGTACCATTTATACACTACAAATATAAGAAGCCGTCGAATGTTAATAATGTTGAAGCCGTAAGTCTTAGATCTTTCGATAGATGTCTTTGTTTTTTTTTTTTTGTCAAGATTTAATAAGTATACATTGGTTAATTTATGCTGTAAATGACAGTAAACACGGGAAGGGCTTACCGGTGACCACATGCGACACAACAGGTTATAATATAGCTAGACACGTCAACAAAATAAACTATAAACATCACACCATAAAAACAGCCACTTGTGTGAGGAGGTGTGCCGTTCAACTGATTTTTCTTCTAATGAATCAAATCTCGAGAAAACATATTTAATAATGTAACACATTTAATAAGATTTTATCATGAAGTGCTTCATGTGAAAGCTTCTCAAAAGACACAAGATTGGAAAGTCGTATGAATTTAAAAAAAATAGATCTCTCGTTCAATTTCTTGTGGAAAAAGTAAAACAAAATCTTTTCATACAACTTATGCAAATTGCATGCAAATTTCAGACCGTGTTGGATAATCCTGCTGTTAAAATGACTGAACATTATCATACTGATAAAATGAGATTTCTAGACAGGATACAGAGATATTTTGAAATGAGCTATAAATTAGTAATACCATAAGATTTCGTCACAAAATTGACATTAAACAATTTTAATTCAGAAATACCACCATCTATAATCAAAACTCTAGCATACGGATGTGTCTGACCATCTCTAAAGCGTAGCTCCAACCTATAAGTGTAGCTCTAAACTCTGAACTATAAATGTGGATTTATTTATTTATTTGGTTGGTTGGTTGTTTATCTATTTTTAAGAACATTTTTTAGAGTTTTGTTAGCTGTTGGTAACCAAAATCTGCCCAGATAGTAAGAGAACACTAAGGTCACAAAATCTAGCTAACCAAGGATACTATCTGCTAGCTACTTGATTCTATGCTAGCACTCCACAACATGCACTTCACAAAATTTGCTGTTGACGTGTATCGAGCAGTTCGGTTTAACATTTCACAGAGAAATGTTTTTATCAATAAAACATTATGCAGTGGGGACATTATGTAGGTTATTATGTTAGATGCTTTTGAATAACTCTTCATAATTAAAATCAAAACATAGGCTTTGTGGAATGAAGAATCACTCTGTGTGTGTGTGTGTGTGTGTGTGTGTGTGTGGCCTCGGTGGATCTGCACTATACCTTGTGTTAGTCTCGGCGCTTCGGCTGTGTATGTCATACGGAACTTGCTCTTTTTCCAGCTGCGGTCGTTACTAATCAGTGAATCATTCGCCTTCTCAATGTTCACATCGTCGCCGACACAGAAAACGTCACAGGCAGCCTTGGAAGATCAGATATTAAATGTTAGTGTTTAGTGACTAAACCATTTGCTAGAATAAATATATATTATACATAATAAAATATTATATTATAAATATATATAATAAATATTTCAAGTATTGATTTATATTACATGACATAACTCAAATCTTCCAAAACCAACAAGTAAAACCATATATCCATCTACCAATTTAACATCCATCCATCCATCCATCTCTTCATCAATCAATCCATCTACAGTACCAATTTAGCATGCATCCATTCATGCATGTACCAATCCATCCATCCATCAAACAATCCATCCATCCACACAGCAATCCATCCATCCATCCATCCATCCAGCCAGCCAGCAATCAATTCATCTATAGTAGCAATTCAACATGCATCCATTCATCCATGCACCAATCCACCCATCCATCAAGCAATCCATCCATCAAGCAGTCCATCCATCCATGCTTCCACCCAGCAATCCATCCATCCATCCATCCATGCCCCAATTCATCCATCCATCCATCCATGCACCAATCCATCCATTCATCAAGCAATCCATCCATCCATCCATTCATCTATCCAGCAATCCATGCACCAATCCATCCATTCATCAAGCAATCCATCCATCCATCCAGCAATCCATTAATCCATTCATCTATCCAGCGATCCATGCGCCAATCCATCCATCTATTCATCAAGCAATCCATCCATCCATCCATCCATCCATCCATCCATCCATCAACGCACTAATACAACATCCATCCATCCAATTCCTGACTCTTGTCTATTAGTATTGCAGTCTTGCTCCCTAATTCCTACAAACTGTACTGTGGGTGCTCCCTTTGTAGTTTTTTTCTACATCTTCTGTTTCTAATTTTCTTTACAGTTTGTATGCAATCTCAGAAATATGGGTTCCTTTGGAATTCTTTGGAGAGTTAATCAGTCTAGCTTTCTAGAGGGGTTCTACATGCAACAGTTTCTGAAAGCAAGATCCTTCATAGAATCTTTTAAGTTTTCCCCAAAGGCACAATCAAAAGAACCATTTAGGGTGCTAGGTAGATTTCTTTTCTAAAAATGTAATATCCTTTTCTTTTCTGTGTGTTGGATTTTTTTTTTTTAATATATATATATTGGCTGTTGATTATGATGCCTGGATGTGTTCTGACCACTGCAATGTACTTTAACCATGATTCTTGGATATACATAAATAAAAAGAAAAGTTGCAGATTTATTACAGTGTGGTGTCGCATGGTAACGTCTTACAAAACATGTTACATAATATTAAACGAGCTTCATATATGAAAACAGAGTCTGCAACAATTACCCTGGATCTAGCTGAGCCAACACTGATTCTTAAAAACGTAATCACATTACTATGATGTCCACAGGGCATGTGTGTTCATTGCAAGTACCTTGAAGACTTTCTTGGCCCAGGTTCTAAAGGCCTCCTCTTGGCCACACAGTTCGTCTCCCTCGCCCATGCGGAGTATGCGTTCTCCTCCGAGCTCCTCGAACAGCGTGTCCACAGCGTGGGCAAACGCACAGAAGTGTGGGTAGGCCCGCGAGCCAAGGCCAAACACAGAGAACCTATCAGAGACATTCGGAAAGAGAAATAAACTGACGCGCTAAAGTGTGGGCAGGCCCTGCGGCTCCAAGGCCAGTAACAGAGAAGCTACAGGAGAGGGATATGCACATAAACACACAAGTGAGAGGGTTGCTGGCCTGGAACCTGGAACAAACCCATTTAAAACACACATATAAAGAGTGTGGGTGTAGCCAAGGCCGGAGGTTCAGAAACGGAAACATAACACACAAAAACACACATGCACTCACTGCAATGGGATCTATTTTGTATAAATTTAACTACGTTGTACATGTTAAGTGCACAAAAATGCACACTCTGTTTTGGAGTACCTGACATTAGCGAGCGGTCCTGTGCTCTCAAAGTGGGCCTTATGTTCAGGTTCATCGCTGGAGGACTTCCGAGTGTCCGAGTATGAAGAGACGCTGTTGAAGCGTACCTTGTAGCTCCTTCGAAAGAGCAAACATTACTTACTGAGTAGAACATGGATGTGAAACAATATTGGAAGGAAACAACAATTCAGGTTGGATTTTGGTTGGTAATTCAAAATTTCACACCATTAAGGCTTGAATTAAAGGAGCGATTTGTCATTTTAGCACCTTCTGCTGCTTGAATTGCAACAGCAATGAAAAGATTCACCTTCCATCCACAACCACTCTGCTGAAACTACACAGGCTTCTTGAGTTGCCTTTTCAGGGAAAGGGGCAGGGCTATACAGCACTGTTTCATCTGGAGGCAGGGCTGATTTCAGGGCCAGAAAAATGTAAACAGAATCCTAAAAGCCAGATGCATTGCATGGCAATATTGTTGATAGTAATAATAATAATACATTTTATTATTTCTATTATTTATGATTATTTTATTAGTATTTTTGAATTTTAATATTATAGGTTTGGTCTTTAAACACCTTTAAAGTTCACAATCTGCCCCTTTAATACACAATTTGTGTTTACACTCTGAATTTTTATTAGTAATTCGTTCTTTGCTTTCTGAAAGCACCCATGTCTGCAATTCAATATACAAATAAGCTAGATAGTAAGATTGGTTTCTTGAATATTATGTACTTGTTCCTCCTTTGAGAAAGAAGATACTGTCTTAGAAAGTAAACATAAATAGAGAGAGGTCATATTTACAGCAACTGCAGTAGTAACTAGTGTAAGTACTACAATGACCTGGTCACTATGTATGCGTGAGGTCAGCTGGGAGCATATTGACATGGGGCCTTACACAAAAGGCGATTGTTTACAAGACGAGCACTATAATGAGTAGCCATATTTTTGAAAACACCATCTATCTATGCATAATCGGTAGGTTATATAAGGTTTAACCCTAGAACACTTTTTGGTTTGTCCAGCAAAGGAAACCATTTAAGTGACCTCTAGCTTTTCCTTTGTATAAACCATGTGTTCAGTTTGACCTACTGGAGGAAAAGTTTCTATCTAGAACCTTACAGCAGACATAGTTTCAAATAAAACTCCTTTAGAAAAGGTAATAAGCCTTAACTTAAAATGTCCAACCAAAATGATTTACTCAATAAACTGCAATTCTTCACAATCACTCACCACGATGCAGTCGAACACATCTCAAAATTTGCATGACAATCTGTTTCAAAACTCTTCACAGTGTGGAAACACATGTAGGAAAAAATCCCAAACCCACAACTTACCACCTGCTTTTGGTGTTTTGTAACGACTGCATGGATATTCGAGTGTGTGTCTGCAAAGGACACTGTACAAATTAATGATGGCAAAGCTACTGGGTGGGAGGAAGAGAAGAGAACCACTTGTGTGTGTGTGTGTTTAAACACACACACACACACACACACACACACACACACACACACACACACACACACTCACTCACTCACTTTCTCTCTGTGCTGGTGGTTGGGTGTCTCATCTCCATCAATGCTGCACCAAATTTCTGCATCAGAGAAACAACAGAGGGAGAGAAAGAGAGGGGGGCGTGGCAGGGAGACAGAGAGAAAGAAAGAAAGACAGAGAGAGTGAGACAGAGACAGAAAGACAGAAACAGAGAGCAAAAGTCAGAGAGAAGAAAGAAAGAAAGAGAGAAAGAAGGAAAGAAAGAAAGAAAGAAAGAAAGAAAGAAAGAGACAGAAACAGACAGATAGGAAGAGAGACACAGATAGAGAGAGATATACAGACAGGCAGAGAGAAAGACAGACAGAGAAACAGAAATTGAGAGACAGAGACAGAGAGAGGGAGAAAGAAAGAGAGGTGACAGGGAGACAGAGACAGAGAGAGACCGAGAAAGAGAGAGAGGCAGAAAGACAAAGACAGAGAGCAAGAAAAACAGAGAGACATACAGAGACAGAGAGAGAGAGACAGAGTGAGAAAGACAGAGAGACAGAAAGAAAGAAAGAAAGAAAGAAAGAGACAGAAACAGAGATAAAGACAGATAGAGAGAGAAACAGAGATAAAGACAGTCAGAGAGAAAGACAGACAGAGAGAAACAGAGATCAAGAGACAGAGAAAGGGAGAAAGAAAGAGAGATGACAGGGAGAGAGAGAGAGACAGAGAGAGAGAGAGAGAAAGAGAGAAAGACAGGCAGAAAGACAGAGAGCGAGAGAGAGAGAGTGTCACTTAATGAAAAACACCTCAGTATGTGTTGAGTGTGATTCCCAGCGATCACAAGTGTAGAAATGAAAGAAGAACATGTGAACATGTGAATGAAACAGCATTCGCTCACCTCTCCATTCTCAGGCGGGTCTCCGTTACCAAACGTACTGGTGACCACCAAAACCAGCGTCTCGTGCTCCAAGTGCACAACGTCATAATCTTCCATTGACATGACCTGTGAATACGCAGTCATTAAAGACTTAAGCACACACTCCGAACCTCAGCTTTAACACATACACACCCTTACCTGGCTAACAGAGAACAGAGTCATCTATACTGTACGTTCAGTAATTCTATAGTATTTGTATTATACACGAATACAAATGCAGTACATCACATCAATACAAAGTAATGTATAAACAGGTAAAATGGACAGAAGCGCATTGTCAGGAGATCGTGAGTTCGAATCCCGACGATGCCACGGTCATCCGTGGCCGGGAGCCGATGAAGCAAAATCGTCCGTGCTCTCAGGGTGATAGGGATGACGTACTCTCTCTCTCTCTTTCTCCTGTCAATCACAGTGAAACACTAGCCAATCTTGGGCGTCTGTGAACTCATGTATGTGGAAGAGGGCGGATAGCGCTTTCCTCCATGTGTGACGCTGCACGAGCAACAGTTTTGAAAAGTTGCAGCTGGATCGGAGAGAGCGCGTGTCAACCTTCACCCTCCCTGGTTGGTAGCTGTCATGTGATAGAAAAGAGCTAGCCGGTGGGTGGAATTAGTCTTCCCGCGATAATAATGATAAAGCCTAGTTGATGACGTATTTCTGTGTGCGCCGGTCTGAGACCCATTAGCAGCTCACGTGCAGAGCGAAAACAAGTATGGCGGAAGGCGGCCGTGAAGCTGAGGAGGAGTTTATCGCTAAACGAGGAGCCTGGTGTTTGGATTTTTACTGTTTTCTTAATTCTTTTATGTAATTGGTATATTTTAGGAGCTGATGATGGGTAAGTTTTACTTTTAGATCAATGTTTGTGTTGCTGAGGCTCTCAAGACTGCACGCAGCTATCACTTGTAGCCAAAAACAGTGGCGAGTGGTACTATATTTATATCGTCACTGATATCGTTATCACAATAAATACCAAAAAATATCGTGATATAGTTTTAAGTCCATATCGCCCATCCCTAATTTATACTGATGTTAAAATGACAAAACGTCACAAAACAGCATCTCTGGAAAAACACGTTAATAGCAACGGAGCCAATGGGAACGTGTTGAGCAAAATCGGCAAAAGTGTGATACACCAGCTGAGAAAATGCATATGTTGTAAATAATAAATACAAAATTAAGTACATGTAGCTTTATTCTCATTGGCTCGTGGTTTTTCAGACACCCTGTAGTTAAATTTCAGTTGATGCTTTCCACGTATTCGGTCTTTCCCGTCTCAAAACTCTAAACGGATTCACCCAAAAGTGGCAACTGTGATCTGTTAAGGGTTCCCTGGGATTAAACTGCTCGAGAATCTCTGCTCTCATGACTCTTGCAAGAACAAACATTTACTTATTGGCTACATGTTTGGTTTTAGTATCTTCCTGACATTTACATTTAGTTTACAAGTTCACTTCCTTCTAGACGTGGAAGGGGGAGAGCTTCTTAAAGGTCCATGTGCCTTTAATGGCAAAGAAGTAGGGATAAGCAGCTCTGTTCCAGCTGTGGGCGGGAATTTCTGGGCTGAATGGGAACTAGCCTCGTCCGTTTCATGGCTTGCGAGTTTTTTAAGAAATCTTTGAAATGATATGATTATTACAGGCCTAGAGACGATTTTAAAGATCACAAACTGCACCTTTAAGAGCAGTAATTCCACACTAGGGCATATGGCCGTTAATTCAAGCTAATATCCATTAAGCCGGATTAAAATGACAAAGATCCTGGCAGCTTGGGGCGGTGTAGCATTGATGAACTCTTCACTCAGCACTTTAACAAGGTGCTAATACGCCGCCGTGCAATTACGAGTGAAGATGTGTCAGCGTGTGTGGATTAGTGAATGCCTTCAGGACATGATGAGACAGAGAGTTGGGAAAGACAGAGAAAGCGAAAGACAGAAAAAACAAAACAAAAGGAGCTCTCATGCCCAAGTCATGTTTATTCAATCACTAACACCAGCACTATCAGAAAGAAAATTCTACATTACTGTCCTCCATGAAAAGTCTACACTATGTCACACAATCTTGCCTTTTTGTTTTGATGCTGTTTCTTATTTTCTCTGAAGCCTCACACAGCCTGGGGTGTTTTGTGATCTTATCTTAAACTACAGCGCACCACTTGGCTGAGCAAATTCTCGCGTGTCTCTTGGCGATTTACTGCATGGGAGGAAAAGAGATTGTGACAAAAGACACATTTGCGGCGTCCAAGCTCTGCGCTCGGCTCTCCTCGGTGTGAAAACAGATCCGACGCTCCGCAATCTGCAGGCACTGAGAACCGACTGTGCCGTGGCCGAATTCGAAATAAAATGTTTGTAGTGTTTTTCTGCTGAGAACTGGAGACATTAAACATACAAGTGCTTTGTTTTGAACAGGTTTTAAGCATTATTTAATTCAAAGATAGCAATGTGGTCAACGTGAAAGGTTACCTTCGCATCAAAAGCGTGCTTGAAAATCTCACAGAGGGTCTTTGCATAATCTTGCGATTTCCCCGTCTCTGTGGCGAACAATATGGTGGCCTTGACTCGCTTGGCCATGGCCTGACCCATCAGCTTAGCCGAGAACTTCACAGCCCTACACAAAACACACAGAAACACACAGATAAGGACATAAATTATTGAATTTCTCTCCTCTAGCAAGATAAGATCTTTTCAGATAAATGTTTCATGTACCATGTGCTGGATTAACCTGCCCGCTGACCTGACCGCAATTGTGTAACCAATGAAACCACTGAAACCTGTAAAATAGCCCCAGACTTTCAATATGGATTATACCACAAAGTTGCTGAAGTCTCGATTCTGATTGGTCAGAAGGTATTTATTAGTTTTCTATAACAACAGCTCTGACAATAGTGATGGATGCAAGGCAAATCATTGTTGTTTTTATAGCAACAACACGTATGGCAGATGTTCCACCGAATAATAAACGTATTTAAAAATGTCTTGTTATTTAAAATATAATAAGAAAAACATATATAGTCATTCTTAACATAGTGAAGTTTTTTTTTTGTGTGTCTTATTAAGTTATTAAGTGAGAGAGGCTAGTGAAGGAACTACTTCTATAACATAAGCGATTACAGGATCTAACTTGTTTCAGGGGAGTTACACAACATTAAATGGATAAAAAGTACAATGTGTTGTGTATTAATCAATAAATTGTGACTGTTGGCAAATTGCTGTGGTATAAGAGGAATAAAACACTTTGGAATGTGCTGTTGTAGGAAAATATTCAATTTCAATGAGGGTAACAGAAACTCAGGCCACATCACAACACTCCATCACAGATTATTTTCCCATGACAGCATGTCCTGAAGTGTTTAATTCCTTACACAATATCCGTTTGTCGCACATCTTAGTGACTGGAACTGTAAGAGAAGTGTGCAAGAGTAATGTAATGTAAATTAGTCAATGTCTCTTTGTATAATTTAAACAGGAACCTAAAGAGTTTCTATTTTCAGGCAATATTTTCATTCTATACACTATGTCATATCAACAGGAACCCTTTCTTTAACAATGATACCACCACAAAGATCCATCTTCTTACATCCTGCATGTAATTACAGCAGTTAAAGCAAAGTGGGAGTCCAAATTTTTTTTTTAAAAAAGACTTCAAACTAAGTCCTGATTAGGCCCTTGAAGATGACTGAGTGAGCTACACTGCTGTTTCATTTCCTCACTTTCCTCTACCATTGCGATGTGTAATAACTCAAATGTGGTGCAGGGAAACACAGAGGATACACTCTCACTCTCACACACACACAAGCACTGAGCCTGTCTCAAAGGCAATGGCTGTTAATCATAATCACAATCAAATGGTCAATCAAGGCTGTGGAATGCAGAGTGAGCAGGCAGGGTGGAACTCCTTGTGGCATATATATTATATATTTTATATATATAAACATTATTTACATTATAGAATTTATAAGAAAAAAAACAGGAACAAATTGATGAAAGTATTTCACACTCACTTGGCGAGTTTCTTAAAGCCGATCGCTCTTTTCTTGGTGGGAGTGCCATTCACTCCTTTCCACACATGAGTGTTCCAGGGGTCAGTCTGCAGAGAGATATAATCATAATTCATCAGCAGTAAATCTGCATTCTATCCAGGGTGTGTTCCAGGTCCATCCGGATCCATTGCGACACTGACCAGGATAAAGTGTTTGGATGAATGAATGAATGAATGAATGAATGAATGAATGAATGAATGAGTGAACCATTATGGAATGAATGAATCAACTCTTTCAGATCTACAGCCTTTATGCTTTGGTTTAAAATTGTTTTGCTTCTTTTTTTTTTTTTTTGCCTAATATATACACTGATATACTATATATAGTATAAGTCCATATACAATACTAGTCCATACACATTTATTGACTGTGGCACAAACTACCATCACATAAAAGGATTTGAACTACTCGGGTCAAAACTGGTTAAAAATAATATTAATAATTTCATGGCTTTATACTAGACGATTCCTGAACAATTTTTTTTTTTTCATTCAAGAATAATGGCAAAAATACACTTGCTCCATTGACATAAAAACAGACATTTTTCCACAGACTTTATCTAGATTTTTTTGAAATATTTTAGACATTATGTTAAAAAAAAAAAATAAAAAATTTTTGTGTGTAGTGTGTCATAAAATGGGAAAACATTATGCTAAATACTGTTATGCTACAGTATATGAGAATGCAAATTCATTTTTTTTTCTATCAAATTAATAATTTTTACCAGTAAATCATCAAATGCTATATAATTTCCAGACGATAAACACCGTTTATATATACAGTACATACAGTATACAGTGTTTTGCACAAGAAAAAGAACTTATCTTACTGATTTCTTATGATAATATCAGAAATCTTCATTTTTACAGTGCTGGCAAAGACAAAGTCTTTCCCCTTGTGTTTACCTGGTATTCGAAGGAAGGTGTGAGGCGGTAGTTGAGCATCTCCTGGTGGAAGACGGGCGTTATGCTGCCCGACATCGGAGGAACGATCCACACCCAGTCACCCGGGCATCCACCTCTCACCCGGTACTCGTTCTCCATGTGCTTCATGAAGGACTCTGTGGCTGAGTGATGGTCCACGATGGTCACCTTGGATATCTGTATATGTAAGATTATGGTAGAGTAAATATCTGAATTATGATGTAATGATAATAACTGAATTTTATTATATATTTTGATGCCTAGGTTTAACTGTCAATAAATGATTATTTAAAAGGCTTTAATATCAAAGAGCGAATAAATAGTACTAGTTTATAATTAGAATTTTTTTCAAATTGCTAAACTGTGAGGCTACAGTTCGGATTGCAAACTGCGAACTTGTGCTCTCGATCAAACCCAGGTTGTTGGTACTGTAAGGCAGCAATGTTTCCCACTGCACTCCCATCAAGCCACACCTGAGTTAGCCGGGCCAATTTAACACTAAAGTCATTTCTTCGCATCTTCGCAAGGTTTTCCAATGCAGTTGGATCACGTGAATTGATCACACTCACTCTATATAATTTTAACTAGTAATTAAAAACTTGTTTGAATTACATTTAGTATAAGCAATGAAATCACTTTTTGATGACTAAATATTTTTATGTTAGACTACACATAATACTGTACGTTCTCTTAAATATGACTGACCATACATTATACTGAGCCAAACATTCCATATCCATAATCAGACCATTAAAGACAACTTAAAGACTTAAAGAGCACAAATAATGCACTTTGTTAAGAATTAATAGACACAATCTCCAATCCATCCTCAACAGCACCTGGTAACTGTAGAGAATGGCAATATTGATTTCCACCAGTGCCTGGTCTTTCCACAGAGAGGATGTCTTCCTGGTGTCCAACCCCATCATGGTGGCTACTTCCTGTTAAAACAAGAAGGTGCAAGGTTTAAAACATGGCTGACTTGCACTCTTTATGAAGTGTTTCCCTTATTCAAATGATCTGAAACGACTTATTCAGCTCATTAACTCATTAACAAGCCAATAAGACAGTTACACGGCCTCCTTCTATGAGGAGCTTGGTGAGACAGAGTGGAGAAAACACGACGATGGACTGTTCAGGAATCTGTGCAAGAAAACTCTTCATGTCTGTGCCATAGAGTAATTTACATTTAACACTATAAATTCTGTATTCACATTGCATTTTGACATGTTAGAATTCACACATAATATATTATAATGCCTAAATTAGGCCTGTATAAATGCACATTAGTTGTTATACACATAACACTTTATAAAGCATATATAACTTAGATTCCTTACATTGTACTCAAGTGCTTGTAAACATATACAGTATAACACACTAGGGCATTGTTCTAGGTTATTGCATGCTTTAGAGGAAATGAATTTTATTTATGTTTTTAACAATAAAAGCATTTCTGAAGGCTTATGCTATGCGTTATGAGGTATTTTGCATGCTATGCACGTTATAAATGCTTTATAATACAAGCCTACGTAAGTACTACTTAAGTGTTTATAAACTTATATAACACATACTGTATTAAGGTATTATTCCAGATCATTAAGTGAAGTGAAGCTTTATAGCATATTATGTATACTATATTACGCGGTGCCTCATTATACATTATATTATTTTACAAATGCTTTAAAATGCAAGATTATATAAACTGTACTTTTATATAATACTTTTTTAGAGCACTGTGCTAGGTCATTACAGTCTTTGGGTTAAGTGGACTTTTTAAAAGACATGCAACAACTACTTATAAGCCCTTATGTAGGTTTATGCCAGCTGTTATAAGGCATATGGCATGCTCTATAAGATGTTATAAATACTATATGCATATAAATGAAGTCCATACTGTATGTCCTACATATGTTCTATTTAAGTGCTTGTAAAGGTAAGAAATAACAAAGTAGCACTTCCTATGAACACTTTATTCATAATGTATTATAACATTTTAAATGCGTTGAAAATATAAGATTATATAAACACTTAGTGCTAAATAGAGCACTATAGGTGAAGCTTCTTCACTCATGTTTGAAATGTGTTATGTGTCTATAGTGTTCCTATGAACAGATATAATGTAATGTACGTAAGCTTACCTTAGGAAGTCGCATACTATTGTAGGTACAAAGTGTGGCTACAACTACTTACGTGCATTTATATAGGCGTATGTCAGGAATCATAACGAATTATTCATGCTACACAACATTATAATACGTTATGAATACAGGATTCATAGGATGTGTTGCCAGTAAATATATTTTTACTCTAATAACATGATAAAACTGTCATCATTGCTATCATTCTGTGCTCAATCATGCAGATAAAGGTAGTGGACACTAATGCGAACACAGGTGGGTGTTGCATAACTTTCCATAACCTTCTTCACTTCCTCCTCCACATAATGGTTATGGAAATTTGATCGCTGAGCCTGAAAGAAACGATGCGTCATAAATGCATTACTTTTTTTTTTTTTTTTTTTTTTTAAATAATGCACGTCAAACTACCTCTCATTTCAACACATTCAGTTCCGTCAATTCAGTTCATATAAGTGATCATCTCAGGTCCCGGAAGCAATAGGAAACAGCATAGCAAACATTAGTGGTAGTAGTGGGATAACTTAATAACTATATCTCTGTAGATATAGTCGACAGGATAATTCTGCTATAGAATATAAGATAATAAATGGTCGCATCAGTGAATGCAATTTGTTAATGTAAAGAGTGAGCAGTGGGGAATTTAACACAGCAGCTCTTTTATATTCACCTGAACTAATATAAGGCCATGGTTTAATCAGAAATGTATGAATTATGAATTATAATGGGTGCATTAACATATTTCTGAATTATTATATTCTACCCCAGCAAATGGGTTACGATAATAGAAAATCAACCACTGTCATTATGCTAATGACAGCCGTGTGGGATAATATTGGATTTAGTTTAACTGATATTCATAACACAGAGTGCTGCATTAAGCACAATAATAGCTAATTAGAGTGTGTAAATGTGAGGTTCCAGAGCCTCAGGCTTTAGAGATTAATACCTCTAAGATGTTGTAGCGTGAACTGTCACAGAAGTCCCGGACGCCGATTTCGGTACCCATGTACCACCCACTGAAGGGGCAGGCAGGGAACTCCAAGCCTCCGATCTCTAACAGCATGTTAGACACAGCAGGCAAGCCGTACCACTTCAGATTCAGCTCCTTGAACCATTCGAACCTGGATGACGGAAGGAAATGAAGTTCAGATGGTAAGGCAACATTGGGCTTAATTTATTAACATGGATATGAAACAGATTTACTCATAAATAGTTCTTAGGAGCGGGATCATGGTGGCTTAGTGGTTTGCACGTTTGGCTCACACCTTCAGGGCTGGGGGTTCGAATCCTGCCTCCGCCCTGTGTGTGCGGAGTTTGCATTCTACCCGTGCTTTGGTGGTTTCCTCCGGGTACTCCGGTTTCCTCCACCATTCCATAGACATGCATTGTACGCCGATTGCTATTTCCAAATTGTGTGTGTGATTGTGTCCTATGATGGGTTGGCACCCTATCCAGGGTGTTCCCCACCTTGTGCCCTGAGTTCCCTGGCTCCCCTATGTAAATTGTTTGGAAAATGGATGGATAGTTCTTTAGGAGCATCTACACAAGAAATGTGTTATCCATGAACATCCTGTTAGTTCGGAAAAGCATCTGTATCCTACCAGAGCTCCTGCATTTGTGTCAGTTTACATATATTTTTCTATTGGTGTAGACGTGAGTCAAAGCAACTTCCACTTACTCCTCTGAGAAATTTCGTTTCTGTCACTGCCTTGTCCTCATTTAGCACTTTCTGCTTTCTGAGCTTATCCTTTTATGGAGTTTTTGGGCTTCACTAAATGCAGATCAGCTGTAGTGTGAACTCACTTTGCACTTTGGGTGCTGGCGTTTATGAACAGACGCAAACGAGTACGAAAAAAATCAACATTGCACGTGATTTTTTTAGTTTGCTGTAGCCTACGAAAATATCTACACACAATTTTATTGATACATTGATAATTCAGGCAAAGTATGAGCTCCATCGGCATGGTGAGAAAATTAGCGTGGGATAATTTTCCTGAAACCTGAAACGACAGCACTAAACTCCACCTTTCTGGATGTGGATTTAAAAAAAAACAAAAAAACAACACCATTTGCGAGAAGATGCATCAAGCACATCCAAATTAGCATCTGAATTTAAATACCCAGTTGTTTACAACTTCATCTTGCAGGAATCCACTGGTTTGTCTTAATTTGCCCATTACTAAATGCGTTCACTGTGAACTGTGCCAAAACTTTCATTATCGCTCTACCAGCACCTGCAGGATTCTCAGGTGTTTGCACATGTGGCCAAACTGGCCTCTGGCTGCTTTTGAGCATCTGCTGAGCCCAGAAAAGCTCCTCACTAGACAGCTCAACATTTACAACCTCACTCTGCCAAAGTGCTGTGTTACACATGATTCCACTTTGTTTCGTTGCCACTTAAAGATGACGAGAGATGAGAGTTCTTGATGAAGATGATCAACAGGTATAAATGGCATGTTTCCACAGAGGTTCAGGATCATTTTAAGGAAGCAAGAATTCCAGAACTGTTCTGAATATGGAGTTCCTGTACTGACATTTACATAAAATAAATAAAAACAGAAGAAAGATCATTTCAAAAAGTGACAAACACAACAAGTGTTGTTCTTCTTCAATGTTTCATTGTTATCAGTAAGATTTGACCAATCCTATCATGTCCTCCACCTGTCATAGTTTCCTCATTTCCATCCCTATTCAAATGGCAATGAACAACATGTAATCATATCTTTTTTGTTTTTTTTTGTTCCGGTCAGGTCTCCACCCCTGCTTTGTTGCCTGAGTGTGTTCACCTGTTGCGTGTCACTCCTTGATTAGTTTTTCTCTCTATACCCTGATGTATCATTGTTCATGGGGAAGTTCTCTTCACCATCTTCACCAGTGACTGATTCCTAGATGTCCCATAATGAATATCACACCAGTCACACACACTTGTGTCCAGCCTCTACTCACCACATGTCCACACACTGTACCACCCTAGTAGTTCCTAGTCCGCAGATTAGTACCTACTCTGGAGCAGGAGCTAAAAGGGTTCCTAAAACTACAACCCAGGAACCAAAGTCAGCCATGTTTCCTCTGATAGAAATGTAGAATATAAAATGTTTTTTTAAATATTTTTTTAATTTAATGGATTCCTGAAATGCTACTGATTCTTTCATTCAAGAAAAAAAGACAAGACTCTTATATGCAACAAATGAATGCACTGAAAGTGGTAATACCGTGTCACCTGTCAATTATCCTGCAGTATTCCCATTTCTAGACATCTCTGATATAACCATTAAGTTGGATAGCAGGCAAAATGAAGATTTTTTTTCTCTTAATTGCACATTTTAAGCATCGATTCCTCATTTTTAACTGGGTAGTTTGAGAGTTTGAGCAGTTAATCATATTTTAAAATTAAAGATCACAACACAAGTCAGGCTAGACCTATGACCTAGACCTAGACAACATGTAATTGTGTTTATTTTGGTTTCCATTAGTTCTGTCTCAACCCTCGTACTGGCACTGATTTGTTGCCCTATTGTGTTCACCTGGTCTGTGTCACTCCTTGATTAGCTTTGCTTTGTATACAGTTGTGTCTTATCATGCGTCTTGTACCATTAAGTCCTAAATAAGTCCCAAACAGTCTTATTTCGATTCAAGGATTTACACATTTGAAGGAATAGAAAGGATTACATTTTATAAGCTTATAATGTACAATGTGGAAGAAAAGCCTTCAATTGTCTAAATAATTGTGAGCCTGTAAATCCTGGTCATCATTACTCCATTTGTGTTAATTAAATGGTACTGTTTCAAAATGAACGTAAGTAGCACAGGTTGTGCTTCTCTCAGCTTGTCTGAGGCATTATCAGTGCCCATGGAGGCTGACAAACTGGCATCGTCTCCGATCTCGAATCTGGGGGAAGGGCCAGTTTTATGTTGCCTTGGCTTGCGTCCCTGACTTACGCATGCAGGCCACTTGTTCTCAGCATGACTCCCGTGATGCTAATACTCTGCCAGCCTCTCAGATTCACAGCACTACATTCACAGTTTCATCATTTGGGTACAGGCATGTAACAGAATATGCTAGAAACTGTCTGTGTACGACTGTGACATATATAATGGTCCCGTATACCAGGAGTTCTCAAACTTTTTGCATCCAGGGACGAATAAAAGAATTTCGAATAAAAGACTCCCTTATGGTCACAGCACAGATTTCATTTTAAGAACAAAATTGCAAATATGTACAATCATGTTAATTGATTTGAATCATTAAAGCTTTTTATTCCTGAACTTTTTCATATTAACATCATTCCTGGGTTTATTAAAATTGCACTTAGATTAAAGTTAACATTTTTTATACTTGTTTTTTAGTCGAATTTTAGCCACTTTCATTTCGAGTGACCAGTCAATTAGGCTATCTATGATAGAAGTTGATATCTAGTTGACAATCCACCACAGTCATGGTGGTGAAAAAAAAAGGCAATGCAGTCCCACCCTGGACCCTGATCCCCACTTTGAGAACAATGGTTATATAGAAACAATTTTTTACAAAGTTCCTATTTGGAAGGCAGCTACCGTCCAAGCAGCTTATTCGGGCCAAATTTGAGGGCCGCACTGAATGCATCCTTCTCCATTTAGGTAATCCCATAATTCTGTTCACCTGACCAGAGGTCTACGAAGTTTCGACAAACATGGTGGATCAAATGGTAGCACTTACCTTTACAAATGCAAAAAAACTGCTTGTCTAGATGCCAGCTGGCAGATGGCTAGAAATAGTTCTGTGGTTAAACATAGCTAGGATAACAAACCCTCACAATGTATGTAGTTAGCTAACTCAATGTATGTCGCTAGCTAACACTCATATTTGTATTAGATTAGTCTTGGCAGTTTGCCAGAAGTCATTCATTGACTGGCTAAAGTGTAAACCTATTAAAAACCATTCAGTTTAGCCAGATTCTGCAGCTGAAATGCTAGGTCCTAACCTGATAGCCACTAAGGATACTAGCTAAACAAATTTTTCAATGCTAAAAAAAGGGGGTTATCTGCAAGTAAGCTAATAAACAATCGGTAAACAAATGCCACATGTTTAGCATACCAAAAGTTATCATGTATAATGTACTAAAGCGTTTTCTGAATGTGATGTCTGTTTATTTACCTTTTGGTTAAAATGCTGCCTACTCCCAGGTACTTTTGACAGAATGTAGCTAGTAAGTTGGAATATAAACTAGGTGCTTTTAATAGCTAATGCATCTTGTTGAACATCTCACTTACTTTGGGTGTGTGATATCGACTTCCAGCACAAGGTCATCGGGGATCTCAAACAGCTCTGGATCATTGCCGTTTGCTTGAAGCAAAAGGGGCAAGACATCGAACCGGCCTCTGGGTGCTTTCCATCCCTGCTGTATACAGATCTACAGTGCGGCAGGAGAAGACCACACACACACACACACACACATTAGGACCAGAGTATCGGGATTAATATAGAAGCAGTTTATAGATCTTTTATGTCTCTTTTGTTCTGGGTAAAGGTGTCTGCGACAGCTCCAAAAATTGACTTCATAAATTTCCAGCAGAGCTGTGGACATATTTAGGGTATATTTCGAATTTTCCATAAATAACTGGATGGTTTTTTTGTTTTTTTTTTGGAAAGCCACAAGTTCTTCCTGCCGTAATTATCAAAAATGACGCACCAGATAATCAGCCCCGCAGCAGGAGGCTTGAGGACACATGCTGTCTCTTCTGACAAATGAGTTATAGCGTTTTAATCATTTCACTCCACAGTGCTCGTATTTTTCATTGTTATTAAGTAGATACTATATCATAGACAGCCTCCTTGCTCTTTCAGTACTCCCAGGAGGGTGAAGCCATTATAATTTTGTCTCTAGAAGGCGATGATTTAAAGTCTCACCTCAGTGAGCTCCAGAGAAGCAGGATCTCCCAGAACAGAGCCATCAGGCTGTTTGTAGCCAGCGTAGCGGATCAGTTGGCTATTCCACACCCGGAAATCATGTTTCCCATCTGTCCTCTGGGGGAAAATGGTGATAGCTGACCTGCGGATGAGATTGGAAATCTGAAGATGAGGATGTTATCGCAAGGATGCCTCTGACAGATTGATGCCACCTATAGGATTCGAGCTGAGATGTTTAAGAAGGACATTTCAGTTTGCAAAAAAATCTTTTAGTATTTTAAATAAGAGCATTGCGTCAATGGAAAATAAGATCCCTGGTCTTGAAAAAGTTCACCACAGAACTCTTGATGGAACTTTTGACTACACTTGATGTACTCTGACATGACCATGAGTCAGCCAATAGAAGTTGGAGCAGCGCATCACGTCATGGAAGGTGGAATTTTCTCACAGCAAGAGCTGTACAATCCAACTCTTGATATTTTTAAGGAGCAAATGGCAAGCCACCTCACAGCTCTTGGGTCACTGGTTCAATCCTGAGAACGAGTTACTGTCTGTGCAGAACTTTGTGCATGTTCTCTCCATGTTCCTGTTCAAACCCTCTGGATTCTCCAGTAGGTGGACTGGCTACACTAAGCAGTGGTAGCTCCGTGGTTAAGATGTTGGACTACTGATCAGAAGGTCGTGAGTTCAAATCCCAGCACTGCCAAGCTACCACTGTGGGCCCTTAACTGCTCAGTTGTATAAATGACATAAATATAAGTCGCTCTGGATACGGGTGTCTGCCAAATGCCATAAATGTGAATTAGTGCATGGTGGCCTATGATGGACTGATGTACCATCCAGGATGTGTTCCCATCTCATGCACAGTGCTCATAAGATCCAGAGCCTGAGCATGAGGCAGGAATACACCCTGGAGGAAACCCTTATGCTTGTACATTTTCTGATGGATGCCAAAACTGTGATTGCAGCCATGTACTACGTATATCAAGAGACACATACAAGTCCAAAAATAAACACAGTCTGTTTTTATTATTTTTTTTAACCTTATTTAACATTTCCTATTACAGACCAAAGACATGAATGTCACAGAAAGTGAGATGGATAAATCTGGGTCATGATACTGTTTAAAAAAGCATCATACACATTTCCTGGTAAACGATAAGAGCATTTCTCACATGCATAACAGCAGGTGGGGGACCACCTGTGTCTCAATGACAGTTCCTGATGATGTAATGAGGGAACACTGGATCGTGTTTGTCACCGGAGATCAGGAAAACGACACTTTCTGAGGGAAAGTGGATAAAAGGGTTCTCCCTCTGCATCTCTATCTCTCTATCTCTGTCTCACTTCCTGCCTTCCTTCAACCAAACCCCTTCACTCTCTGATTGCTCCTCTCTTCCAGCCTCTGATCAATGCATAACGTGACACTAATTAAGCTGAACACAGAGTAGGTGTCATGTATGATTAGCTTTGTAGTCAGGCAGAGATAGAATTTGGCTCCACAGTGGCAGGTGCCGCCCACAAGGAGCTCTTGAGAAAGGTGATGAAAAGAGGTAGATAAGCAAAGCTGGAAAAGTATATAGATGAGAGGATTATGAGGGGAAAAATACAGAGCTAGAGAAGAAGTGGAGGCAGAAAAAAATGAGTAATCGGTATAACAATAACATATGAGTAATAAGTTTCTCAGTGCTCAGGAAAAAATTTGTAATTCCTAACCCCCCACCCAAAAAAAACGTATTTCCACCACTTACCTGAGGTTGCCTTTGTTAGTGGCATATTTGATGTGATTGCAGATGTAATTAAACATTCCATGTGCTGTTGTGCAGTCTCGAGCATCGAACACCTAGTCAAAAACAACTCCCTTATTATCATCATAATCATCATATAATTGCTGTAATTCCGGATTTGTTTTTGCGCATACAGATGGCTCTCACCAAAGTAAATAAAATATCTAGAGCAGCAATGAAACTAAAGCTTAAGGTTTCTACCTGCAGTTTGGACCACTGGATCCTCCCTACGCAGCGAGCGGCGTTCCTCCAAGCGTGTTTGGCTCCATAGATTAGTTCTGTGTCTTTAAGCTGGTATGTTCCAGAAGTTTCAATCTCCTTCTTCACCTCCTCCAGTCTGTCCTCATGTGCTTTGGATCCACACCTGCGAGCCACCCATGGATGGAGGATTAGCAAAAAACAAACAAAACAAAACAAAAAAAGACCGATACGTATTGATCTTTATGTGAACTTATGACATGATGGATGAGCCTGCCTTTTTATTGAAGTGTAGTACTGGTTGATGAAGTCTGTAGCCAATGGCAGAAGCTCATCTTTGGTTTGAACTTCATCTGGTTTACTTCTCATGCTTGGCGTCATCACTGAGCCTATACACACGCTTTCGTTGCAAATTGGCACCTGCAATTGACAAGTGGTCCCTTAAATGCACAGAGATTTTGGCATACATCTTTATCAGCAAATGTGAAATTGGTGGCTCAGTGAGCTACTCTGAGCTACTTATTGGAAGGTTGTGAGGTCAAATCCTAGTGCTGCTATGTATTTTTCCATTATTTCCTCCCCAATTTGGTCCCATCAATCAGCCAGCTCTCTCCGATCATATGATAGCTACCAATTCGGGAGGGTACATATGCTTCTTCTGATACACTCCGATACATGTTTTTGAACTGCTGCTCATGCTGCATCACTGGGCGGTGTAACACACTCATAGCATCCATGGGCATGAGCACCCCACTCCTCTTCAGCATTCATGGGCTTGCAGATGCCCATGATTGGCTAGTGTCACTGTGATTGACAGGAGAGACAGATTGTGTTGTCCAGCTCTTCCACAGGGCACGGACACTTTTGCTCTCTAGACTCCTGGCAACGGATGGCTGTGGCATCAGCTGCTGTGTTTGTGTCCTTGAGCAAACCCCTTAACTCTCAATTTCTCAAAGTTGCGAGGTCCCATGCTGCCCCATAAGCTGTGATGCACTGTGTTCTGACACCTTTCTATCATAGCCAGCATTAACTCTTTAAGCAATTTGTGCTATAGTAGCTCTTCTGTGGGTTCAGACCAGATGGGCTAGCCTTCGCTCCCCACACGTATCCATCAATGAGCCTTGGGCGCCCATGACCCTGTTGCCGGTTCACTGGTTGTCCTTCCTTGGACCACTTTTGGTTGGTACTAACCACGGCATACCAGGAACACCCCATAAGACCTGCCATTTTGGAGATGCTCTGACCCAGTTGTCCAGCCAGCACAATTCGGCCCTTGTCAAAGTTGCTCAGATCCTTACGCTTGCCCATTTTTGCTGCTTCCAACACATCGACTTCGAGAACTGACTGTTTATTTGCTGCCTAATATATGTATATAATATTATATATATATATATATATATATATATATATATATATATATATATATGTGTGTGTGTGTGTGTGTGTGTGTGTGTGTGTGTGTGTGTGTGTGTGTGTGTGTGTGTGTATATATATATATATATATATATATATATATATATATATATATATATATATATATATATATATATATATATATATATATATGGTCCATAACTAAAACTTACCCTTAATGGGTCTTTCTAGCTTTTTAAAGGGGTCTACTTGGAACCTTGGAAAGGGAAGCCCTGTGTTGAAGTATTCTACCCAGAATCTTTAAGGGTTCCACAAATCAATATATTCTTAAACTATACAATGAGATAAACCTTGTCATCTGACTACTGATGATATAAAGAAGAATAAAATCCTGTAAAGTTTACTACAAGGGACATATAAGGTAAGCAATAGGTTAGAGTAAAATGATGTAAGACATTGCATGATTGTAATGGAATAGTTGGTTGTTTTAGGGGCTTTGGGTGGGGGGTCACAAGATGTTTCAGGTCCCTTAAAAGAAAAAAAATCACATGACCTAAATGCAGAGTCATCTTAAGCCATTAATGCGTTTGTTAAACTTAGATGAGTTCTTCCAATTGTGTAAAGACATGCAGATTTCAGACATCAGAGATAATACAAGCAACATTGGGAGGAAGGAAGGAGAAAAAGAGAGAGCAAAAGCAAGCTTGGTCCTTGCCCTGAGCAAGCTCATATGGTCAGTGTAATAAGATTAATGTTGAAACGCACTGTCACTTTGGGTAGCCACTAATGCGGTCACTATGGTTGAGGCCAAGCAGAAATTTAATGACAGTCCGGGGCCGGCTTGTGCTGCTAAAACAGGTGCAGTATCCTAAACCGCCCACTCAAGACTGGTGAAGCGTAGAGAGCCTCAGCCCACTGACCCTTCATGCTATGCGAGAGAACTTGGCCAAGATTTCACCCCAGAGCAAGAATGAGAACAAATTACCAAGGAGGAGTCTAAACCAAGAGTAAACAACAGAAACTGAGGTAAGATGGCTAACTCTCTCCAGTAGACGGGACCACTGATGGATGGATGGTTCTTAGCGTCAGCATGTTAAAAATAAAACAAAGACTTTCATTTGCCTCTGCACATCCGCTAGCCCTGAGGCACCATGAATTCAGCCATGCAGCTGTCTCTTTCTGCAGAGCAACCCAAAAAAAATCCTGTGTGATATATTATAAATCATATGATCTGTAATTAATGGTGATTATCACGCAAGCGCTCGTGAAAGCGTGTAGAACCTCACGTCCCTCTCTTCCACTTGGTTAGAGGAAACCGAGAGACGCGAAGATGTTTGTGAGGGTCCTCATGCTTATTTCCAACCCTCACTCATGTCTCCACAAAGAACCGAATCTAAATTTGAAATTCAGTTTGACATATGGAAAAGAGAGACAGATAGAGGTCAAGCAGTATGGCTAATCCTCCTCACATGTGTGATTTTATACTGTCCTAATTGAATTAGATGGTATTTTGTTCTAAAGGAGAAAACACAGCAAATTGAAAAATTCAAGCACATTGTTTTAGGTAAATAGGTAAAAAAAAAAAAAAAGTTCCCTTTTCTTGTTTAATTTTGTCCCATTAATAAATTATTTAATAATGCAAATACAGTCAAACAGTAATATGTGTCCTGATGCTTTTATTAAAATAAATAAATAAACAAGTAGAACTTTCTTCACTTGGAAAGAGTTTTAAAGCAAAAACATTATATTACCCAATATCATTTTAATTATACTGTCTAAATTACATGGCTTAAGCAATAATTTAATTTCAAATTTGATTTTTGCCAACATTAAAATGCACTAATTAAAAAATAAAATCTCTTTTACATATTTAATTGCATACAAATGTAAAATGTAATGTATAGGCTATAATGCTATGAGTAAGAGTGTTAATGATCTGGAGTGTGTTGTGTTTCAGTCCTACCTTGCTGCAGCTGTGATGGAGTATGTCATTGTACACCACCCCACTCTCCCAATTCTTTACCTTCATGAACCTGGGGCATTTTGTTGGACTCCCATTTTGTGGGGTCTTAGTGGGAGACACTTCGGACGGTGGCTGTGGAGGAACAAATGAGACGAGGACAAACTGAGTAATGTAGTAACTGGAAATGAGGAACATTGATACAGTTGACGCTCCATTTCCTTTGGATTTTAATAAAAGCGTAAATCATTAAGGATTAACATGAGAAAGTAACGTAAAACAGAAAAATCATAAAAAGTACAGGGTGTGAAAATATATCTAGCTGCTTTTTTGACTGTGATTGGTAAACCATTCCATTTTTTAGTTTTACATAAACAGTGATAACATCTGCAAATTTAATGTTAACGATAATAAATAAAAACAACAGTTCTATTTCATTGTTTCGTATTATAAACATATTATTACCAAGACAATTTTGACATCAGGTGATCAGAAAACACTGGAGCTTTTACTCGACTCTATTCTAACACGTTCGTTACAATAAACCCATGACTTTGCTTGGACAGAACTCGTGCCCATGCTCAAGTTTAAGTCTAACTTTGGATTCAAAATAATTTCTACTCATGCACTGATCCAAAAAAAAATAAAAAATCAATTTCTGTATTCATTGATTGTAATCCTTGAGTCAAATCTTGAGTCATTATTCTGCTTCCTGTCATAACTGTGAAAGAAGGAAATTACATTCTTACTCGCAACGCCAGTCAAGACAATTAAGTAGCCTCGTAATTGAGCTCTGATTTGAGTTTCGCTGAAGAATGCCAATATTGACTTTCTATTCAAAAGCCGCATGCAAGTTGTTTTTGGGTCAGTAGTTATGAAGAGCTTGACTCTGTAGGAAAAGGAAATCAATCTAATTGCCCTTACACGTCTCTAGCATTTCAGACGCTGGCGGTTTTTCAGTATTCGTTATGCACTCAGGGAGTGTGGAATTGTGTCATTTTCTATGGTCACGAATGAACATTTCAATCAACGCCCATTGGCATCTCTTCTCTTCTATAATGGCAGGTGATCTTTTCGTGAATGGACCGGATTCTTTACACAAAAACAGGGCAGAGCATTTCAAAGTTAAAGAACACTATGCGGCTATGATTATGTCTCAAAGCAATCATACACTTTTCCTCATATGGAGTGGAAAAAAAAAAAAAAAGACAAACAGTAAGAGCTCGTCTCGTTGGACTGTCTCAAAAAATCGTTGCAAAAAAAATTTAGGATTTTCATTTTACTCAAACTCTGTACATATTCTATGACAAATGTGCTAACTCTCCTTTTCTTAACATGGATATACTGTCATTCAAAAAGTTGGAATAAGTGGCCATTAACAGGCAGTACATTAAATCAGTTCAAAATAGAGGTGTCAGTCTAACTACTAATAAGAAATATATTGCTGACTTAGTGTTAAAACTTGCAATTGCCCATGTTCAGCAGTTTGGCTATTGATTCTGTCTGTCTCGCTGTATGATGGACGTGTATTTTTTCATCTCTGATTTTCTTGCCCTATAAAAATATAATGATGGGTAGATTGATTGGTAGATCATGTTTGTGTGTAATGAGCCGTACCAGTTTTCAGACTTCGGAAGCAAACCTAGAGTTGCCAGGTCAATGGGTTTAAAGTTATAAACCATCTATATTCTTATTTGTGCACTTCTTCAGGAAAAGTGCCAATAGTTTTGAAGCTATATACACTATAAGTGAGCCAAAAGTATGTGGACACCTGACCATCACACACATGCGCTCGTTGAACATCCCATTCCAAAACCATGAGCGTTAATATGCGTTGAGCCCCCTTCACGGTTATAATATCCTCCACTCTTCTGGGAAGGCTTTCCACTAGATTTTGGAGCGTGGCTGTGGGGATTTTTGTTCATTCAGCCACAAGAGCGTTAGTGAGATCAGGCACTGATGTTGGGCGAGGAGGCCTGGGGTGCAGTCGGTGTTCCAGTTCATCCCAAAGGTGTTCAGTGGGGGTGAGGTCAGGGCTCTGCGCAGGACCCTCGAGATCTTCCACTCCAATTTTGGCAAACCATATCTTCATGGAGCTCACTTTGTGCACAGGGGAATTGTGATGCTGGAGCAGGTTTGGGCCTCTTGGTTCAGGGAAATTGTAATGCCACAGCATGCCAAGACATTGCATTCAGCTTTATGACAACAGTTTGCAGAAGGTCCATATATGGGTGTGATGGTCAGGTGTCCACAAACTTTGAGCCATATAGTGTATTGCATATTTATAGTGCATTTTGAGAAGGTTGGGGTCTTTTGGGGAGTTTCCATGGACTTTGTGGTAAAAGCAGCCCTGGCAACAATGTGCTTAAAAGTGGTAGAAGTCATTATGCTTATCCTCAAATAGAGAAGAATGCAAATTTATGAATGTCACTTTCAGTTTTAAAATAGAAAATACATTTTCAGAAAATGTATTTTGGAGAATTTTTTTTTTTTTTTACTGGGCTTTTTTTTTAAATTTTACATATAAAAACAGTGCTTTTCTGTTACACTTTTCCTTACACTACTGAGCTATTTTTTTGCAGTGCATGAGTATTGCCTTGCAATGGATCTAGCTAATTTCTTCATTTTAGTTTCTTATTTAAATTTTTTCCTAACCCGGAAATTAGCTCTGCCCTCAGTGTTAACATCTCAGCATTGGCCCTTTCCTTCTGAAGGTAAATACACTTTTTTATCAAACGGAGTGGATGTGGTTAAGGGGAAAGTGAAGCTTTGTGAGTGTTTTTATTGTTTTTAATTCACCTTGCTGGTAGCAGAGGGCTTTAAAAAAATGACAAACTGCTCCTTTAAGATTTTTTTGTATACAGCATTAATAATAAAAAAATAAGAATCTATTCAGATTGTGTCTAAATTCGGAAAGTGCTGTGTAATAGCTTGTCACAACTTTCCATAAACAACAACTCATTAATATTCCATATGATAATTCATTCCGAGGCAATTTTCTCTTAATGGCATTAAGATGAGATAAACCGCTACACAGAGCTTACTGTTTCATCAGTTCTAGTTGGTAGCCCTTTCGCTGGTCTGTTTCTATTTCCGGCTCCACCTTGGAGGGGTTTATAAGAACTCCATCATTTATCCAGGATGATTTTTCACAAAACAAAACAAACATCTGGCTGTATCTGTCTAAAATCCTTCCGATTACAGTATCTCTGTATGTTCATGTCTGAAGTGCCTCAGGGATTTGTCATCCTTTCAGTCATGTGTGGGTTTAGCAAAAGATCCTACATGGTGTTTTTTATTCACTTCCATCCTCAAGGTCCGGTGGCAGAAGGATAAACATGACAAAAATCATTGTATGAAATCTTGAAGACGAAATGAGGTCAAATCTGGCCAAAATCTAAAATCTTTCTGGAAGTTCTGCTTTATCCTGGTCAGGGTCGAGGTGGATCCGGAGCCTATCCCGTGAACGATGGATGTGAGGTGGGAATACTCCCTGGATGGGATGCCAGTCGACACACACATTCACATCACACGATCATTCGTACCTAGGGGAAATTTATCTTAGCCGATCCACCTACTGGCATGTTTTTGGAAGGACGGAGGATAAACACGGTCAAGGGGAGAACATGCTGCACCACCGTTCCTAATATGACACACTGATTTATGATTATACACACTTATTACACTCATTTATTCATTTTCCTTGTTAACACTGCAGCGTAAAGAAGCATTAACGCTGGAAATGTAATCTATAGCGATTTGACTGCTGTTGTTTATCAGCATTTAACTGCAATAATAAAACAGCTTAAAACTAGCAACGTCCTGAATCTGCTTTAACTATGGAAAAGACGACTTGTAAAAACGAAGCCAATTTTACATGAATAATGTTGTAAACGAGCAATTATAGGCATTATTTACAAATCTTTGTTCAAGGTGGAACTGCAATATTATCAAAAACAAATCACTTCCAGCTTTTCTGTTAATATTACCTTCACTGGCATCACTGAAGAAATGGATGTGCAGGTGTATACAAATATATTAATTATTTCATTTCTAGCAAACACTTTAACGGGTGTTAAACACTTCTGATGGCCATAATTAAGTGCATTCGTGGGTCTGCAGTCTCGTAAATAAATAAAAGAATTGAACTGAAACATCAGAAGCTTTTTACCTGCAAAATGGCAGCAGATTTAGCAGAACAGAGACGCCAAGCAAGTCAAGTACAAATCAGAACATGTTGTTTTACAGCATTTAGACTGAAACGAACTGATCCAAATCATAGTAAGTGTGTGCGAATTATATTTAAAACATTTAATTTAGTGAAGTTTTCTTTTAGTTGAATTAAAAAGACACAATTTGAGAGCTTTTACCCCCAGAAAAAAAAAGCAAGTCTTCAGGTATTTACAGCTACATGGATGTGTCCACGAATTGTATAACTCTCACCAGATTGAGATCATCTCAATGGAGCAAAAACAGGACTGTGTTGCCACGTAAGTTAAACTGTCACTGTAGTAATGTTGTGAACAGTGTAATTATTTTTCAGCACGCAGAGCTTCAGAGACTTCAAGGCTCCTCGGTTCGAGTTCACCGAGCCCTTCAACTGCATGAGCGCTCCTTATTAGCCGTGAAATTATGCGGGATTTCAGCACACTATATCCTCTAAATATGAGAAATACTCATGCTGTGCTATTGCACACGACCCCATTAAACTAACAGACAGACAGCCGATGTCTGACACAATCCATTAGACGTAGTCGTCAGTAACGTTCATTATCTTCTGATTACTGAAAGAAAAAAAGAAGTGAACTGTGTTTACAGACGTCAGATAGAAACGCTCACTCGGCTTAATAAGCCGATTCTCCATCGACAATGTGAAAATTAAGGACACACAACAGGTTGCTTAACTAGCACACTCGATGATGGGGGATTTCAGTTAGAATGTTAATGGAAAGTAAAGCTTGTATTGTGCACCAAAAAAAAACAACAATCCTTTGTTTTGTAAAAGCAGCAATGCATTGAACAAGTCCAGAACTGTCAAGAGAGAAACAGAGAAAGAAGGAGAAATGTGTAGATAACCATCTCAATATTAAATGGCTAGGGCTCTGAGGATCAAACTGAGACGGAGATTTATTTTACAGCGTGTCAGCACGGATCGCTTCACCCAACTCTGAGTAACTCAAGCATCAAATAGCTTTCTGATACGCATTTCAGTGCCATATGACAACTATGACAACATGTAAGCTAACATTCACCTCTCTAGATGTTGCTATTTATTTATGTTGTATTTCATCCATCTTCCATAATACATACACATGTACATCCTTCTTCCTTTCGCCCTCATGATGTGCAGTGTGTAAGGATAGCACTTGAATTGCATCTTATTGTTTTAAATATCTGAGTGACACACTGATCTGTCACACTGCGTATCCATTTTTGACAATCCTCTTAATGGGTGCCAATAATTTTGGAGTTGACTATTTGAGGAACAAAAACGATGGGGTGGGCTGTTATAGGTAAACTGATTGCGACAGCAGTCCTGAAATATTTTATTTAAATTTGCCAATTTGTTTGTTTGCCAATTAATTACAGAAAGATGTACTTTTTATCCATTTACAGTTACGTTCAATGTTGTGGAAAGTCCACAAAACAAGTTAGTTTGTGTTATCACTTATGTTATAGCAGCTATTAACAGCAGCTCACTTACTTGACTCTCTTGCGTATGTTCTTCTTTGGCAGTGGTAGCTCAGTGGTTAAGAGTTAATACGTTGGACTACTGATCAGAAGGTCGTGAGTTCAAATCCCAGCACCGCCAAGCTATCACTGATGGGCCCTTGAGCAAGGCCCTTAACTCTCAATTGCTCAGTTGTATACATGACATAAATATAAGTTGCTCTGGATAAGGGTGTCTGCCAAATGCCATAAATGTAAATAATCTGAATTACTGTCGGAGATGCTGTAGAAAAGTAAGTAAGTCAACCTAAGATTAAGAAAAGTAGTCAACACCTTCTGACCTATCAGAAGTAAGAATTCAACATTTTGTGTTGTGGTATAAATACATATACACTAAACATAAATATACATATATAACTTCAGGGATTTACTCCAGTGTAATTATTATACTAAGTGATAAACGTAGAGCAAAATGTAGCACAATGTTTCTATAGAAACAGGACGTTGCAGACAAAAATCCAATCATCTGTACTGTACAACTGAAGTGCTTCTGAAGCTGCAGGAGGTGACATTGCTTGATATTCTTGAATGTCTGAAGTGATATCTCATTATCTAAGATTTCAAGCTGATTTTTCCAATCATCAACTGTTCAGTTTTAGATTCCGGTTCTTAGCTGACAGGAGTGGAACCTGATGTGATGTGTGATCTTCTGCTGTTGTAGCCCATCCGCCTCAAGGCTTTACGTGTTGTGCGTTCTGAGATGCTTTTCTGCTCACCACGGCTGTAGAGAGTGCTTATTTGAGTTTCCGTAGCCTTCCTGTTCCTCAAACCAGTCTGCCCGTTCTCCTGACCTCACTCATCAACAAGGTGTTTCTGCCCGCAGAACTGCTGCTAACTGGATGGTTTTAGTTTTTCACACCATTCTGTGTAAACTCTAGAGAATTTTATGTGTAAAAAACAACAAAAAAAAAACAAAACAAAAAAAAAGGAGATTTCTGAGGTACTCAAACCATCCAATCTGGCATCAACAACCATGCCACGCTCAAAGTCACTGAGATCCCAGTATTTCGCCATTCTGGTGTTTGATGTAAACATTACCTGAAGCTCTGAACCTGTATCTGCATGATTTTATGCATTATGCATAACTGCATGAATGAGCAGGTGTACAAGTGTTCCTATTAAAGTGGCCGGTGAGTGTAGATGATCATGCAGAGGCTACAGCTTAACATTTCCTGTTCTCACTGCATCCTCTAATACATCCTCTAATTTAA
The DNA here is from genome assembly GCA_023630585.1 of Cranoglanis bouderius. Taxonomy (NCBI): domain Eukaryota; kingdom Metazoa; phylum Chordata; class Actinopteri; order Siluriformes; family Cranoglanididae; genus Cranoglanis; species Cranoglanis bouderius. Next base: position 18,719,828 of record CM042549.1, on the reverse strand, counting down.
ATAATAATAAAATAAGAAGAAGAAGAAGAAGAAGAAGAAGAAGTTATGTTGACATATTTGACTAATTTGAACTAATACACTGTTGATAAGCAAAAGGAAACAGTTTGGGGGGTAAAAAATTCAGGATACCACTGAAAAAGGATACCACAAAAGAACACCATGTCAAAGAAGTGCCTCTCTTTTCTTTTTTTTTTTTCCCTTCACTGCTCCAACTCTGACCCATACACTCCTCAGCTGTCAAGCAACCAAAGGGGTTAATCACCCAGAAGCTGTGTATTACTCCAGCGAATGACAGAATGACTCGGTCCCTCTCAACCCCTATGTGACCACACAGCTGCACTCATTCATTTATCTCTCTCTTGGATCGGCTCCCTTCATCCGGTTGCTTTCAGCGAGCTAACACGTCACCAGTGCCATGTGCTGGGCTGCAGGGTGAACCCTCTGCCTCCACCCGGCTCTCTGTACGCCTCAGTGACGCTCTGCCGCAGGTGAAACACACACGTGCTTCCACAAACACACACACACGAGACGTGCACAGCGGCACAAATGCATAACCACTCACTTCACTGCACAATAATGAGTCAAATTATAGTCGTGATTAGCTGGTCAGTACTGAAATCACAATTAGTTATAAGAAAATTAGGATTCATCATCATTTTCAGTCAAGGGAATGTGTGTTTTTCATTATATTATAATCCAATATTCCTTTGAAACAAAATCAGGTTAACTGAGTATGAATAAAAAGCGGCAGTCAATTAAGAACAATATGTAATGTTAGCCAACTAGCATGAATATGCTTAGAAAATGTGTATTCATGTGAATAAAGTATCACTTTAAAGATTAGTTCATCATCTAAAATTTTGCAATATAATGTATATAGGAATACAGGATAAATAATGGGTTTAAACAATAGAAGAGTTAAGAGAATGGCTACACTGAGGTACGTTTTACCTCAGGAAACAAAAAAGCACTACTTAGCTTAGCTAGCAGGGGATTTTCTCCCGCCAAAAGTCATTACACTGCTTCAGAAATCATGCCACATGCGCACACAGAAATAAATAAATCAACAACAACCAAAACAACAACAAAGCCCACATAGACAAATTAGTTAGCAAGCTAGCAATTTAACCTACTATTATAACAACCAAAGGAGAGTAAACAAATCTTGCTGAAGTGTTCCTCGCTGAAGTTTATCAGTAATACACGCCTCAGCCGATGTCACAGAATGACACGACTCCAAAAGGGGATGGAAAAGGAAGCGCTGCTAGTTTTAGGGATGATTTGTGTCATTTTTTTTTTACACTGGAAGGATAGTATCTATTTTATCTCTCCTCAATACACCTCCACAGATGGTCTCACTGTAGGTGTTTGAGTACGTGGTACTAAATGTAGTGTAGATAATTAACATTAAGCGATTACAGTATAGAAGTCATCGGAATGTATTGTAATTTAAAATATATTGTAGTATAGTTATAGTACTGTGAAAACTGAGCGTGAGACTGATATATTTAGAATTGAATGAAGGAAGTTGGAACAGAATAACGTACAGATTGGGTTAACTGAAGAGGTTGCTGTTCAGGTACAGTAAGTTAGGAATAAACCTCAACGAGCCATGGTGTTATAGGAAAATAATCAACAACAGAGTGGTGCACAGATAATGAAGTTGAGTATTTTCCAACAACAGTATGTCCAGCAAGTGTTTAATTCCTCTTATAACACAGAAATTTGCCTGATTTTTTTTAAGTTATTAACAAATGACACATCATACTTTTTTTTTTGTCCATTTTCAGGTACATCTAATGTTGTTTAATATCTGTGGACGTTTTTATCACTTATATTATAGCAGCTATAAACTTTCATTCCCTCACCAGCCTCTCTTTGTTCTCTCTCTTGAAGTTAAAAAGGCAACTTATCATGATACTGAGAAAACAGAAAGTCCTGAAAACTTACATTCACAGCTTTACCTCTGACTGCTACAAAGTGCTCACCCTGGAGACTCCTTACAAAAACGCTAAATAAACATCTGCTTACAGAAAACTTCATCATCTCAAGAATTACGTATATGTTCTGTTTTAAACAGCAAGGGTTTCTTTTTATTATTATGCTTAGATCGTGTGGATCGTCCACCATGCAAGTCCTGTGAATTAGCTGTTACTATAGGAACGATAACGAGTGATTTGCCTTGAAGCCAGAACTCTTGTCAGAGCTGCTGTTATAGAAAATGAATCAACGCTTTCTGACCAATCAGAATAGAGCGTTCGACAGTAAACAGTATAACTCAGATACGATTATTAGCCAATCTGGTTTTTAGCATACAGTTAAAAGCACAGTCATATTAATTTACTGTGATGAGCTATACATTAGGAGCATCAATTAAGCTGCATGTACTTAATATACAGTCCTTTCGCTTCATCTTCATCTTTTTATTGAAACAGACCTCTTTGAGCACGCTCTTTGAATACACCATGTTTAAAGAAGCCTGATAAATCAGGAGATGGATGAGTGTGTGGTAAAGACTGGTTTTGTTCTACCTTGTCACTTTCTGAGTACGGGTTGTTGAGCACCGTAGGCATGGTGTCCTTCCTCCAGAGGTCGTCAAACACTCTGTCGTTATCGGAGGCCAGCTGGGCATTGCTGTTTATTCCCACACCGAGGTCTCTGAAAGGAGAAACACTTCACATCAGTACTCGTACACTTGAAAAAAAAAAAAAAGCACGCCTACACATATACATCTACATATACACACATCCAGAGAATCCTGCTTCTCTCTTTCATTGTCACTTAAAAGATTAAGAAGGTCTCTATGAAACATGAGAATAATAATAATAATAAAGCAACGAGTAGTAGAGGTTGTGTAAAGTGTGTAAAGTTTATTCTTTTAGATTTAAAAAAACAAAACAAAAAAAAAACCTTTCTTGCTTCACTGAGCTAAAACACAAGGAAACACAAACCAAACAAATGAATACAAAGCAATTTAATTGTAATTGTACTAAAAACAAAGCATTTTCATATTTAATATTAATAAAAGCAATTTCATATGTAATATGTTTGTTCAGGTTAACTATTGTCCACATTTAAATTAAAACAAATGAAATGGTTGCACAGTTATTGTTTTAAAACCAGACTAACTTACCACTGACCACCAACACCAATAAATAAATATATATACAGTACTGTGCAAAAGTTTTAGGCACCCTATTTTTTTTTAGTACAAACTTTGTTATAGATTTTTTATTTTATGACGTCTACATTATCAAGTCGGTACAAAAGACATTTTAGATTCCCAAACATTAGTTTTCTAGCACAAAATTAAATGTTACAGAAAAATGTCATTAAAGAAAGCAGCATATTACGTAAGAGACACTTTTCAGACAGTAAACACAATGAAGGCTGCTGGGTTTTGCTGCAAAAATAAGAAGCGAGTGCGAAAGTCAAAGTTTCCAGAAGAACTGTGGCTGGTTCTGCAAGATGCTCAATAAAACTTACCAGCTCATTTCCTTATAAAACTGCATTTTTTTCCTTAAAAAATGTTGCAAACACCATTTGAGACAAAAAAGAAATAAAACTGTAATGATATCATGTAATATTTATGCATATTATAAATTTTCTATATTATATTATAAAATTATACTTTCTTCATATATAGTTACTAGGTGGAAAGTATTTAAATGTCCCTTTATTTCACAATTTTATCCACAAAACAGAAATCTAACAAGACAACAATCCAAAGAATAAAGCAAAAAAAACAAAACAAAAACAAGCTTAAAAACAAGTTTTACCCTGAGTCTGTCTGTGACTCATTTGAAGAAAACACAACGGATGACACGAACTTTTGACCTGATGTAAGAAAGTAACATTTGGGGGCATGCTGTTACAGGAAAATAATCAACAGCAGCGTGTGTGATGCAGCTCTACACAGTAGGGATAATTGATTATTTTCCAATGACAGCAAGTCCTGAAGTGTTTTCTTGCTCTTATATGACAGCAATTTGTCAATGCTAAAAACACATCAAACTTTTTTATCCGTTCATAGTCACGTTTAATGTTGTGGAACGTCCCTGTTATCACTTACATTACAGCAGCTATAAACAGGCCATTTCTCTCTCCTGAAGTTAATAAGAAAAGTTTTTTAAAAAACTGCATCGTCATGTTACTGACGAGCCACAAACTGTCCTGTGTCTGAAAACTTAACGTTACAGCTTGTTACAAAGCACTGACACTGGAGACTCCTTCCAACAATGTGAAATAAACCTCCTCATAGAAAACTTCACCATATTAACAATCACACATAGGTTTTTCTTTTTATGTGGAACATTACATAATAACCAGAACTACTGTCAGAGCTGCTGTCATAGAAAATGAATCAACAGTAAATCCTGACCAATCAGAACGGAGCATTAAACAACAATGTGATACAGTTTGAATTATGTACTATTAATAAATGTTGATTTATGTTCTGTATCATTGATGTTATGTTCCTTTAATACAAGAAGTATCTGAAACAGAAACACTAAAGGTCTTTTAAAGAAGATCTTTTTTTATTATTATTATTTTGTCCTAATTGCATAAAGATTTTGCACTCGACTATCATAATTTATAGATTTTTATCTTATTTTATAGCTCAGGACACACACAAGCACTGAAGACAAACCCAGACTATCACTCACCACCTGCAGGCAGCACTTATTTAAACACGATTATACTAACTAATGTCAGGGTTTAAACAGTAAACAGGACTCTCCCAGCGTAGCCTTGAATGAACGTGAGATACGGCACGTCACCGTGTAAACAAACACTCTTCACACTTTCCTTTCCAGAGTTGCATGATGGGAACAGTAGTGACACATACACCACAAATGTGATACGAGTGACTAAACGTGTGCGGCGTGTAGAAGACGTTGGTTTTGGAGTCGGGTGACGAGAGCTGCGATGACGGACTGAACACACAGGTCACGTTACTGACTCTGATTAACAGATTAGTGGACATTAAGGACAGCTATATTTTGTTATGATTAAACTCAGAAGAGATGACCTCTGACCTCTGAAACGTGCAATGAAATGGTGAACCAAATTTAGTTCCTAGTTCATAGACATACAGACACACATGGGGAAGAGCAATCACTCCCTTTGCATCAATTTTTAAATTGTCATCAAATGCCTGGGAAATCCTTCACATGGTCAAATGAGGATATAGTTCTGAAAATAAAAGCTTTGTCTAGCTTCACTCTGTTTATCTTTTTTTCTCTCTCTCTCTCTCTCTCTCTCACACACACACTTTCTATTCTTTCTTTCTTTCTCTCATTCTCTGTCTCTATTTCTCTCTGTTTCTCACCCAGTCTCTCTCTCTCTACCTCACCCTCTTTTTCTGTTTCCCCTTTTCCCTCTCTCTCTACCACTCTTCCTTTCCTGCTCTCCTACACCTGTCTCACCCCCTAATTTTTATCCCCGGCTCCCCTTCTCTGTCTCTCTCTTTCCTTATGTCTCTCCTCCACCTGACTCTCGAACCCTCTTCCTTTCTGTCTCTCTGCTACTCATCTCTCTCTTTTTAAACCCTCTTACCATCTGTCTCTCCTCCACCTGTCTCTCTCCTTCTCATTTATCTGTCCACGTGTCTCTCTTTCCAACCTTCTTTTCTAACCCTCTTTCTCATTCTCTCACCCATCTTTTCTCTCTACCTCTTCCTCTCTCTCTCTCTTTTGCTCTCTCTCTTGCTCTCTTCCTTTCTGTCTCTCTTCAGATCCTTCTTTTTCTAACTCTCTTAATTTCTGGCTCTCTTCCCATCTCATTTTCTAACCCTCTTCCTTTCAGTCTCTCTCTCTCTCTCTCTCTCTCTCTCTCTCTCTCTCTCTCACACACACACACCTCCCCTTCTGTTGCTCTCTCTTTCTTTATGTCTCTCCTCCACCTGTCTCTTTCAAACCCTCTTCCTTTCCGACTCTCCACTATTCAACTCTCTCTCTCTCCCCCTCTCTCTCTTCTAACCCTCTTACTGACTGTCTCTCCTCCACCTGTCTCTCTCATTCTCTTTTAACCCTCCCCGTGTCTCTTTGCAACCCTCTTTCTCTCTACTTCTTCCTCTCTCTCTCTCTCACTCTCTCTCTTCCCCTCTTCCTTTCTGTCTCTCCTCGACCTATTCTATTATCATATTTATTCTTTTTTTTTTTTTTAACAAAGTGAGAATTTATAGGACAAGTTTTTAGTAATTGTAATAAAGGTCTTTTGAAAATTCAAATTCTCTCTCTCTCTCTCTCTCTCTCTCTTCCTCACCCCAACTGTCTGCCACTTACACGCTTTGTCACTTCCTTTATTTGTCATCCTCCTTCTCCCCTCCTTCTTTCTCTTCCTTTCTTCTTCTCTTGCTTCCCTTTCTTACCCTGTTCTCTCCCTCTCTTTTTAATTGTCTTCCATTTAGTCCCCCCTCCCCTTTTTTCTCTCCTCTGTCTTTCGCCAGCTCCCTTTCTCTTTCTCCCTCTTTCATTACTGGCTGTGAATGTGGCTCCCTGAAGCTACCTGAGTTCACTAAAGTTTATTGTGCATATCACTCACAGCAGTCATCTCAGGTGCAGAGAGAAATAACCTCAGTGTGAAATCTTAATGAAACTCACATGCTTGAAACTGGAATCTTCAGCGCAGACGTCGTGATTTTTACTCAATGAAAACGCACGATAAGACGTCATTCATAGCTTAAGCAAAGAGCCATTAGCACAACAACCAGAGATTCAAATATACAAATTGTTCAGCTGTGTGTCACTTTTGCCTTTTCAATAGTATCGTTTTCAAGCATCGCTTTTTTTTTTTTAAACACTCAGGAGGAAGCCTTGAGTGTTTGATGAGATCCTACAGCATCGCAGCGTTTTCCTGCCGAGTTTGATTTGCTTCTGTTCGCAGTGGTAGAGGACGTAATTAAATAATGGGAATTGTATTGTGTACATGTCTACAATGTTTTGGCAGTGCTTTCTCTGTCTTTAATCAGTAAAAAAAGAAATTGTATTCAGAGACATTTGGGCTCGTAGATCAATACCACTCCTTCATCCGGTGTGTTTGCTTTCTGTAATCATCCGCCTACAGTTGCATGCTTTTAAAAAAACAACCTTATTTAACGGCATTTCTGTTTAATACAGCTTGCCAAACAACTACTTTGGGTTTGCAGACTCACTCGGCCGTCTGTCAAAAATGTATCTGGTAATATTTTTTTTTTTCCAAGCATACTTATCTGAAACACTATTTGCCTCAGCGAGCTCCAGGAAACCTCTGACTCATGCCCTGGGGATGGCAGTGAGCTAGTCTGGAGAACCGATGCCTACAGATTTTGCAGGTAAATCAGATTTCTATCAGCAGCCCCCAACTATTAGGCTAATTGACTAATCCAGATCAGGTACAAACTAATAAGATCATCATCTAATAAGAGGAAATGGCTGCAGTCTGGTCTTATTTCCAACAAACCACTAACTAAACTCGTTTATAAACACTGTGTATTTCAGCATTGGATGATGATGATGATGATGATGATGATGATGGTGGTAATCACAGAACGTTTATTTGGTTGATAACACATTCAAAGAGTACAGACGGTTATTAATATATTGATAGTATTAATGGCTTTCTGAAATCATTTTTATTAAATGTTTAACAATGGAGTTAGTTTGATTTTGGTCAGCTGTAGAAGTGTCTGCAACTCAGCTGATGGAAGACATTTTTCCTACATAACTCCTAAAATCTGGAATAAATTTCTAAAGAACATTAGAAACACAAGTTTCTACCTAGGACATTCGAGTTCTTCCCTCTAGGGGAACCCTTAAAGTTAATAATAATAATAATAATAATAATAATAATAATAATAATAATAATAAACATATATAACATACATATACACACACACACACACACACATATATATATATAAAAACTACAATTAGACCAGGATAAACAAATAATTCTTAGTCTTATAATCTGTTAAAGACTGAAGCACTTCAACATTTTGGACTCAAAAAGAAGACATTATATAAAAATATGATTTTTTTTATTATTAATATTATTATTATTATTATTACTATTCTTATTATTCATATTCTTCTTCTTCTACTAATTATTATTATTATTATTATTATTATTACTGTTGTTGTTGGTGGTGGTGGTGGTGGTGGTACTGGTGGTAATGTTGGTGTAGTTTTTCTTATTATTACTATTATTTTTCTTATTGTTTTGTTGTTGTAAATCTATTACACCCCTTTTGTTTGTTTTAACCCCTTAAAGTTCCCATTAAGGCCCTCACACTAGTGACTACTAGCTTTAAGTTTCATTGCAGATACGAAATAATTTATACACTATTACAAAAATCTAGCACCCTAAAGCATTCTTTGGTTTGTTCCTCTTGGTGAACTCTTAAATGTCCATGTAGAACCCTACAGCAGAAAGACTTCAGGAAGGACAGAACCCTTAACTATCCATATTGCTTTTCTAACACTTTAACACTTAACACGTTCATTCTGTCCTGTCTGCTTCATTGTGAATGATGGTGTGCCTTCAGTTGGTTTCATAAAACAAACAAAACCAATTTCATGACACAACTATTTTCCTTAACCATTTAAACTTCCAGTTTATTCATTCAGGAATCACTAGGAATTTTTCACTAGCTAAAGTGAAACTAATAGGAAAAGGAATGGGTGAGGAATCTAAGTGTGAACATTGGACTTCAATAAATTAAATGACATATGATCAGTGTGTGCATGTGTCCTGATTCTCCATCTCGCCTCCTCTTACCTTTCCACCTGCACTTCGGCGTCCCTCTTCTCCACACTCCTCTGTCCCTCTCCATTCACGTCCCTCTTGTTGTTGTTCTTGATCAGCTTAAGCACGGGCTCGATCTCCTTCAGCAGCTCATTGCTTTCCTCCACACCATTAAGCAATGCGTCCTGCCCGCTCAGCGGGATCAAACTTTTGGGCTCCTTACGTGCCGTTGACGAGGAGGTGGAAGAGGACGAAGTGGAGGACGATGACGCCAGGTTCTCGATGGCCCTCAGCTCCTTTGGTGTGCAGCGCTGACACGCCCGGGCTGACACCGGCTTGGTGACACGCACTGTCCGTGGCCGTCCATCTCCACTCAGCGTGGTCTCCAGGTGCGTACTGAAGCCCTCTGGGCCACGAAGAATTAGGACGGCATGGCTCTCGGGCGAGACGTTCTTGAGCGTCTCCAGCGCACGCTCGTAGCTCATGTCCACCAGCGGCTTGTTGTTGACGGCGAGTACGATATCGCCTACCTGGACCAGGCCGCACTCCTCGGCCGCGCCACCCCGGATTAGATCCGAGATGATGACGGGGGGTTTGCAAACGCGCTGCTTCACCAGGAATCCCAGGCCACCCACTCTGCGCTTGAACAGGCGCACGGAGATGATGTTGGGCTGGAGCTCACACACACTCACCTCTGTGTCTTGCATGGTGATGCCGCTCTGTGCAGTAACACCACTCTGCAAATATGCACCAAAAAAAAAAAAAAAAACACACATTAGATTTCATGCACATCTATTAAAATTGGTCTCTTTTGGACTGATTTTTCAAAGCAGCATATCTTGCTGGGGATCTTATATATCAAATATATGAGAGGTTTGAAAATTCATGGACACACCAGGGAACTTTGTGGATTGTGCAGAGAGGTCTATTGCACACTGCATGCTGCACGTCTAAGAAGCATGAATGTGGAATAATCCTGACCAAATCCAAAAGTGCTACTGTGACCCACTGCTTATCTGCAAAAGCAATAAGTGGAGATGCTGTGGCAGTTTTGCCAGTTTGGTCCAACACAAAAGCAACGAATAACCTACTTCAAAGCACACACTCAAGGCTTTCACACACTCTCTAGGCTCCCTACTTAACCTCAACAATAAGCTTGAAGAGAAATAGGAATAATCACAATAATCCATGATGCACAGTGAAGGCAAAACACCCAGATGGCTCAACAATTCCGAAGAATAAACCTGATGAGTCTGGCAGTTTGTTCAGTGATTAATCAAATTAACACCAGTGCATGTTAGGAGCATGATGTTCTCAAGAAATGATTTTGACTCTCTCTCTCTCTCTCTGTCTGTGTGTGTGTGTGTGTGTGTGTGTGTGTGTGTGTGTGTGTGTGTGTGTGTGTGTGTGTGTGTGTGTGTTTAATGAAATTTGGTTAATATAATCATCATTAAGCAATGCTCTGATTTGATTCAAAGATCCGTCTGGCATTTTAATGTAACACCGACTCTCCTAAAGCAACAAGTGCACGCGACATCAAAATCAATAAAACCATCATTACTGTATAACGGGAAAAAAAAAAATGGGTATACAGTTTCTCAAAAAAAAAAAAAGAAAAAAAAAAGAAAAACTTTCACAGATATGCACCTATCTATAGGCTTTATACAAGCTGAATGCACGCACAAATCACTCATGCACGAGTTCATTCTGAAGCTGCAGGTGCGAAATGCACGCGCACTGTCGGTATTTTGCTGGGTTGGTTTTTCCTTCTTCTTCTTCTTCTTCGCGAGAGGTATCAACAGGAGCGCGCGCACAACACAAAGTTGCGCCTCGGTCGCAATTAGCTCCGAGTTTGGCAGCATGACACATTGACACCAAGTAAAGCTTCTCATCACGGTCTATGAATTGAAAAAAAAAAAAGTAAGGGGAAAAAAAAAAAAAACAGAAAGATGAAATTATGCATATAAGCTTACCGTTTGGAAAACGCGCGCGCAGCTCCTGAGCGGGGTCTGTGGTGTGTTATGTCTTCTCTCCTCAGTCCTCACTGTGTATGTGTGAGAGAGAGAGAGAGAGAGAGAGAGAGTTCAGCTTGTTTGTAGTGTGAGTCCCGTCAGAACAGCAGCCGCAACAGCATCCTCCGCAAACACGGAGCGCACGCGAGAGAGAGAGAGAGAGAGAGAGAGAGAGAGGAGGGGGAAAAAACGCCTGCGCGGTGCATCAGCGCAGGTTTTTATCTCCCGTCATCACCGAACTCCCCCTCCCGCTCTGCTCCAATTAAATGGCGACTTGCATTTCTGAACATTTGTTGTTGTTGTTGTTGTTGTTCTTTTGCCAAACGTTTTGCGCACCTGCTCTCCAGCGAGAGCGCATAACTTAACGCGTGCCACGTCGCGCGCGCTGTTCCATATGGCGGAATAACATTGCCATTTTGTCTCAGACTATGTACGACAATCCAGTATCACAATGCAAGCGCACGTGCCACGATTAAAGTCTCACTGGTAGTCATGTGACCTATAGGGCAAATTGAGTCCAGCTGTAACACACTTGCATCATACACAACACAACGACCACTGTAATTGTCAACGGTTCCTAACAGTTGTGTAGATTGTGTAAGGTGCTCGTTACAGATTTGGTTTGATCGTCCTCATGGCCGCAGTATAACTTTCAGTGGTCAGGGTTGTGGAGAATTCAGGGAACTCTGGGCATGAGGCAGGAATACACCCTTAGGAATGGGACCACAATCCATCACAGGGCACCATGCATACACACACACACACACACACACACACACACGCATGCATTCACACCTAGGGACAATTTAAGTCATTTTCACACTTGCATATTTTCGGTACGATTTGTGAACACGGTTTTCGGGGTCCAGAGATCCGATCCATGGTCCTCTTGAAATGGCCTTCATCCGAACCACAACAGGTGTGGAATCTATCCACGTTCGGTGCTGATCACTGAGTAATGCAATTGGTTCAATTTGTCACGTACAGTGGGGGGGAAAAAGTATTTGATCCCCTGCTGATTTTGTACGTTTGCCCACTGACAAAGAAATGATCAGTCTATGATTTTAATGGTAGGTGTATTTTAACAGTGAGAGACAGAATAACAACAAAAAAAAAAATCCAGAAAAACGCATTTCAAAAAAGTTATAAATTGATTTGCATTTTAATGAGGGAAATAAGTATTTGATCCCCTATCAATCAGCAAGATTTCTGGCTCCCAGGTGTCTTTTACACAACTGAGATTACGAGCACTCTCTTAAAGGGAGATGTCTTTCAAAAACATTTTATTACCAAGATAAAGGAAGACAAATAATGAAAACTGCACTAAAATACCAGCCTTCAAATAGTACAGCTATAGTCCAGTGCATTCATGAGGTGACATTCACTATCCACGGTCCAGTTAACCTGCTCAGACCAGCTGTATGTCTTATTCATCTTGGTCAGCATTCTACTCTAAGTGTGGCACACACTACTTTACTGTTACAACACCTGCCATTGATCAATGTCTGCTAGTCCCTGCAGGCTGTTTCCACATGATGCAGTAAACAAGTCTGTTGAGGGTATTTTTTTTTTTCACTTTGGTTTGTTTTTGCAGACAAACTCGAAAAACCAGGAAAAAAAACATATCTAAAAAAAAATTTAAAAATGTTGCCCAGATTAAAATTGTAATTGTAACATGACACCACTATAATTTTTTGGCGATTTTGACGGCAATCAACATTCAAATTCACTTTACAATTATTTCGTTTCAGATGGTGCAAAATTGATTCAGGTCCAGATTTAAGATTGACGGCTGAAAATTCTAGGAATCGTTCAAAAAACTGCTTCTGCAGTCAATTAACAATTTCTAAAAAAAAAAAAAAAAGAAAAGGCTTTATTCTGTATCAATTAGATACATGATTAGAATCTAATTTTGTGTTCAAAAGACTGAAATTATGAAAATATGAAAGTTATAAACTTATAAATAAGTTTACTAGAGAGTCCCTAATTAGTCCATACAGGATTTCTCAGCGTTTTTTTGTTGTTGTTTGTTTGTTTGTTTGTTTTTTGTGGTTATCGCGGCCAAAAATGCTTGATTTTTGCGGCTTTTTTTCTAAATCTGCAAAGCAAATTATGGAGTTTTTTGTGCTTTTTTTTGTGGAAAACTACTTGAATTGGCGAAATCGCAATTGCACGAAATTGTTTTGTACGGTCCTTCACAGTGATGTTTGTTGGTAAATGAGACCTTTTAGCTGTACTCATGTTCGACACATGTGAATTCGAAGAGGGCTTTGGACAGAAAGTGTGTTGTGATGACATCACATGACGTGTCTTGGCCCAAATCTGCGGAAAAAACTGCGGTGATTTAGAAAAATTGCAAACTCCTCAGAATATTCCAGAGTTTGCTTGATTTTGCGTTCATTTCTGCGATCGCAAAATCACAAAATCCTGAAGGGACTTCCTAATGGACCTACTATTGCTTGTTTTTAGAAACATTACACCGTCATAATCCTGTTAAATGCCTCCTGAACGCTAACTGGTCGATGGCAGCCATGTTTTTCTAATTATTATTAAATCAACTTGAAAACATTGTACAAAAATTCAACCCAATTAATTAAGCAGTTCCTGAGAAACCCTTATTGAAATATTATAGTGTTCATACTACGGTATAATGATGAACTCACCTCACTAGTCTCCTCACAGTCATCTACAGTATATAACCATCAAGTTTCCTTAAAAACCATGAAAGCATTTGTTAGTTGTTTCAGTCAATCAACTTTCTCCCCCAAAGGGTTTATTTGCCTGTAGCAACATATTTTTGATAATTACTGAATTCAAAACCTTTCAAATACTGTGTCCTTAGTTTAATTGGCATTAGTCATAAAAAAGATAAATAATTTTTTTTTTTTTTAAAAACAGAGGTTGATTTTTACACAATTTATCTCCACATCTAAGTATCTAAATCAAGAGTTGTGGAAAGCCCACCCATACAAAGATCAGTCTTTTCCTTGTTCTAACCCACCAAATTCATCCCTAGGCCGCTTCGGTCAATAGTGATTCGAATATGGTGTATTATGCAGTTAAAATGTAACTCTGCAGTGAATTTCCCCTTCAGGGCTGGCGACTGAAAAGGGTAAAGAGTTAAGGAGTATAAATGTCCTGAATATTTGGTGAATGAATCAGAAGGAAATAAAGAAATAAATGTGACTGGATATCTCACAGTTCAGGAGATATGGGATCAGAACAGAGAATTATAGCATCACTATCAGGTTTCTTTATGTTCCTGAGTATTTGAGGGAAAACAGAACATTTCCACCAATTTCCACCAACCTTTCCACACGTCTTAAGTCCAGACAAAAAGTCGATTCATTCCTGCACGTAACATGATTCGGACTCGCTTTGTTCAAAAAGAGATTCTATTCATTCACCAAATGCTCATCACTCGGGTTAATTTGGGAAAATGCCAATTCATACACTTTTCTGCTTAATGTAAAGGTAATCAATCAGTTGTTTTCCTCACATACACCATGAGTGATAACTCATGACCTCAGTATTATAAGGATCTACCTGGGTAAACAGCCATTTTGAGGTATGGTGCAAATGGTGATTTGAGTCGAGTGTGTGATAAGAAAATAAACTTGGTAGAAGTGGAAGAGCGAGGCAGTGGTCAAACACAGTAATAGCACTAATCATCAAAATAACGGGGCAATCAAGAGATAGCAAGACAGGCTCAGAACTTACTCGACAGGAGATATTGGCGAGACTTAGTGAACAGGAAATGAACAGCTAGCATGATGGTAATTGGCGGTCATTGACTTGTAGCTACGTTCGAGAACTAAAGAAGCAAACACTTCTAAGCTGGCTGAGTGAGAAATCTGTGTTTCTTTTCTGTGAATCGTCCATTCGGAGCATGCAAGGTGCAAGTGATGTTTGATTTTAGTCTTGTACGAGTTCTCGTGTGTTTTCCTTATCTGGTGCTGCACACAAAGACCTTTCAGTCAGGAAAATGAGTATAGCATTGTGCACATACAGATCAAAAGAAAGTGAATAACTTCATGGTGGCAATGTTTTGAGCTTGTTCTTTCTTTTGTTCTTTTTTTTTTTTTTTTTTTTTTCAACAGTCTCATTCTCTCCAGGTCGTTCTGGCATGTTCAGATCGCTCGCTGTGGAATTTCTCTCGCCTCCGAGCTGTGAAGGTTTCTCAGCAGAGGTTTTTCTGCTTTTCTGTCAATCATCTTTTTTTCCTTTCAGCAAATCCGCAGAGAGGGGAATGCATCTCTTATTGAAACCAGACACACACACACACACATGCAGGACACACCCAGACATGCACTGTTGCATAAACACTTACATACATTCACAAAGAGATTTTAGAGATTACATTTCCTCATTTGTCATGCAGATAACGAGCCAAGCACTGAGCTTAGAGTCGACACTGGTACGAGTGTCCACCATCTGACATAAAACGGAAAAAAAGACAGCTGCAGCGAGGAGAGAGAGAGAGAACTATGGATAAAGTGCAACTATTAATGAGAGTCTATACATTTAGGAACAATATAACTTTGATTTCAACAGTCAGTACCTAGTATTAATAGGTAAGTATGTCAAGATCACAAGCCAGGGGGGTGAAAACTTTTGAACAGGATGATCGGTGTAAATTGTTATTATTTTTTCTTCTGGGAATCATGTAAATATCTTGTGTAGCATCTGAAGGGCAGTAATAAATGACAAAAAAAAAAATCAGATCTTTAAACAAAAGAAATGTTCAAAAGTTTACCCCCCCCCCCCCCCGGCTCTTAATGTATCATGCTGCCTTCTTGAGCATCAGTGAATGTTTGCACCTTTTGTAATTTATATAATACGTTTTTTTTTTTTTTAAGTTCACAAGCCAAAAGATCTAGACAAAAATGAGCAATACCAAACAATACAACATACACACTTAGAATGAACTCTGTAGATGGTATGTTTGCATTTTGTTGAAATGTTTTTGGGTGTTTCTTAAAGAGTTTATGTTTAAAATTAGTACATCTTCAAATTTATCCTCAAAATTGATCGTCTTGATGAATCGTTACTCCCCTTACATCTGTCTTTACTGACAACCAAATACACACAGCATTTGACCATGGATATTTTCACTCCGTGACATTAAAATACACACACACACACACACACACACACACACACACACACACACACACACACGCATACAAAGGCACAGATAGAGGCATGGCCTGCTGGCTGGCCGTGTCATTATGTCAATCACTTCCGACTAGAGTGCTACCATCTGCCTCCCTAATGAAACCACGCGGCCCCGATCACACACTCATTCTCTACTTCTCTCTCTCTCTCTCTCTCTCTCTCTCTCTCTCTCTCTCTCTCTCTCTCTCTCCCCTTTCTCTCTCTAACACACACACGCAAGCACAAACTCATTCAATGCTGCCCAAACCCAGGACTTGTAGCTAGAATCGCAGCTGTTACTATTTATACAGATCGTTTTTTTTTTTTTTTGGCTTGTGCATGAGTGAGAGTTGAAGAAAGAAAAAAAAAAAGACTAAAGACATACAGAATGATAAAGACTCAGAGGAACAAGTCTGACATCTAACGTGGCCCATGAACATTATACTCTGTCAGGTAGTGTTAACAAAATGCCGGCAATACACACCTTATTAATCATCTCAAACTCCTATTTCCCAACAGAGCTGTCTTCTATAATTATCCTCATTATTATATTTAATCGGTCAGGGACGAGGAAAATTGATCATTATTATTATTGGCCGAAAACCTCTTGTTGCCATGGAAACATTGTTGCTTTCTTGCATTTAGCTCCTTCTCCAGTAATGTTGTTTGGTGTGCTTCATGAGAACATGTGTATTTAGAAGGTTTATTTATAGGTTATAGAGAAATAACTGTTATGCTTAACTTCAGTGGAGCTTGAAAGCTTAAAAATGCAGCTCGTCATGTTACGGAGAAAGATCTGACATGTCTGAAAAGGTATAAAGAAAAAATTACAGGTTTACCGCTGACCTTCTTGTTACAAAGCACTGACACTCGAGACTCCTTTCAGAAATGCTAAATAAACATCTCCTTACGGAAAGTCAAGTCAAATGTATTTGTGATGCACTTTTAAAAAAAACAAAAAAAAAACAATAAAAACAAATACAAATGTTGACCAAAATGTTGTACAGTAAGATCAGCTAAAATCTTGGAAAAAAAAAAAGTTGATAAAACTGAGAAAGTTTCACCATGTCAACAATCATAAGCATCTGTTTATGTGGAGTGTCGGCCGTACAAGTCCCTGAGTAAGCTGTTACTATAGAAACAATAACGTATTAGAATGAGTACATTAACATCGGATGCGTCTCGTTCAGCTCCCTAGTTCAGGAGTCAGGACACTGATCAGGGAGTCGGCCATTTTAAGGGCTGTCGAAATCAGTATATTATGTGTAGTATGACTACAATCCCGGACATACTACATCCGCCATGTTGGCATCGTCATGTGACCTTCGACGTCATCGTAATCACTAAAATCAAACTACAATTGTAAGTCACTTGTTATCGCTGTCGTAGCACTCAAATGAGAGCGTTTTTTAACTTTATTTGACGTTCTATATGCAGTCTGTTTGAGTCTACCGACTTTTAAGTGTTTAATCATTTTTAAAAATCCACTAGCTAGCCTACGATCCTGCTTGAACCTGCTTACTGTCGGGTATTTCTCTTCACGCTGAGTGTCAGAGCACTTCCAGGTTATCATGACTGTGTTTTCTTTGCCATGTGCGTTTTTGTTTTGGTTTCCGTCTCCCTTGTCTTGTCATTGGTTGTTATCCTATTGTGTCATCATCATTCACACCTGCTCCTGTTTCCCCTTTGATTAGTTTCTCTACTTATAGCTTCATGCTTCAGTGTTTTCGAAGTAAAGCATTACCAAGCCTCCGTTCTGTGTTTGTCGTTCCGGTTTTTGATTTATTGCCTGTTTATCTGTTCACGTGTTTTTGCCTCGCCTAGTTAATACTGTTTGTACATCGCCTGACCCACGCCTGTCTTTGTCTGTCGTTTTTGGATTTGTCTGCCTGCCTCTCAATAAAAGCTTTAAACATCCGTCTGCACCCTGCCTTACGTGACACTCACCATGACAGAAAGGCGTGTGATTAAGCTAACAAATTTGTATGACATATAATGCCAGAAAGATATCGGTCCTGCCTGTTGTTGAAAAATACCAGTGGTGATGTTGTACAACGCGAGTACATAGTCATGTCACCAGAAATTGAGTCATCAGTGTCCCATTGTGTAGTGATCCCGGGTCCTTACCAGTGCCCGAACTCGTGTACACAATATACTGATTCACGACTGATTGAGACGCACCCATCATTTGAATTACAGCTGGAACCACTGTTAGACCTTTTGACCAATCAGCACTGCGGTATGAGATACCACCCAAAGATGTCTCAAAAAAGAATGTAAATGGCGCTTAGTAACACCATGACTACTTTTAGATTATTTACATACTCACTCAATGTAAACAGCTTCAACAATTTCATTTTATTGAACCTACTTCACATACCAATAGGCAACCATCTTACAACTGTTGCTATGGTTACATTTTGGAGGGCATTATTTATGGACATTACCATGGTTACATTATGCTTACATAGTATCAAGAGCATTTTGATCATTATTCTTGACATTTCCTGTAGCCATGACATATAATGTCTTCTGTGCTAACAATTTCTGTGATAAAGTCGCCTCCCATCCAGGGTGTATACCCGGGATAGGATCCATATCCTCCTCAAACCTGACCAAGAAAAAAACATGCTAACTGGAGTACGCTTGCATGTGGTGGAAACTGTCATGACATCAGATATTATGGCAGCTATCATGACAATTACATACTAACATGACACTCTTGGATTACTGTAAATATCTTGTCAGGAGAGTTTATGGCAGCATGTGGCATCTGTCGCTGTACGTTTACGATGTCAGGGTTGCAATATTAGTAATAAAACAATAATATTTATTAATGAGTCCACAATCTCAAGTGCTTCACATTTGAAAGTGGAGAAAAAATATTGATTTTAAAGCAAATAAAAAAACAGCAGACAACTGACTACAATTAGAAGTAGAATAATGATGGAAAACTGTGCAAGCTGGAAAAACTGTACTTATTTATTTTTACATGAAGATTACAGAAAGGACCAAACTCTATTATCTAAAATTTTCCCCCCAACATCTAAGGCATTTGGTAGATGCCCTCTATCCAGAGCAACTTACATTTACACATCTGAGCAGTTGAGGGTTAAGGGCCTTGCCCAAGGGCCCAAAGGCGGCAGCTTGGTAGTGCTGGGGTTTGAAGTCATGACCTTCCGATCAGTAGCCCAACATCTTAACCACTGAGCTACCTCTGCCCACAGCATCAACGCTGTAAGAAAACTGTCTCACTGTTTACATACAGTGGGGGGGGAAAAAGGTATTTGATCCCCTGCTGATTTTGTACGTTTGCCCACTGACAAAGAAATGATCAGTCTATAATTTTAATGGTAGGTGTATTTTAACAGTGAGAGACAGAATAACAACAAAAAAATCCAGAAAAACGCATTTCAAAAAAGTTATAAATTGATTTGCATTTTAATGAGGGAAATAAGTATTTGACCCCTTCGACTTAGTACTTGGTGGCAAAATCCTTGTTGGCAGTCACAGAGGTCAGATGTTTCTTGTAGTTGGCCACCAGGTTTGCACACATCTCAGGAGGGATTTTGTCCCACTCCTCTTTGCAGATCCTCTCCAAGTCATTAATGTCATTTTCAATGCCCTGGCTGAGGAAAGGAGATTCTCACCCAAGATTTGACGGTACATGGCCCCGTCCATCTTCCCTTTGATGCGGTGCAGTTGTCCTGTCCCCTTAGCAGAAAAACACACCCATAGCATAATGTTCCCACCTCCATGTTTGACGGTGGGGATGGTGTTATGACTTGGGGTCATAGGCAGCATTCCTCCTCCTCCAAACACGGCGAGTTGAGTTGATGCCAAAGAGATCTGACCACACCTGACCACAACACTTTCACCCAGTTCTCCTCTGAATCATTCAGGCAAACTTCAGATGGGCCTGTACATGTGCTTTCTTGAGCAGAGGGACGTTGCGGGCACTGCAGGATTTCAGTCCTTCACGGCGTAGTGTGTTACCAATTGTTTTCTTGGTGACTATGGTCTCAGCTGCCTTGATCATTAACAAGATCCTCCCGTGTAGTTCTGGGCTGATTCCTCACCGTTCTCATGATCATTGAAACTCCACGAGGTGAGATCTTGCATGGAGCCCCAGACCGAGGGAGACTGACGGTTTCTTCCATTTGCGAATAATCACACCAACTGTTGTCACCTTCTCACCAAGCTGCTTGACGATGGTCTTGTAGCCCATTCCAGCCTTGTGTAGGTCTACAATCTTGTCCCTGACATCCTTGGACAACTCTTTGTTCTTGGCCATGGTGGAGAGTTTAGAATCTGATTGATTGGTTGCGTCTGTGGACAGGTGTCTTTTTACAGGTAACAAACTGAGATTAGGAGCACTCCCTTTAAGAGAGTGCTCCTAATCTCAGCTCATTACCTGTGTAAAAGTCACCTGTGAGCCAGAAATCTTGCTGATTGATAGGGGGTCAAATACTTATTTCCCTCATTAAAATGCAAATCAATTTATAACTTTTTTGAAATGCGTTTTTCTGGATTTTTTTTTGTTGTTATTCTGTCTCTCACTGTTAAAATACACCTACCATTAAAATTATAGACTGATCATTTCTTTGTCAGTGGGCAAACGTGCAAAATCAGCAGGGGATCAAATACTTTTTTCCCCCACTGTATGTCGCATCAATACTTTGAAATAAATAAATAAATAATCAGATCCATTTCCACAATTTGTGGTACAGTAACTCAGTGATTAAGACCTTGGATTTCTGATTGAAAGGTCATGAGTTCAAATCCCAACACTGCCAAGCTGCCACTGCAGGGCCCTTGAGCAATGCACTTAACCCTGTAACTGCTCAGTTGTATAAATGAGATAAATGTAAGTAACTCTGGATAAGGGCGTCTGCTGAATGCCATAAACGTTCATGTAAAATTTAACGATGTGTGTGGATTTCATGATCTGCAAGCATCAATAAATGCAAACCATAGTGAGACACAGGGATAACGGTGTCAGTATCTAGCATGTGGTATATCCAACAGAGATTCCATATAAACATTGATGTGAATCAATGCTGAACAAACTTGCCAATGTACGATATGATTTTTACATTGTGACTGCACAGCAAGCCAAACATGAAACAGAATAAGTTGCAAAAGTTGCTGTTTTTTTTTTTGTTTTGTTTTGTTTAAAGCTGTTTTTCTTTTCCGAAGATAGCCATCAGCCATAATAGCCTGTCTTTTGTGAATTTCTAATGAAGTCATCTGGCCTTTGGTCACTTCCAAGTGAATAACACATTAATAGTCCGATTTCAATCTGCGGACACAGGCAGGAGAAACTTGGAAGATTAATTATATCTCAAGGCAAATTCTGACTAACGCTCCTTTATTGATATGCTCCTGTTACACTGAGTCCCTACAACTTATTTCCTCACCACAGAAAGTTTTTTTTATTGAAAGAAATGTTTAACTTATTAAACCTGGTAATGTCGGCTTCTCTGACTTAGCTTCTTTTAAAGTCTCATTTTGAATTATGTTTGTCAAACCTCGCTGACCTCTTAATTAGATTTTCTTATTATCCCGTCTTCAAAAGTGACTAATCTATGACTCTTTGTAATATCAGTATTTAATTAAGACCTCAGGTTTCAAAAGCATGCGCAAAGCTATATACACAGAGGGGTCCTAAAGTCTGAGTCTATTAGTGCTTCTATTTTGCATTCTTTTCTAATTTAATATGAAACATTTCAATACAAATTATATAACTGACAACACCTTGAGTAAAAAGTCTTTGAAATATTTACATGAATTTCAGAGTTTCTTAGTATTTGGTTCCTCCCCTTTTCTCGCGTCAGTGTGCATTCAAGAAGTTTATGCAAAACCTTATGGTCCATTTTAGATCAAATCCGTTGGCGTGTCGTCTGAACGCACGCTTCAGTAGAAGAGATTAGGCAGGGAGAAAATCTGATCTTTTGTACAAAGCGGTTAACATGGACAATATCACAAATTCGTTTACATTTACTGTAAATATGGACCTAGAAATAGTGCAGAATCGGAGAAGATATTGAACATTTGCTTTCTTTGTTTTAAATATTTCAAAATTTCTAAAAGTTTTAAATTAAAAAAAAATCCAATGTGGTCTCAGACTTTTGGACCCTGTTGTGTATGTAGAAAAACTTTTTTGTATACAAAGAAAAACCTATAATAGTTGACATGATAAAGATTTCTGTATAGAGACGTTTATTTGACGGTTATGGAAGTGTTTTGTTGTGCTTTGTAAGAGTCAGTAAGTTTTCCACCACAGGAAAGTCTTCGGGACAGAGAACATTGCGCTTTTGTCTTTTGGTCTTATTTACCTTTCAGAGAGAAAATAAAAGAGGCTGGCGAGGGAATGAGCATTTATAGCTGCTATAAACTAAGTGATAAGGAACGTGTTTCACAGATGTTCCACAACAGTAAGGGTAATTATAAATAGTTCAAAAAATGATGATGATAAATTGTAATCGTTGGTAAATTGCAGTGGTATAAGAGGAAAAAAACACTTTGGGACATTCTGTTTGTTTCTTTTTGTCTAGAGTCTGTGCCCACTGTAGCCTCAGATTCCTGTTCTTGGCTGACAGGTGTGAAACCTGACGTGATCTTTTGCTCTTGTAGCTCATCCACCTCAATGTTCAGGATGTTATGGGTTCTGAGATGCTTTTCTGCTCACCACAGTTGTAAAGAGTGGTTATTTGAGTTACCGTAGCCTTCCTGTCAGCTCACACGAGTCTGGCCATCAACAAGGGATTTCTACAGTGCAGAACTACGGTTCACTGGATGTTTTTTGTTTTTCCACACCATTCTGTGTGCTGCCACATGATAGTACTGTGTGTCGATTGGAACGAACAGGTGTACAGATGTTCCTTTGAATGCAGTGGTGAGTGTAATCACATCTTCTCGATACATTTTAGTGTTGTAACTTTTTAATATAGCATTTCCGATCACTTTTGGTTGTTAACATTGGCTAATATATTATTTTTATGGCATTGTGAATAAGAAACAGATAGAAAACTGCCTACAGTTGGTGATGTTGTTCTGGCAATGTTACTACAGCAGGTTAGTAGTTACATTTTCCTAGTGGAAATCTCATGAATAACAAAGTTGCTTAAAACCGATGTAGAAATCCCAGATAGATATTATCATGCAGGATGTTAGGTAATACATAAACAAATAAACAATCGTAAACAGGCTGATCTAGTTTTTCATTTCCTCTGATATTTACTTTATTTTACCACATAACCTTTTATTTTGAAATAATTATCCAAACATTTAATGGAAATTATACAAATTGTGGTCATTTAAAATAGTTCTGTATCTTCCTTGTATAGTTGACTGACTTTTCTGTGATCTCATAATACTGATAAACCACTAAGTCAAGCCACAGGTACAAAACCAACACAATTACTGCAGACAAGATGCATGATTTCATAAATAAGTCTTTATTTCTCTGGGCAACAGCTGAACCTGACCAAAAGCTTCACAAACAAAAACACAGATTTGGTAAGAAGGCCTGCAGTGTTTCAGAGATGACATTCATAACATTTTTGTGATTATAAATATCGTCCAGTGTACAAGAGTAGAAAAACCTATAGAAATATGACTGTACAAAATATACACGTCTATCAATCGAGCCGATCGACCCAGCCTCGGTTTTTGCATGTGATATCAGGCAGTGGTGAGTGTTATGTGATGGTGATGGTATGATAAACCGAATCTAATAAAAGAAGTTTACGATGCGACTACATTCACTGATTAAAAGTTATAATCAGTTTCACATTCAGTCCCACACACACATATATTTAATAGATTTTTGAGAGGATGGAAGCCTCTCAAAAAGAATATATCCATGTTCTGTGCAATTAAGCGTTTCAGAAATGTTGGAAATAAATACAAATAATTGCTGCTTTTTCTGCTAATATTTCACAGAGGGAGATTAGAGTGTCGCACAGCATTCTTCTTGCTTTTTGTCCTTTTGAAAAGCTTCTTTTTTCCTTTTTTCATGTCAGTGCCTGAGAGGAACTCTGTCCCTTCATGGCGCTAGGCTTTGTGAAGCACATATGGATGACTTGGGGCCAAACAGCACACTAGCAACAGGTTTGGCTTTTTAATGCACGCTGTGCCCACGCTCGATCTCAGCCTGGATCGGGCACCAGTGCCGTCATGAGCCCAGCGAGTATGGAAATGGAATTTAATCAAAGCACATGCAGTCACTGGGAGGTTGTATCCTACAAAGAAGTTAATGCGCACATGAATGATATTTGTACTGTTAGAAATCCCCAAAATAATCATTTTCTCATAAGATGATGGATACTGAAACAAACAAGTTTCATGAACATGAAAGGACCCCGATGTCCAAATTGCAACTGAGCGGTGAAGAGAGATAGAACGCGTGCTATGCGCCTCAATTAGACAAGATATGAGATGAAGATTATTAATGGTGCCTAGCGCTGCAGGCTTCTTTCATCCAATTTTCAGAAATATGTGAAATATTTGTTAATTATCAAAAGACATGAATCATTCCACGAAAAAAAGAAAAGAAAAAAAAACACCAGATATGAATATTCTTTCACATTTCCTGATTCGAAAACATTGCAAAATCAGCCATGAGGGTATTCTCCTCATATTAAGAGATAAATAATGTCTTGTTTTGTTGATAAATAATGTCTTGTTTTTGTGAGTCATTTTGGATGAAATGCTTCAGATAGGCATGCTGAAAACACGCGTGGGGCTTAGTCTGATATTTCCATGTATTCAGTGCCATGCATCTCAGCTGGGGAATCTGGAGAATGCAAACGGAATGCAGAGGCACCAAAAAACTCACACATGCACGTATACTTATACACAGACGCACACACACACCGGGAGTAGATGGTCGAAGGAGGGGTGTTTCACACACAGTTATCCCACGATCCACCTGTCATTCCCACTTTCATGCCATCCCTATAAAAGCCAGTAAAACTCAAAGTTAAACCAATAGGACCATTAGGAATAAAGCCTTAATGAAATCAGGGAACTGATACCTTAAAGGTGCAGTTTGTAATTTTTCAAAAGTGTTTACTAGGCATGTAACAATACAATAAATTTAAAGATACTATAGCAAAACTGTCACGCAATACAGTTCAGTACCAAATTTGGCAACCCCCAATGGCTTTTTAATAGAACAATTAAAATCTACCTTAAGTACTTTATGTATTTAACTATGCAAATGAAATTTATCCTGTAATCAAAATCAAAAAGGCTAGAATGCATCTAATATAAATGGATTTTTACTTTCAACATCTTAACATACCAGAAGCGCCTCAAGGCCATAGATTTCGAATGTTTCATTCAATTGAATTTCATTCAATTCATTCAAGAAACTATCACAACTGATTTATGCTATAGGCTACTATATGAATTTTTACAGAGTAACCCTGTAATAGGCAGTTGAGAGTCAACAACATACAGTCTTCCAGCATACAGTCTCACAGCTTGTTTTGAGTGGTTTTAGATGTACTGTATTCGAGGTATTATCCTGGTGGTTGCCAGGTTTCAGAATTTCTAGCCCAGATAGATCTTAAAAACCATACACACGAAAACTCAAACTAGCCCAAAATACTCAGGCATGGGAAAAGAAAGACACATTTTTCTTCTCAGCCTTTGTGTGGGAAACAAGGTCACCGTGGTGCGCACGCATTTCATATCTAGCAACATTATCCACTTCAGAATCCCCCATTTTCCTTTCCCAATCTTTGCAATATATCTTACAATAGAAATAGTTTTGTATATCATAGACACTCTGTCTGAACATACAGTTTGCCTTTGTTGTTGTATAAATGTATTAGTTTTCATTCAGATTATTTGCTATAAAACAGGATGGCTGCAGTCACTAGCCCGATTTGGCATCTCTGTAATTAACTGTCCTGTTCGCTGCTCCTCCTCCACAGAAAATGTTTATTTCTGTCCACTAGATGCAATAATCCATCCACGCATTTTCCATACTGCTTTTCCTCGCAGGGGAGTCTGGAGTCTATCCCAGGGAACTCAGGGCACAAGGCGGGGGACACCCTGGACAGGGTGCCAACCCATCACAGGGCACAACCACACACCCATTCACACACTATGGATAATTTGGAAATGCCAATCAGCCTACAACTCTATATTTGGACTGTGGGAGGAAACCGGAGTACCCAGAGGAAACCCCCAAAGCACAAAGAGAACATGCAAACTCTGTGCACAAAGGGTGGAGGCGATATTCGAACCCCCAGCCCTGGAGCACACTAAATGCCTTGTTGCTTTAAATCACATTTCTCTGTACATTTCTTCATAATGTCCATTCATGTCCTTATGTTCTGCTCAGAACTGTAGCCCTGTCTTCACTTTTCTGGCCCGGAAAATAGCTCCACCCCCATCTGGAACAGAGCTCTGTTTCCTTAAAAGGAAACTCTCATAGCTCAGGAATACATAGTTTTAAAAAACCAATGGGGTCTGTTGGGAAACAGAAATTTTTATAATGGCAATTACAATTTAGCCAGCTCTAAAATTACAAACTGCTCCTTTCCAGATATGAAAACAGTTGTATAAGTGGCAGTTTGGGGTGGGGTGGGGGGGTAAAAAAGAAGCAGCTGTAGGCAAGGTGGTCCATCTCAGAGAAACTGGTCAGCATGTGCATGTCCTAGCTGAAGTACAAGAGAAAAAAATCTAATGACAGGACTAGTTTGAAATTACAAACATTTGCATATTGTGTGTTGGTGATGATGATGATGATGATGATGATTATGATGGTGATGATGATGATGTTCAGTGATGATCATGCGTTTCCATTTATCATGACACATGTAAAAGCAAGCAATGCAAAATAACCCAAATCAAGCTGAGGAACACTGAAGCCAGAGCCCAGTGTAAGCATATGGAGCGAGGGAGCGCTTTGGATTCTCTCATTCATCTGAGATCGTTCCAAATCATCCAGTTTGCATCCAGGAAAAAATGGCTTCTCTGCTCTGCAGTTAGCATGGCATTACCAACCCCCTCCTATTTAAAAAGACCACAGGAAGTCAGTGGGAAGACTTCCTGTCATGTGATGGTTGATGAGAGCAGGGTGTTGGTGGAGTGGAGAGGACAGGGAACAGGAGGCAGTCCGTTACTGCTACAGCCTGTGAAAAGGGAAGGAAAACAGATATAAAGAGAAAGATCAGGCATTGTAGAAACACACAGACACAGAACCTTAGATTTAAGGGTTTTTTTTTTTCCCTTGTTATTACGTTGTGTATGGTGTATAGTAAGCAGAATCTTGGTTATTTTGACTCACCCTTAATGTGGAATCTGTTATAAAAGTAACACATAATAAAAATTATGTATAGCTCATAAGATACCTATCAGCTTTTGTGTCATAATTATGGTAATAATTATTATAATTGTCACAGAAAATAAACAGTAAAAACAGAGGTAAATAAAGTCTCAGCCCCAGACATCCTGCCTAAGCATCTGATATCTTTTGTACACTTTTCTGGCAACAAGCTTCAGAATCTTGAAGGCTATAATTCAGTTATCTCTCTACATTTATGGATATACAATCTTCCATCCATCAGTTTCTAACTCGATAATAAACTTTTGAACATTGTTAGATAATGAGAAAGATATTGGGAAAATGTTTTTGTCTTTAGAATTTATTAATTAACAGTTAATAGTAAGGAAATGTGGTTGATCATTCGGAATTCAGTCAAGGAATTAGTTGGATCTTGGCCATGTTAAGACTCTTTAACAAAAAGCTAGAGGTCAGGTTTGTGAAACTATTGGTCAACTCGGACATGAGGAAATGTATACAAATTCAAGCGATCAAGGATGACGTTTTTAGTTATTAGTGAGGTCATAAGTAAAGGTATGTATGCTACCCATGTCCCTCAGCATAAACTTAACCTTTGTAACTTTTCGTGTCACTTGAGTCATGCAGAATTGGTAGGAATTTGCAAGCGTAAGATCACATTTGAGTTCAGTCAGTACTTAGGTGTTTCTGTGGAAGAATAGGCTACAATATATAAATATACTGCATAAGCTTTAATATATGTAATATCCAAAAAAAAAAAACTTCTTTAAGCGTTCTTTGGATGGTTAACGCTTTCTGAAAGGAACTGTACTCTGTTAGAATAAGCACTTCTCAAGCATCCTTTGTATGTTTAAGCATCCTCAAGGTGTTGTACTTGTACTGTATCTACTGTACTTCCAGCCATCAACCAATCCTTCATGTCCTCATGTCTCTCTCTCTCTCTCTCTCTCTCTCTCTCTCTCTCAGGCTTTTAATTGGGATCTAGTTACATTCTACAGCTTCCTTAAGATGTTAAGATGTCCTTTTCTAAATTGGTCTGTGTAGTGCTCTGCATAGAACTTTTAACGCTTGACCCAGAAAAAGAAACTTTTTTTCCCCTAAGTCCAATAACCAACAGCATTAGCTCAGATTATTGGCAAATGAAAAGCTTAGAATGATGAGAGGTTCTCCTTGGAATGTTCTCTGAGAGGGAAAGATAGCTGTAGGGATCTACAAAGAACCGTTAGAGATTCCCTCAAAGGGACAAACCAAAGAAGGTCTTAGAATGAACCTTTATTTGCATGTTTTTCATTAAAGTGTAAGAGCTCCATTGGAAGGTTTGGATCAACTTTTCTGAACCAATGACTGCTCATTTGCCCAAAAAAAAAAGGCTCCTCAAGGGTTCTTTGGAAGGTTAATCATACCAGTTACCTAAAGGGATTCTACATGGAATGATTTCTGAAGGCGAAAATGATAGCTTCTGTTATAAGGACCTGCATGCAGTCTCTAACTGAGGAACCCTTTACAGTGCTAGATTTAACTTTTTTTTCCCTCATACTGTAAGGGGGAAAATGGTAGCTGTAAACGCTGAGCAAACTGAAAGCTGACTCACATTTAGAAGTCTGCTAACCTGCTGCTCCATACAGCGCAGCTCTTTCACTGCTCATCTCTTTTTGTTCTTTTTGAGTCTCCAGATCTTGACTAATGAGTAATAGCTCAGAAAAGTATGTAGGTGCCTTTAGATAGGTTAAAGAAAAGCCCACACACTTCAGCAACACGTAGATGCCTTTCAAACTAGTCATTTGAGCTGCAATATTAGTTTGAAAGTCCTCCCACGTAAAATAACGAGATGCGTGGATACCTGGAGCCTGAAGAATGATTAGAATAAAGCCGGTTCTCTTTCCATCATACATCTCTTTCCTTTCAATGTATACAATGTAAAATTGTGAGGATAGAAAAAAATCAAATCAAATTTTTGCTAAACTTTTGGTTTACCTTAACACCTCCAGCTCAATCTATGGTTTTTGGAAGGAAAATGGGGAATTTGAGGATGGAAAACCAAAAAGGAGCGTGTTTGAAATATACAACAAACACAAAGGAAACACAATTGCTGGTGCACATTTCCACATGTAATATTGGTGGTTTTATAGAATGTATGATTTTAAAAACTACCAGACTTCATATAGGAATTTGCGGAAAAGAAGAACGATGCTAACTGCTTCTACTAATTGAGCCATTGTCACCAGACAAGTGGGATAGCATGGCTTGGTGTTACCAAATGACTTAAAGTGAATATTTTTAGGAACCAAAAACAACAGCACCACTAATGGTGGTAAGTACAAATAAACAGATTGGTAAGAGGTAAAGGCTGGGGCTAATTTCTTTCTAGGCCAGACTGTAGAACCGCACAGCCTATCATTGACAGTTGTATCAACTCGGTGAAATGCCCCCTGGTGTTAGTGTGTACTGGGGCTAATTCGTTCAAGCCTGCATTGTGAATACATCCATAACACATCATCAGCTGGGACTGATGTGAAATAAACATGAACAAGGTGGATGACGTTCTTGAGCATTTGATTTTCCAAAATGCCTCCAAAATGGAGGATTTAAACTGCGTTAAAATCGTTACTGTGTGTAATCATGTTATGTCTACAATGAGACTCCATGGGACTCTAGGGCACAATCATAACGGTTTCATAATAGTAACGCTGAGTTACTAATAAGGGTAGCAGATTTTTTTTTTAGCTTTCTCATTCAATATCATGACCAGCCATCTCTGGCTGTCCCAAGTGTAATGTTATACACTCATCTACGTGGTTTCTGACACTCTATGATACACAGTTATCTAAAAGAAATATTTCATAGCTAAAAAACTGTGGTGTCAGCGATTCGTGAAACCAGAATCAATGGACTGTAGATATATTTTATGTTGAAATTTAAAAATATGACACTAAAATACAAGCATGCACCTGTGTGGAAACCTTCTTTTGCAGGATTCTACATCGGACAAACGGAAGAAACCTTCCTAGTGCTAGAACCTTTTTTCCTAAGCGTGTAACAAGATCTCACAGCACATTATGGGAACATAGACCGTCTCTCGGACGCCGAGCCTACATCGTATGAATTTTGGACATTTTTACAATTCACTAATGTTAGATTAAGAACATTATGTGCTCTCAGAAGAAAAAGGCTGACTAACATGCAAATCAAAAGACGTTCATTTTGCTCATCCATTTTTATTTATTTTTTATTTTTTTGCTCCAGATCCCATGTGATTTATTGGAGGACATGCTGATATGCCTGTGTTCTGGTGCTCAGAAAATGCCAACAGGTAATTGGAACATAGTCTGATCCCTAACACAACTCGCCTCCCTCCTCGGATCAGATTCAAATAAAATGCTTAGACTTTTGATTGACAATCTTGTGGTATCTGATTTCAAGTTAAAGGATGTCGAATCTCTGGGGAGAAATCGCTCTCATTCACTAAAAGCCTTCATATTTATGGCATTATAAAGAATGGTCCAGTGATCAAGGCTTTTTATTCAGGGGCATTTTCACTTGCATTTCTAAAACACACCATCATAACTGTTGTATATCCAGAGCATTGCTCTGAATACTTCATTTGTCATGTTCTGCTGAAATAGTAAAGGTGCCAATTAATGAGCTTAGACTTGTTTATTGTGACCTTTGACACCGTGGAGCTATCAGGCTATCAGCCTATTTGCTCAGGTGCATAATTAAATGGGACAGAGAGAGAGAGAGAGAGAGAGAGAGAGACCAAGCCAGTGTGACTCTTCCTGCTGTGATTCAGCATCATCAGGAACATTTAACTCACTCTGCTAGTTTCAAAACTGCATCTATAAATTGACACATTTATAAAATTTATAAATGTATAAAATGAAGTATTTCTTTTCTTCAAAAGTTCTGTTATTGTTTTAACCTGTTATTAAAATAAGGGAACAGAACTACGTAACAGATATTACATATCTGCATGATATCGACCGCACTTATTACAGTTATGAAGTAAATAATCATAGGTTGGAGATGGTACATTAATGATAGGTTAGAATTAGAGCTTCAACTCACACGGGTTCTTACCTTTGGTATAAAAGAATGTGGCCGTGTGACCCGAACTGAAATTCATTTGCCATTTTTAGTGTTAAAAAAAAAAAAATCTGTTCATGATTCACATGAATAATCACGTACTTCTGTCTTTGGTGTTAAATCACAGCTTTAAATGAACTTTTAATTAAAACTAAGTGTGACAGTGACCTAACAGAGTCAACTCCAGAACTATTTCCACCGTTCATGAAAATTAAAATGAGCATAAAATGAATGTGATAATATTTTATTTTAAAAAATGTTTTTAATCTTCAAAACACTCCAATTAATAATTAATGACGCCTCCTCCAGAGAGCAGAACATCGCTGCGATTCTTCCTGTAGGCTAATTAGGTTGTAGAGGATTTTTGGACCCTTAGCCATGCACAACAAGCTCCTTTGCTTTTTTTTTTTTTTGTGCATGTTCAATTCAGACTGGTTCAAATCCAGAGACTGGCATGGCCATTTCATGTCCCGCAATAATTTCTGTGTTTACTTTGATGCATATTTGTGTTGTATAGTATCTTAGATTAGATATATTAGCCAAAAGTCTGAGACCACACTGAAAATATGGGATTTTTTTTTTTAAATATATTTTTTTAAAACTGATAAACAGAAAGTTTAAGAATTTTTTTTTTTAAAAAAAAGAAAGAAATGATCAGTATTCGAGATTCTGCAGTATTTCTTGGTCAGTGTTTACTTCCTTAAAATTCCTTTAAAAGTTTTTATTTTCCTTGTCTTGTCCCTTCCTTTGAAGCACGTTTTCAGATGAATGGATCATCCCTTCTACCATGGATCATCAGGTGTTACGCAAACTTGTCCATGCCTGCTGAAGTGCATGCTGTTATTGAGGCAAATAGGGAATCTACCAAATACTACCAGAAAGAAACTCTCAAATTCATGTAAATATTTCTAAAATCTTCTTTTCTGATAATATAATTTGTAACGTCAGTCACAGCGACACTAGCCAATCCTGGGTGTTTTTGAGCTCATGTATGTGGAACATGGTAGATAGAAGATCCCTCCCCCCATCCATTTTTCTCCCAATTTGGTCCTGCCAATTCCCACCCAGCCAGCTCTCCCCTATCATACATGTGAGGAAGGTGAAGGCTAACATATGCTTCTTCTGAAAAGGCTGTCCACCTTCTTATTCTCCCGAAAGTGCTATCCACCCTCTTCCACATACATGAGCTCAAAAACACCCAGGATTGTCTAGTGTCGCTGTGATTGACAAGGAAGACAGAGTATCCCATCCGTCCCACCCAGCGAGCATGACTGCTTCTGCTCCCTTGGTGCCTGGCCTGGCCTGTGGTGTTGTCAGGATTCAAACTCATGATCTCCTGAGGAACGCTTTTCTGTTGATCCAAGCATTTTCACTAGTGGTCTCAGACTTTCCAACCACATCGTATATTAACTTGGCATCCAATCCAAGGTGTATTACCACCTCGCGCTCAGTGTTCCTGGGATAGCTTCCACACCCACTGCAACCCTGACCAGGATAAAGCGCTTACTGAAGATGAATTGAATGATACTATACTGTATTATATTGTTGAACGATCCATCTACAGCCAAGTATTAGCTTCCTGTAGAGGCAACCATGTATCAACTTTCTTGCAAATTTTTAACAGTACCAGATTTTGAATGTTTTCATTATATATGTAGATCAACAATCAGTCTCTATGTTTTGATTTTCTCCATCGTGAGGGATTTTTATGATCGACCTCATATTTAGTCAAAGGCAATAATAGCTTTTGGAGTCTGAGAGCAACAGAAAAACGATTGCTACGAGATCATCAGGAGATCACAAGTTTCAATCCTGATGATGCCCTTTTTAGGAGCCAAGCAGGCAAAATTTGTCGTGCTGTCTTTGTGGGAGGGGCTTACTCTGACTCCCCTGTCAATCACGATGACACTAGCAAATCGTGAGGCATCTGTGATGCATGTGGAAGAGGGCATGTTTTCCTTGTCGCTTTCCTCCAAGTGTGTTACACAGCATGAGCAGCACTCTGAAAGGATGCGACTCGGAGGAAGCACATGTTTGACTTCATTCTCCTCTGGCTGGTGGATGGAAAATTGGCAGGTGACCAAATTGGGAGAAAAATTGAGAAAAAAAAGTATCGATTTGCATTTTTTAAAAATAATTTTGCCACATTTGTGAGAGAAAATGCTATTATTGAATGATTTTTGCTAAGTAGTTTTTCCAAGCATTTGAGCAGAAAATTGGAATCACTGTGTGTAATATTTATTCATTCATTCATCGTCGATAAGCGCTTTATCCTAATCAGGGTTGTGGTGGATCCAGAGCCTATCCCAGGAACACCGAGCATGAGAGGGAATACAGCCTGGATGGGCACAGTCCATCCCAGGGCACCATGCACACACACACATTCATAACAAGTGGCAATTTATCATGGCCAATCCATCTACTGTTTTGTTTGTTTGTTTGTTTTTTGGATGAAACCAGATGAGGGAACCCACACAGATACGGCTAAAAAATAATAATAAAAATATATATATATATTAGTGCCTATTCACTTAAAGGGTGGCAATAATTCTGGAGTCGACAATATATCGAATTCTTTCAACATAAAATGGGAAACATGAAAAAAAAAAAAACAAGGAAGAGGAGGATAAAAAGAAAGGACTGGAAAAACATAATAAAATTCCAAAATGAAAATTTTTTATTTGTCGTAATTTTCTTTTTCATAAAGGATGAGTGAAAAGAAGGAGCTTGTGATGAATAAAGCAGTCACTAAGCTGTGCACCATAAGGCATCTGTAATTACAAGCATTTACACACCTACAACCTACAGTACAGGAACTCAATCATGGAAAAAAAGTCAACCAAATATTCACACACAATTCCAAAGCAAAACAAAACCAAAAAAAAAAAAAATTATATAATAAACTCAAACATGAATTCATAATTGAAGTATTAAAGATCAAGTAAGGTGAGAAAGAAAGAAAGAAAGACGACACACGATTCATACGTTTGTCGTGAGATGGAATTGGCGTGGGTGAAAAACTCATTATACAGCTACGGATCCTAACCGAGGTCCATGTCACGGTGAACAGGCTTGGAACGATCGCTAACAAGCACTTCCTGTTTACTTCACACTTCCTCCTGTACTCCGTACTCCAACCTGGTATGATACAGACTTATAGAATGAACTAGATAATATCACAAGTAGTGTTTTAAACATCTATCTTACATTTTTTTTTTTTTTTTTTTAAAGCAGTCTAACGATGTTATCCTGGATGACTCAAAATATTAGAGTATGTATGAGAATATTCTATTTAACCACTACTCATTACATGTGAGCTTCTTTTTTGTTAAAGCGGTCCCTTATGGGTCCTTCTTCCATGCATTTAAAACGTTTAAGCTGTACAAATATAAATGACCCACAGAGAACAGATATCCTCAATCTCAGCGATCCCAAAATAGACTTCAAAAACAGCAGCGACAGACCTATAAGCAGTTCGAGACCTGGTTATTATGGAGTAGTACGTGAATAGGACGGATTGTCTACACCCGGAGTGTTCGTACGGCGCCGTACAGATGGCTAAAACAGGTTAGCAGGTCTTTTGAAGCCATTCGCAGCGTGATGTCACCTCCATAGTCATACATTAAGAGCAAAATATGGAATGCTGTCAGCCGCATTTTCCACTATCAACGACTTTGCATGCAGTCGTTGGTGTTTCATAATTTACACATGGCGATGGAAAAATCTTGCATCGTACAATGTCGTGTTTTAAAATACGTTCAACTGCCGAACGCCCGTACATTGTCCAACGCCGTAAGACCGACGAGCGCAGCTGTCTTTCTTATTCTTACAGGCTCAGAAACAGCGTTTAACCCCAACAAGGTCTCACGTCATCACAGTTAAATATAATACAGTTCAAACGTCTATGATTGACGTGTACAATCATAAGAATGTTTTCAAAACATGCCAGTTTCTTTCTTTTTTTTCTTTTTTTTTCCTTTCTAGTTCATTTATTTGTTTAATTATCTTTTTTTTAAAGATAAGGATACTTGTGCGCCCATAAAGAGTAGTAAAGCTCTGTGACTTGAAACGGCCACATGAATGCCAACACACACACATACGTCATACTATCCTTGTGAGGACCACCCACTGATTTAATTATTAATGCAGCTAATGAACGCTATCTAAATCTAACCCTAATCTTAACCTCAGTAACCAAAAGGAAACATTTTGGCGCTTGTAGTTTTGTTTTTGTTTTGTTTTTGTTTTTTTAATAAAAGCTGCATGGTGATTAACCTAATATCCTGACAAGGTCAAACTTCCGATATCCCTGTCCTTGTGGGGACATTTGGTCACCAAGTTATAAAAACATGCATATACACACACACACAAACACACACACACAAACACACACACACACACACAAACATAACACACAGAATGGATGCCAGTGATTGGACTGAAAGCAAATAAATAAACAATAGTTCGATTCACAAATCCGAAAATAAATACGTTCACTCCGTGACTACACGTCCTTAAGAAAATAAAAATTACAGACGCACGACTCACAGAGGATAAAAACAATTTGCATTTGTTCATAAAAATGCATCATCAAACGCACTGACATGGCATGTGACTGAACAGAAGTTCATCAAAAAAAGAAAACAACAAATTAATCGTGAATAAATTCAAAAGTTCAGAACACAAACAGGTTTAACAGATTAAGAAAAAAAAAAAAAAAGAACAGAGAACTAAATCATAAATAATAAAGAAATCTTCCATCGTCCATACATGATCAAACAATAAACAGAAGAACATGATGCAGACTTGACTACACGTACAATCCAGCCGTTTCCCCCACAATGCCGCATGTCTAACGCCAATTAGCTCAATCTCCAGGACTTCAGAGTACTTCTGATTATTTTTTTGTTTTGTTTTGTTGTTTTTTTTTTTTTATAACCTGGCTCATTTTACATACTCAGCTGATTTCCAGAAGTGGCCGGGGTGCGAGAGGCGGCGGTTGCGCTTGGGCAGTTTCTCTAGCAGCTCCATCAGTTTGGAGAAGCTGGGTCTCTCATCGGACTCGTGAGCCCAGCAGAACAGCAGGATGTCCTAAACAAGAGCAAGAACGTGCACATAACTCTATAAAACTCAATCTCTGCTAAAGAAGACAGCAATTTTCCAAGTGTTTCCCCACACACGGGTGGGAATACATGTATACGGTGCCTTGCATTATTATTCACCCCCTTTCGTAATTTTACGAGCTTTCACACCAACGGGCGTGAATACCTCTCCAATCACAACTTTTCAATTTTTTCATTTGTAAATAATTTTGCCATCAAGTACAGTACTGTGCAAAAGTTTTAGGCACCCTATTTTTTTTTAGTACAAACTTTGCTATAGATTTTTTTTATTTTTTATTTTATGACTTCTACGTTATCAAGTCAGTACAAAAAAACGTTTTAGATTCCCAAAACAAAGTTTTCTAGCATGAAATGAAATGATAGAGAAAAATGTTGGTATGTCATTAAAGAAAGCAGCGTATTACGCAAGAGACACTTTTCAGACCAAAAAAAAAAAACACAATGAAGGCTGCTGGGTTTTGCTGCGAAAATAAGAAGCGAAAGTCAAAGTGTCCAGAAGAACTGTGTCTGGTTCTGCAAGATGCTCAATAAAACTTACCAGCTCATTTCCTTATAAAACTGCACATATTGTAGCGGAGACTACTATTTTAATTTTTTTGTCACACCAAATGATGACTTTGTTTCATTTACTACTGTTTACTGCTCTTTACGGTATTTAGTTTGTTTTTTTTTATGTAGAAACATTTCATTTCATTATTTTGAAGGCATCTTTGCTCTACAGCATTTATTTGCATGTGCCTAAAACTTTTGCACAGTACTGTATATATTGATTTCCCCCCCCTACTTCAATATTATGAGCTATTTTGTGAGGATCCATGACATATAATGACAGTTCCACAAAAAGGTGGAACAATTCGAGGGGGAGTAATTACATGTGCAAAAGCACCGAGTTATATTTCATACTATAAAAAAAGATGAGCAGTCCTGAAGGAAACCGTACAGGCATTCCACCACTTGGTTAAACCCTCAGTTTCCCATTTCACTTTCGCATATAAAAGCATAAAATACTGCGAAAACTATTTTTTTGACAGAAATAAAATAGTGTAATTTTAGTGTCATGT
Source organism: Cranoglanis bouderius (assembly GCA_023630585.1). Lineage (NCBI taxonomy): Eukaryota > Metazoa > Chordata > Actinopteri > Siluriformes > Cranoglanididae > Cranoglanis > Cranoglanis bouderius. The sequence continues at coordinate 18,682,342 of CM042549.1, read as the reverse complement.
GACTGGATTTTCATCATGTGCCGGTCTTACAATTAACCACACAATCTAAATCTATTAAAAAGACATTATATATAAACAATGTGTTGTCATTTAGCAAAGAATAACAAATAGTCATTGATATGGTGGAGTTTTGTGTAAGGAGACGTTTATTTAACATTTATGTTAAATTAAAATGCCAGTTGTCATTTTTTTTTAAAAAGTTCGCTGCCATAGCAAAGTCTTCAGGACAGATTTCCATTTTTAAAAAATATTTCTTCCATGAAATCATGTGCATTTTGGACCCCGGTTAGAAGTGTTTGCATATTTTTCGATCATCCTGCTCACCGATATCTCTTTGCCCATGCCGATCTGAGTGAGGTTGGGTCTCATGCCGCTGCCCACCTGCCATATGATCACCTCAGCTGGCTGGTTCTTAAACGGCCACTCCCGGGCATGCAGCTCGTACCAGATCGTCCTGGAAGACAGAGGATATTTATTACACACTCCTACATACATCTGTCAGAGGGATTCAAGTTCAGTGATGTGTGTGTGTGTGTGTGTGTAACATGAAAGCACTCATGATACCCCTCCGTTAGACCCGGGTTGGACCTCTCACGGTTAAGGAGTGTCCAGAAAAACTGATTAAATAGTCGAAGGGGGCTCTTGACTTTTGAAACATGCACAAGATCCTGCTGATATTCTTTTCACCATAATTATGTCGGAATTAGGCCTAATTAAAAATCAGTGAGTCGAGTGTTGATACCGAACAAACAAATCCTCTCATCAGTACATGAAAGCTTCAAAGAGGGAGGCAAAGAGACAAACATCAGTAGCAATTCATTACAATAACCATGTACAATCATCCAGAAAACATCCTGATTTGATAATGAATATGAATTAAAGACGGTGGAGTGAAAATCCACGTCCCACTGTTCACAGCATGTTCACATTACAAGTCACAGGAACCATGAGAAGCCCGGAGAAAACCGATGTAAACAAGACATTGTGGAGTTGTAGAGCCAGAGATCCTCCATATGGACACAACAGCGGAATACAACTGTGTTAGGAGGTAACAGAGCAGCATCCCACATCTCCCCATCCATCCATCCATCCATCCATCCATCCATCCATCCCTTTTCACGTGCCGTGCACCCACACAGTGTAGTCAGCAAGGGCTGAACACACACGCGCACACAGTTTCTGCAGTTTCTGCTGTGTGAACTCCACGTTAAGCTTAAGGTTTTATTTTTGGTTTTATATTTTAATATAAGCAGCAGTGCAATGCATAAAATCATGCTGATGCAGGTCAAAACATCCAGTGAAATCAAAAAAACATCCACTAAGCAGCGGTTCTGCGGAAATAATTGCCTTGTTGATGTCACTGGAGAACGGAGAGACTGGTTCAAGCTGACAAGAAGACTACGGTAACTCAAATAACCACTCTGTACAACCGAGGTGAGCTGAAAAGCATCTCAGGATGCACAACATGCCGAACCTTGAGGCGGATGGGCTACAACAGCAGAAGACCACATCGGGTGCTACTCCTGTCAGTCAAGAACAGGAATCTGAGGCTACAGTGTAGCACAGGCTCACCCAAACTGGACAGGTGAAGATTGGAAAAACATCCAGTCTTCAACAACAAAAAAAAAAAGGAAAACAGTTACACCACCCCATCATTGATTATTTTCTTACAGCACATCCCTAAGTGTTTCCATTCCTTACTTATAAAGATACATTACAAACAAACCCATCCATTTTCCATACCGCTTATTCTACAAAGGGTCGCAGGGGAGCCTGGAGCCTATCCCAGGGAACTTGGGGCACAAGGCAGGGGACACCCTGGACGGGGTGCCAACCCATCGCAGGGCACAATCACACACACATTCACGCACTACAGACAATTTGGAAATGCCAATCAGCCTACAGTGCATGTCTTTGGACTGGGGGAGGAAACCGCCGAAGCACAGGGAGAACATGCAAACTCCACGCACACAGGGTGGAGGCGGGATTCAAACCCCCAACCCAGGAGGTGCAAGACAAACACACATTACAAACGAACATTCTGGCTAAACTACAAAACTGAGATAAAAGGAAAATATTTGTCATCTCTGGAGCTATACTTTTTAAAGCCATTTAAGGCATTCGCTTTTGCAAAACTGGTTTAATTCCTTTCCATACATTCTGATAGCCCACAGATAACACAGATGGGTATCACACTGAGAGAGCGTTATTAGCCTCAAGGAAAGAATTAGCTAACAAAAGCGATGAACTAGCAAGCTGGACATCGCCATTACAATCTCCAGGGGGACATTGTGGGAGGAATTAAGCCGAACACCAAAAAGCCAAATTCAGCAACTAATCCCAAGCACTTCCCCAGAGAACAGCAAGTGGCTAAAGGATATTAAATTTCCCACATTCTTCTGTTACTTCTCTCATTTAAAGTGGGTGATTATTGTACTGAATTAATGGTGAGTGACAGATTTGGGGTCACTTACACCTCAATTCAGAGAGTTGAGGGATGAAATGAAACATTAGAGTTCATTAACTGTAATGTATTTGGAGACCTTTTGTGATGGTTTTTCCCATCACGTCGCTGCTGGTCTGAAATGAGATTGACTCTGGTGTTGTGCGTTTAATTGATTACTTTGGGCTAACAGTTCATTAGCCCGAAGGGAGACACTATGGGCGATAAAGGAGTGCTTAGCACCCCCAAATGAGATCTTTGGAAAGATATTTGCAGACAGAGCCTGCACAAACTGCTGCATATTAGAGGTAAAGGAGTAATGAATTCATAATGACTCCAAATTTATAAAAAAAAAAAAAAAAAAAAGAATGGATTATTTGGTTAGACATCTAACTGTGAGAAAGTGAAAAGTGGTCTTGATTTATATAGGATTTCTCTTTGGTTTTTATTGGTTACTTATTGGAATAGTTTTGCTTTCTATGGGATTTGTTTATGGGGGTTCTTTGGATTTGTGTGTTTGGACATTGGAATATGGCCTCATTTCTATGTGGTTTCTATTGGATTTTAAAGGGGTATTCATTGGATTATAGTCTCATTTGATTATTGGAATATGGTCTAATTTCTATGTGGTTTTTACTGGATTTTAACAGGTTTCCAACTGGAATATGGTGTCATTTAGGTGTGGTTTCTACTGGAGTTTAATGGATTATCCATTGGGATGTGGTCTCATTTCTATGTAGATTCTACTGGGTTTTAATGTGTTATCCACTGAAATATTGGCTCATTTCTATGTAGATTCTACTGGGTTTTAATGGGGTATCCATTGGAATATGGGGTTCCAATTGGATTTGTACAGGCTAGTTATTAATGTGATATATAATATACAGCATTTTACATTCTATAATGTCATGCAGAGCATGCAATTTAAGTCTCATATAGAATTTAAGATATAAATTTAGGGTTAGTTAGTGATTATAGATATTTCATGAAAGTCCTATGGCATCCTGTAGGTTTTTAAGATTTTCTTGGAATGTCCTGTGTTTTACATGTGAGTCCTACAGAGATTAGGTGTTAGGTGTCTCCCTCATCAGTGGGAGTGGGAGTATTATGAATTTTTAATGGCGTCCCATATACAGCCCAAGATTTCCCATGAATGGACCACACAGGGGTACCTGAACTCCCACTGGAATCCATGGATTAGTCCCACAGAAATTTCCCATAAGTCATGTGTCAAAGTTATTTGCTTTTATGAGTCATGCGTGGAAAAGTTAACCCACCCAAAGGCAAAGACGTCCGACTGTTTGGAAAAGGGGAGCTGATCTTCGGCTGTCTCCGGGGAGAGCTGGCGGACGATCTCGGGAGCAAGATGGCAGAGCCAGCCGCTCGGGATCCGCAGCTTATCCTCTCTCCTACTGCAGAAAGAAAGAAACACCGACACGCAAAATCCATTTGAGCCCAGCAAATTGAATTCATTTTATCTTCCTTCATGCATTCATGTTTCCGAGGCTTGTGCAAATAATTTTCCTAAACACCTTTGGGGGGGAAAGAAACAGGTTATCATCAAGGAAAAAGAAATTGCAAAGTGGCGTGAAAGTTTTTAATACAAACTGAGTTGTATTTTTTCACATGCTGTTCTGTTCTCATCTCTAAATGACACTACTGATAGAGGAAGCCATCGGATGGCGTGACCTTCTTTTGTGCCATGAGACCATAAACAGCTGCATACATAATCGCAGGACTTCAGTAATGTAGATTTGCATTGACACAAGCTCTGGAAACGTCAGAAATAGTCAGGGCTGAAGCCCCGTTCCCTGAAGCAGCCTGACATTTACAGCCACCTAAATATCTGTGAAGAGGGTACGAGTTCAATCAAATAACAGCCCTAAACCATGTCAGAAGAGGTGGAAAGTACTTTGTTACTATACTTTACATATTTTCATCTCAAAGATCATTACATAGGGTTTTTTTTATTTTATTTTATTTGTTTGCTTTTTGTTTTGTTTTGTTTTTTGCCTGGCTACCAATTTAATCAAACACATTGGTGTGCATCTAGACTTAAAATCTATATTTAAGTCTATATATATTTAAAACACATCCACCTTTGAATTTACACCTATAAGTCCTTACATGACCTTATGGCGGTCTCTTATTAGTCTCGCTTGCTCTTCGTGGTTTTAAGTTACTTTAATATAAAAAGAGCCAGATTTCATGAACAATCCATACAATTTCAAGTGAGCAAAGATGAAGTTGTAAGAAAAGCGTGAGAAACACCAACCACCTCAAACCATCCCAATTCAGCCTTGGAATAATCAAAGGTATAGTCAGTATTTTAGTGAAAATTAGGTAGCTGTTTTGAAACTCAAAATTCAAACAGATACAGCCATTATCTTTAAGCATCCTCTAAAGCCAGGCTTTTTGACAATGCTTCCAAGACTAGAGGATTCACAGGGTTAAAGTTCATCTACATGAACTTGGCCAGTTTACTGTACATAACAAAACAAGGGTCCATCTAAAACATCTGACCCCCTAACCCTTGGCTCCACATGGCTCCACGTTGCCATTTCAGGTTGAGCACGACCCGGTTATGCGGGTCTCGATCCAAACCTTGGCATGAAGCGAAACTGGAAGAGGTGGATGCAAAATGAACCACCAGCAGAAGCAACTCCTTTTCTCGCATACCGTGTCTTCAGGTGAACAGGGTTCTTCACCAGGCAGATTGTATCCATGTCCAGTGTGACACTGCTTCGCCCAATGTAATATGTAAATACAGAGATTAACTTTTACCGCATTCTGTTTGTTTCTGTTTTTCTGTAGCCGAATATCAAATACCACACACTACATGTAGGGGCCCAAGCACTAGTATTTGCTCCATGACAATTTGGCTCCAGGTTCAATCTAACTGATGACCCCCTGCTCTAAAGTTTCTAAAAAACAACAACAACAACAACACATGAATAACTTGGTCTCATATCCAGTTCTTAACTTCTTAAGCTTTCAAAAACAACTCATTAGACATCCTAATGGCATATCGAGGCAGATCTTAACTGATGGTACATGACTAAAGCTACAGATTTATTATTTGCCCGAGCATGCATGCTCATCCATGCACTTGACGAATTTTCAATTCCCACACGGCCTGCCTTCACTCTTACATCTTTCTCTCATGATGCACACTGCAGCAAGGCTTGTTAATTGGAGTGGGATGATCGTGATCAGCACTGCACCGCTAAACAGTTCCAAAAAGCTCGATGAGCCCAGACTCGAGCTTGCGTAACCATAGCCATTTTCCCCCTTAGCACTGTGGGTTCTTAATTAGACAAGGTAATGGGTGTGTTTGTCATAACTACCAGTCTCGAATGTTGATTTACTGTCTTGCAATGCCAGTGGAAACATTTGCACAGAGATGAGGCAAAAAAAAAAATTTAAAAATACCATCATCGGTTCTTAATGTGTTCGCACCTTTCTTTCCATCGCGCAACAAGCCGGCTGTGATAGAAAAAATGGATGATAAATACCAAACCATTACACTGAGCTTAGACTGTTTTTTTTTTTAAGCCTGACATGCAGGATGTTTCCATCACTTCACTACGAGGAAAATCTGTTTTTTATTTATCATCCGTGGTTAAAGGTTACCCAAATAAAAGCTCACTACAGAACCCTAAAGATGAATCAGTGGTTGCCCTCTTTTAACAAGTCTGTTTTTTAAAAGCTTCAAAGAGGATGTCTGCTGTCCACAGGACAATGTAGGGAAGAAAGAAAAACACACACATCAAACCCCCTTTCAAGGATCTACACGTTCTTGGATCGTGGCATGAAGTGTGGAAGGAGAAAAGATTCTTTCATGTGTGTGTTAGTGGACACACAGAGGGATGAAATGGAAAAGGAGAAGAAAATGAATTTTATATCATAGAACACAGCCTGAAATCTTGAAGAAGTATCTTCTGCTCTCCAAGATATTGGTGGTAGTTTTTCCTTAAAGCCTTCTTAAAGCCTCCAATTCCTCCGCCCCAAATCGCACAAAGACACAAAATTCTCCATTGACAATAACGGATGTAAATGCATAGATAAGAATGTCATCTTTTATGCCTTGTTTTTTTGTTTGTTTGTTTTTTTGATGCTTTTTAATTGAGTCAGATTTTGCCTTTCAAACACGTGCTACCAGAAACAGCCCATGTGGCCTCTGTACCTGTCAGTCCTAGTGAAGGCGGCATGGCTTATGTACATTTCAGTGCCACTAAAGGTGTGCCTTCTGTGCCTGTCAGTCTCAATGAAGGAGGTGTGGCCTGTGTGCCTGTCAGTCTAACTAAAGGAGGTGTGGCTTCTGTGCATGTCATTCCCAGTGAAGGAGGTGTTGTCTCTGCACATTTGCCTCGCACCTCCGGGGGGTTGGGGGATCGAATCACATCAGCTTGCACATTCTCCCTGTGTTTCGGGGGTTTCCTCCAGGTACTCTGGATTCCTCCCTTACTCCAAAGACAAGCGTTGTAGGCTGACTGGCATTCCCAAATGTGTCTGTCAGTCCTAGTGAAGGAGGTGTGGCCTCTTTACCTGTTTGTCCAAATAAAGTAGATGTCGTTTCCGTGTCTGTTAGTAGAAGTGATGGAGGCGTGGCTTATGTACATCTCAGTGTCACTGTGACTGTCAGTCTCAGTGAAGGAGGTGCGGCCTCTGTGCCTGTCAGTCTTACTAAAGGAGGCGTGGCTTTATTCCCAGCCACTTCTGTGTCTGTCAGTACAAGTGAAGGAGGTGTGCCTCTTTCATTTTAACATTAAGGTATAATATTATAGTAATATACTCTAGGCCCATTGTAATGTACAGTAGCATACATGGAATTCTGTAAAAGCTGTGAGACTAGAATTTTTTTTTTCCTTGTCAAAACAATATAGCAAATAGATCGATTTTCAGGGTACTGCATGACACTGCATTACTCCACATTGCACTGCATCATATTGAAATAGATCTAAATTTTATTAAACTGTTGGCTGCTTATATCACATTGGGTTGTATCTAGATTCAAGTTTATTGTTTCTGAAGGAGTGATTCACACACACACACATTAGCTTCAGTCCATAGCAGTTTCAATTGAGTTTAAGGTTTCTATCTCAGTATAAAAACAGAGTAAGGTTGTGAATTTAACAGTAAAACCTCAGTACTTTTGTGCACCTGCTACCTTCAGCTCACAAAACAGCTCGGGCCTGCTTTTCCCTCCACCCACTGAGTCAAATCCTGGCTCTTTGCCCTGTCTTCAGAGTGACGCAAATGCCCCCAAACTGCTCCCATTAGCCCCATTTCTTCCTTTAAACACATAACGCACCATCCACTGTTTCAGACAGATGGGTTTCATCTTTCATCGAGTTTTCCGTTGCCGGCTCTCTGCACTCGATAACGTGAGAAAGCAGGAGCATGACATCGGAGGTGAAACCGCATTTGCATTTGCAGCCAAGACGTGACCCAGACTCTTAATTAGAGGCCTCGGTTCTTAATAAGCTGTTACAGCAATCATTATGAGGATCTAAAGAAGCTTAAAGCCATGTGTGTGGCAGGAATTCACAGCCCTCTGAATACTGAGAGTCAGAGAGAGTCAGATCAGACTTACCGCTAACGCTAGTGTGTGTGTGTGTATTTTGTGTGTGTGTGTGTTGGGGGGGGGGGTTGGATTTTGTTCTACAAGTTGGTGTCTAAAATGTCAATCAGAACACTCGCAGCACACAAACCACATTATAATGGCAGCGTTTTAACTCATGCTCTCTCTGTTTTAATGGCCCTCGATAATGAAATTAATTGACATAAACTAATTAAAGTTGGAAAAATCATGACAGGCAGAAAGAAGCATTCTCATTAATTCACAGAGTGTGTGTATTCAATTAAGAATGTATTGGGGGGAGAAAAGCGAAAAAATCTTTTCAAGCACATCTCTACAAATGTAATTGCTCCTGAGTAATCACTTATTCAACATACCTGCCTGCTTGTAAGACACCAGATATGGTGAAGAGTCCAAAATCTGTGATGACCACTTTCCCGTTGTCATAGAAGACGTTCTTCGACTTCATGTCCTTGTGAAGAATGCCTTTGGCATGCAGATAGCCCATGCCCTGAACAACAAACACGCAGAATCGTTCAGGTTCTTAAAAATCCTATGCATTGTAGCTAAAATTCAACCTCTACACTAAACGATGTTTCACTGAGCTCTACAGCAGCATACCGTATACATATAACAAAATTAATTATAATTAACAACAATAGTAATACTAAATAATAGTAATATAAAACATTGAACGTTTATGATTTATATAAATTATTTACATAGATTATTCTTGGCATATTTGTGGTATAGGACTTGATACTGACTGCTATTTTTTTCACGTAGCAGAAAGTCTTAAATTCTCTCTCAAATCCAAGTTTTAAAAAGTCGATTTCAACCCAAATTAACTATTACTAATAAGAAAGTAAGGTTAAAAAATAAAATAAAATAAAATATCTACAGTGCCATCCAGAATTATTGGCTCCCTTCATAAAAATGAGCAAAATAACAAATAATAGTATTTTCTCTCCAAACGTAACTCCATATGTAACAAAATTATTGACACCCCCAGTGAATATTTAAAATAATTGGAAACAAATAGTCATTCTAAAAAATCGTATATTATTTTTTTTCATTTTCTCTCAGTGCCCAGAGAAGCTCACATTCACAAACTTACAAATATAAAGAAGAACGTCTCCAACATTGTTATACATAACAGGAAGTAAAACAGCGCTTTCATATTCATCACAAAAGCCTTTACAAAAAAAATAGTAATTGTAAGAATGCTGATCATTTTGAAACCGGTGTTTTGTAAAAAAAATAATAATAATAATAAAAAATAGCAACAAAAAAAAAAACTTTGTGTTAAAAAATAATAAAAAATATACAATGTCCCTGCAGGTACTGGTATTAAAAACAAGTGGAAAATCACCTATCACAAAGATCAGATTGGTCAACTGTCGTACCTTAACCATCTCCTGTGCGATTTGTCTTGTCTTGTTGACATCCAGGATGACTTTCGCATCTCTTATAACGGCATACAGAGTCCTCCCTTTACACAGACTAGAAGAGATGATGAAAAAGGTTAAGAAACCGCAGTCATATCAGCATGGCTCCTGTTTAAAAAGGGGTCAGCTGTATTTATGATGAGATGCTTATCAGCACCGCAGCTGTAGGTCAAGGAATTGTCTGTGGAGAGGAATTCGAAATCACACTGAGCTGTTTGCGCGACTCGATTAGTTCCCCGAGTTCATCGTGCAGTGGTCCAACTCTTTGAAAACTCTAGCCGAGTATTCATTTTGAAGATTTAAAAGATCGCTAACGGCACAGGCGACAAAATCATGACGGATTTCTCATTCAAGTGTTCTTTCGTTTCAAGATGTGAAAAAAATGTTCAAAGGTTCATCAAATGTATTGGTATTTTCATTTGTTATTATAATGTTCAATGGTATCTGAGAGAGAAAAAAAAAATCAGCATCATATCGACCATCAATCTCCCTACTCAGTAAATATTGGCACCCGGTGTTAACCACCGAAAAAACTCGTCTCTGTCGAACACCAGTTTCCATGTCTTGTCGCGAAGTCTTAAAACTGCATTCATATCTTAAGCGCCTTATTTTCTAGTTCAGTGTTTCCTGGTTTTGACCTTTGCTCATTCTTCCTATTGTGTATATGAATTATTCTAGTTTATTGCTTCCTGCCTGTGTATTGTCCCCCGACAACAGATTTCAATTAAACACATGGCGAGCACTCGTACTTGCATCCTGCCTCATCTCACCAAATTGTACATTCAATTTCTACACTGGGGAATCAGGGCAAATTTATTAGCATGTCAGAATGCATTCAACGCTGGAATTGTTTGTGCTTTTAGCATAATCTTCTCTCTGAGACTTGGGTTAAGGTCATTTTTTAAAATATTTTACATTATAAAGGCCCTTGTGCAATTACCAGAGGTTGAAAAGCTTGTCCCCCATTTGTGCAATGCACTACACAAGTGGCGTGCCTGTGCATCTCTTCAACAATGGTTTCACGCGTATTGTATCTGTTTCTGTCCTGATAAGATATTAAGCACATTCAAATACACCCCGTACGCGTCTCAAGTCGGACTGCTGCACTGTGTGTAACGTCTTATGTTGTTTCTCTATGCAGATTTTGTTTTTTCTGCATTTTGCATTTGTAATGCATGGCTGTTGGACGCAACTAGATTTGAACTAAATACAAATATGAAATTTATATTTTATAATACCACAGCGCTGAGGAATTCCCAAATCTGGTCAGAAGGTTTGACAAATTTATTATAACAGCAGCTCGGACAGTAGCTGGCTGTGCTCATTTCAAAACATTATCTGGATGGAGGATGCTCCAAATAATGAAAGTCTAATAATAAATGGATTAAAAATGTGCTGTTATTCAACAAAGAAAAATACACATATAATCAATGATATAGTGAAATGATATAGTGCAAGGAGACGATTATTTAATATTTATAGAAGTGTAACATGCGGTGAGAGGCAGGACGCAAGCGCCTAAAGCACGTGTTTCATTCAGGCAAATTTGATAATCCTTACAATAAAGTATTTCCAGGCATTGGTCAAAGCAAGGATAATCCATAATCACAAGAAAAGGCAGGAGAGAGTCGAGAAACCGGAAATCATAAACAAGTAAACAACTCTCAGTAAAGCACATTAAATAATGACGAGACTTCATAACAAGACAAAGGCACAGGAGGGTATACTGAGAAACTAACCAGGAGCAGAACAGCGAACAATCGAAGATATACGGTCAAGATACACACCAATGACAGGACTGGGAGGGGGCGGAGACAAGACAGGAATCAAAACAAAATGCAATGAACACAAAGTCACGTGGAAGAAAATCAAAACAGAACATGAACAGTGCTGGGGAGCACACGAAGAGAGGGGGAAATTTGCCACAGGAAGGAGTCTCCAGTTGAAGTCTCAAGTTTTCCGCCACAACTTGAAAATATAACTAGAAACTGCTAAAAAGTATGTTGTCATTTTTTAATGTATATAAAAAATATAATCATTGGCATGTTGCTGTGGTATAAGAGGAATCAAACACGTTGGGATGCGCTGGTATAGTAAAATATATATATATTTGGGTAGGACATTCTCTGTATAATTGTGTTCTATGCGGAAGGGAAGCTTGTTTGCTTTTCTGATGAAAAGCTGCACAATTATTCCACGCAGAACCGAGCAATATGAAAACCAATCACCGAACAGTCACTCAGGGCAATGCCCAAACAAACAATCAATATTTATGTTTCTTGCACTTGAAAATGCAGGGTTTTTACAGATTGAGGCCATTTCTTTCAATTTCAGCTCAATTTGATCTGCTCAGGCTTGCTGCTCCAAGCTAAGTACGTTGAATTGAAACGATTACAACTTTAGACCTTTTCAGGTACTTTAATACTACAACAAAGGAGAGCCTTAAAAAAGAGAAAAGCTTTGATTTGCAGCATTTCAGTATTAAAACATGAAAGTGCACTCTGGTTTGCCCATAGAAGAAAAAACATTTGGATTGGACAACTGAACAAACTTTTCAATACACACACAAACACACACACACACACACACAGAAAAAAAAACAAAAAAAAAAAACAAGACAGTCAAGCATTTAGGCCAGAACAATATAATGTATCAATTCAAAAAAGTTCAAAATAGTACATAAGCTGCTGTTATAGAAATCAGACTCTGACCAATGAGAATCGAGACCTCAACAGCACTAATAATAAATAAATATGAATAATAAAGGTGTATATATGTAACGAATACAGAGGTTATGCTATACTCTAGATGTTTCCTGCTTGTCCTTAAAAACTACTGCTTCCGGAAATATACATGACCAGGAACAGAATCAGAATCATTACGATCACAGTCAGAATAGTCAGTCAGAATCAGAATCATCACAATCATAATAAGATTCATCACAATCACAATCAGAAGCGTCAGAATCACAAAGAGAATACTCAATCACAATCAGTATAGTCAGAATCAGAATGTTCACAATCGAAATCAGAATGTTCATAATCAGCATAGTCCCAATTAGAATCAAAATACTCAAAATCAGAATCAGAAGCATCAGTCAGAATCAGAATCATCACAATCAGAATCATCAGCATCAGAATCGTCAGTCAGAATCAGAATTGTCAGAGTCAGAATCAGAATCATCACAATCTGAATCAGAATTGTCAGAGTCATAATCAGAATCATCACAATCAGAATCACAATCTGAATCAGAATTGTCAAAGTCAGAATCAGAATCATCGCAATCTGAATCAGAATCATCACAATCAGAATCAGAATCAGAATCAGAATCAGAATTGTCAGAGTCAGAATCATCACAATCTGAATCAGAATGGTCAGAGTCAGAATCAGAACCATCACAATCTGAATCAGAATCATCACAATCTGAATCAGAATTGTCAGAGTCAGAATCATCACAATCTGAATCAGAATTGTCAGAGTCAGAATCATCACAATCTGAATCAGAATTGTCAGAGTCAGAATCAGAACCATCACAATCTGAATCAGAATCATCACAATCTGAATGAGAATTGTCAGAGTCAGAATCATCACAATCTGAATCAGAATTGTCAGAGTCAGAATCATCACAATCTGAATCAGAATTGTCAGAGTCAGAATCAGAACCATCACAATCTGAATCAGAATCATCACAATCAGAATCAGAATCACAATCTGAATCAGAATTGTCAGAGTCAGAATCAGAATCATCACAATCTGAATCAGAATTGTCAGAGTCAGAATCAGAATAATCACAATCTGAATCAGAATCATCACAATCAGAATCATCACAATCCGAATCAGAATCATCACAATCTGAATCAGAATCATCAGAATCTGAATCAGAATCGTTTTTGCTGACAGAACTTGAGTTTATGCTCTAAAGTAGAGCTTTCTACTGAATTAAATATTATCTTTTATTAAATCATATTATTATATTACTTTGTATTACTAATCATTAATTAGCTGCACATTTCCAATAACACTAGCTATTAAGGAAAAACATAAGACCTATAATATATAGTAAAAATATATTCTAACTATTATAACTAAAATAAAGCACTATCCACTACTTCTATGCACATTCATCAGCTATAAATGAATATATGTGATATGTGACCATGCTTAATGCTGATATTTCTTCACATTTTCCACACTACATTTTTACAAAAGTGTTCTATGGATCTTTAAGCGGGTATTAGCTTTCTAAGAGGTTGTACTTGTAAACCTGTCTAAAAGGGAACCCCTGGGGTTCTAAATAGAACCAAACCAAAGAAAGGTGCTGTATTCCACCACTATAGCAACAAAGCATGCACACTAATAAAATCTTGGAATTACCAGAGGAAAGATGCTGGTCATTTGACACCTACCTGGTGATGATGGCCAGGTGCGGTGGGCTCATGCACGCACCCATGAAGAGCACCACGTTCTCGTGACGTGTGTTCCTGTACGCCATCACCTCCCGCTTGAAGGCCTTGAGCTGATCCTCATTGTCTCTCTCGATGTCGATGAGGCGGATGGCCACTTCGCCATGCCAGCGGCCGTGGTAGACCTGCCCGAAGCGGCCCTTCCCGATCAGTTCGCCAATCTCCAGCTGTTCCAGCGGGATGTCCCATTCCTGCAGGAAGATGCTTGTCTGGCTCGCTTTGCGCGGGAAGTTGCGCGCCGACAGCAACGACAGGTTCATCTCCTCAAACTCGTCGGCTGAGTCCTCTGCTTCATGGCTCCCATCTTCGTTCTTAATAAGATGGAGAACATTATTATCTATATTATATACATGCTCCTTACATTTTTAGCTTCCATGCCTATTTTATGCCTACTGCATTAGTATTGGAGTAGAAAAGAAATTATTTGTATCTTGTTACGTAATAGAATGGGTCTCTAATAATAACATTATTAAGGCTTTCTGGGATTTGACCTTAGGAGACACAAGAACTGTAATAAGTTTGTCAAGAAGGCTGGAACAACCAGGCCAATTTCCTTAGAAAATTGCATGACAGTATACCTAAGAGTATTCTACAGCTTTAAACACAGAAGCAAATTACAATTTGATTGAATTTTTATTGGTTGTTTTACTGTTTACTACTTATTATAGTACGGAGGCATCTTGGCTTGATATTAAGCAAGACTTTTGCACAGTACTCTCTCTCTCGCTCTCTCTCTCTCTCTCTCTCTCTCTCTCTCTCAGAAGACAAATTAAAGGAAAAACTGGTGTCTCCATTATGCTGTAGGGGCATCTATTTATTTTTCTGCCATGGTTTGTGTCCACAAATACAAAGTTCCTCTCTCTGATGAAACATTTCTATCCTGATGGCTGTGCTCTCTTCCATAGATGACTCCGCCCACATCTACAGGGCACGAGGGCTCAGTAAATGGTTTTACTGAGGACGAAAATGATGTCACTCGCATGCTATGGCCTTCAGACTCAACCGATCTCAATACAGTTGAACACCTATGGGTGATTCGTCAGACAGCGCTCCACATCACCAGCGTTAAACCACCAAACGGAGGGAAAATCTTTTTAGAAGAACGCTGTTCATCAAGCCAGTACCGTTCGAGACACCCGTAGAATCTATGCAAAGGTGTATCAAACATGTTCTGGCAGTTCGTCGCCTTATTAAGGGTTTTTTTGTTTTGTTTTGTTTTTTTTAAATGTTGGTTTTTCCTTTAATTTGTCACTCACATGTATATATGTAACCACAGATCCCGTTATACGTTATTCATTTCCGTGCTCGTTATAGCGAAACTCACATCTGAAGTAGGTTCAACTTCGATCTGCAGCAGAGGGTTGCCTTTGTTACTGTCAGAGAATTAAAAGACAGAAAAATCAGTTCCATCGTTAGGCTCAAACAAACACGTTTATTTCAAAGATTCTTTTCATCAAAGCGTAATATTTTGCACATGAAAGACATTCAGTTACAAGTAATAGTACTGCAAGTTTATTCTAACCCTTTCGTTATGCTTAAAAGGACTCCAGTTTTGCGCGAGTTCACTTCAGAGTCACACTAATTCCCATTCGTTAGCTTGAGAATTTGGAGCATGATGGCTAACGATACCAGATTTCAGGTGAGATTATCCACTGAAGAAAGGGAAATCTTTAGTGTATCCGGGTAGGTAGCACTGTGAAAGTGTTTTTAGTGTTAGAAAGTGTTTTTATTTTAAAAGGCAGCGGTCAGAAATCCTTGAAGATTGGTCAAAAGGTCAGTAATAAATGACAGAGTGTAAAGCTTGCTAATGCAGATAAAGACAAAGACATGACAAAGATCATTTTAAGGAACACATAAAGCCCAAATAAGGTACTTGTGTAACAGTTTATTCACTATAAATTGGCTTTATTTAGACCTGTGTTCTTCATAATTGGGGGTCTGTTATGTGCAAATGACTAATACATGTATTATTATCATAAATGTATTATGAGCATTAAATAATCATCTAAATTCACCTCTTATTTGTGTGTAACATGCCAACTTTATTAGGAACACTTAACTACACCTGCTCATTCATGTGACTACCCAATCAACCAATCA
The DNA here is from genome assembly GCA_023630585.1 of Cranoglanis bouderius. NCBI lineage: Eukaryota > Metazoa > Chordata > Actinopteri > Siluriformes > Cranoglanididae > Cranoglanis > Cranoglanis bouderius. Next base: position 18,666,307 of record CM042549.1, on the reverse strand, counting down.
TGTGGCAGCAGTATGTGCAATGCATAAAATCATGCAGATTCTGGTCAAGAGCGTCAGTTAATGTTCACATCAAAAACACTGATCGCCTTTGATTGATGATCTCCTGAGATTTTCACATATAACAGTCTCTGAAGTTTACATAGAATGGCGCGAAAAACAAAAAACAACCTTGTTAATGAGAGACCACAGTGGTTTGAGCTGACAGGGAGACTAGGGTAGCTCGTTACGAATGTGGTGAACAGAAAAGCATCACAGAATGCACAATATGTTGAACCTTGAGGTGGACGAGCTATAACCCACATCGGGTTCCACTCCTGTCAACAGGCATCAGAGGCTATAGTGGGCAACTGTCCAGTTTCAGTGAGCCTGAGCCTACACTTGCATACAAGTACAACCCTTTATGTTTACAGTCTGTGCAAAAAGATCCAGGGACATGGATTTCAGGGACATGTACACTGTATATTACACATGCTATATGTTGGACCTGCTTTAGTGATCCACGTCTTGCACATCACATCATTACAAGCAGGGTCAACATTGCTCAACCTTTTTTTTTTCCTGGTTATTAAATGCTGGAGAGCCATGCCACTCATAGCGTCTCATAAATACACACGTACACAGGAGCCACATTCCTGGAACAGCCTGTGTAGTCCTGGCTTTAATCATAATGACTGAACACATCGCTATGCAAGCAGAGAGCCCATGAATAACATCATAAAGCTTTGTGTATTATGAGCTGGGAGAGCGAAGAGGCCTCGCCAGAGACGGTAATTACATCAAAGTGTGGGGTCGATTTGTGTTCATCAAGAAATGTTGTCTTGACCGTTAAACATGGTTTATTTTGGAGGCAGCTGTAGATGTTTTACATTCGTTTTACATACATTTTAATAATAATAATAATAATAATAATAATAATAATAATAATAATAATACCAGCTCATTTCCTTATAAAACTGCACAAATTGTACCGGAGACTACTATTTTTATTTTTATTTTTTTTGTCACATAAAATATTGACTTTGTTTCATTTACTACTGTTTACTGCTCTTTACGGTATTTTTTTTTTTAAACGCAGAAACATTTCATTTCATTATTTTGAAGGCATTTTTGCTCTACGGCATTTCTTTGCGTGTGCCTACAACAGCGTACCGTATACCTACCAAAGACAGAGAAATGACGGAAATCGTAAATGGGACGTTACCCTAATTACATCCGACGGTTCACGCTGTCTACATCCAGCACAGAAACTGCATTAATACAAGAAGACATTGAGCTTTCTGCGCCCTCGACTTCTCCCAAACACTCATCGCTCTGGATCATCGCTGTAGCGTGAACTCAACAACATCCCTGCGTTTGCCCAAAGAGTTTTAGCACTGCAAATATTTTTGCTCCAATAATCCAATGAATCTAATTAGTTTTTAAAATGCCCACCATGTGGGATGTCTGAGTGAGCAGTGCTGATCCCTTCACTAAAAACCGGACACGCAAGCTCAGATTATGGCATATTTACTGTATATACTGTGCATATAATGAATTGACATGTGTATATCTTTTGTCCGGTATAATAACTAATATTGCATGCAACTATTTAAGCTTTATTAATGCTGGCATTAAAATCACAGGAACAGTTTCACAACCACCACAGCGCAGGTTTCTTGTCTCTCTTGAAAGAGGACATCATGTTCATTAATCTCTATAAGCATTGCTAGTTGTTGCTACGGCAGCAATAAAATGTATTATCTCTTATTCACTACAATTTAAGAACCACATCGAACTAATCGTCTCCTAATTGAAACACAGTATATGGGCCATGTTAGAATGTAACCATGGCAACGAGCATACAGTTTAGTTGTCGCCTATATGTAATGGTTTAGCTGGAACTAGGCACAGGCTTTTTTAAAATATAGTGTTCGTTAATAATAATAAAAAATGTTATATCACTATTAATAATGTATATATTTGATAACATTTATTCTGATGATGGCTATGTTAAATAGCAAATAACATGACATTTCTTTGCATCTGCTTTGTCTGTTATTTTATTTCCATTTTCTATCTATCTTTATTTATTTTATTTTTTTTTGTCATTTATATCTATTTTACGGGATGGCCACAGGAAATACTGCCTTCTGATTGGCTGGCAGTTTTGAATTAATTTTTTTGTACTGGAAATTACAGTACACACACACTGTAATCATTACAACACCCCCTGAGCTGCGACCCGATTGGTCGGACGATAAAGAAGCGCTTGGCATCACTCAGAGCTTACTGTGAATACAGGTTGACATACATGTGTGTTGACTAGCTAAAGAATTACATTAAAATACAATAAATTGCATTAAAAGTGTCAGATGTTTAGTGTTCACTTAGTATACAAAAGCAAAATAAATAAATAGATAAATAAAGACACACACACACATATACACACTTACCCAGGCTCTGACAGCACAGGATGGAGGATAACCTGAGGAGCTCTGTTAGGAACCTCTGGGGTCACATCTACACACACACACACACACACACACACACACATTGAAAAAGTGATTTAGCTTGAGTCCTCTTGGTAATAGCTTGAAAAAACTGTCCATATATTCACACAGAAACTACACTACACTAACAAATCTTCAAGTCTCATTTGAACACAATAAAGCTCCTCTCCTGCCACCTGTAACATTTCCATCATCATCCTCCTTCATGCTCATCAAAATGTTTTTAAAGTTGAGAGTCTCCCACTGAGCTCGCACCCCTCCCAGACACATACACACGCACACACACACACACACACACACACACACACACACACACACACACACACACACACACACACACACACACACACACGCAAACACATGCCCGGGTTTATTTGGGAAGAACAGAGCAAGGCCCATCATTAGGCGCTTTCAAAAAAAACACACATGGAGGAGGCACAGAGTTGTGTCACTGAGAAAAGACAACAAATTACATCAAAAGAGATGTCCTTGGCTTGTCGTGTTGCATCATGGGTATGAGTAGCGTCCAATTAGGATGCACTTACCAGGGAAGATGAACTGCTGCTTGTATTTGTAGTAATGAGATGCTGAGAGAGGAAAAAAAGACAGCGAGAAAGATAGAGATAAAGGGAAAAAGAGATCGGGTTGGTTCATGTCATTTATGTGTAAAGCTAATATGGTGTTTATTACAGATTTCAGCCTACATGAATTCACTTTATAGTGTGTCTCTAATGTTTGCGTATTCTATAATAACACATAATCAATACATGCAACTAGGATTTTGCATTGTTACTGATAGATTTTTGAGTACTGTACTCATACTATGTGTGTGTGTGTGTGTGTGTGTGTGTGTGTGTGTGTGTGTGTGTGTGTGTGTGTGTGTGTGTGTGTGTTTGTGTGTATACCTGTTAGGTTGGGCTGTTTGGTCTGTCTGGCGCTCTGAGGGGATGGGTGAAGTGGAGAGGGAGGAGTCGCACTGGGAGGAAGAGGCGGAGCTGGGGATGATGGGGTCGAGGAGGTGGTGGACGAGGGGTTACTGCTGGAGTCAGGCTGGTACGGCACAGGGATGTGGTCCTGAGAGACACACAGAGAGAGTTTTTTGAACACCGGTGGAACTGTTTCTATTACTGAATTAACTAGATTGATTTGGAAAAGCAAGATCCATCTGCAGGAGAGGAATAAAATATATTAAACTATATATATATATATATCATTTCAAACTTGATTCATTACAGACTTGATTGCTCATTATATATCTGATTCTTCATTACACTCTTGATTCCATACAGACTTGATTCTTCAATGCACACCTGATTCTTCATTACAGATTTCATTCTCTTCATTACATACTTGATTCAATATAGACTTCATTCTTCATTACCGAATTGATTCTTCATTACAGACTTGATTCCTCATTTCAAACTTGATTCATTACAGACTCGATTCATTACAGACTTGATTCTTCAATACCGACTCGATTTATTATAGACTTGACTCAATACATACTTGATTCTTCAATGCACAACTGATTCTTCATTACCTACTTGGTTCTTCATTACAGAATTGATTCCTCATTTCAGACTTGATTCATTACAGACTCGATTCATTACATACTTGATTCTTCAATGCACAACTAATTCTTCATTACAGAATTGATTCTTTATTACAGAATTGATTCTTTATTACAGATTTGATTCCTCACTTCAGACTTGATTCATTACAGACTCGATTCATTGCAGACTTGATACTTCTTGACAGATTGATTCAGATTCTAGCAGGTCCCAATGAGCAGCACGTGAACAGACTCCTCATCTTTACACACACACACACACACACACACACACACACACACACACACACACACACACACACACACACATAATAGTCTCTTGGTGAAATCTCTGCACAATGTCCTCCTACATATGTGCTCCTACATGTCAAATTACTCAAATTGATTGTGTTTTTTGGACAGACAAAATGAAGTTGCGTCAGTATTACCAAACATGTTGTCACTGTGGTGTCTACCAGTCCACACTCACATGTGGGTTCAATGCAGGGTAGATAAACACAGCACATAAAGTAATTTGTGTCTTCATTTTTTTCTTATTTCTTTAGTTCATTTAGAAGTAAATAAAATCATTTAGAGGGGTATTAATTAAATGAAATCTGGGGCTCTTTCTTTACTGAGTGTAGAGAAAGGAGAAATAACCTTGCTACATGTGCGGAAGTATTTATTGCACCTGCTATAGTTCAAAATCTCAGGTCAGTTATGGCTTGTTGCTGGAGATTGTGATTGGCAGTGGACCAATCTACATCGAGTTATGACCCTGTGTTATTACACCACTACATCCATTATGTGTGTGAAAGAACGATCAAGGGCGAGAGCGAGCGCAAGAGCAAGAGCGAGGGTGTATTTGGAAATGTCGTCATGATTTTATGCGTCGTTCGTCCAGAAAGCTCTGATTCATAACGTAAACAACATCAGATTTGTTCTTGACCTGGACCCCTTTCTCATATCACTAGTACAATCCCTCTGTACTTTCTACTGTAAGACCTTTAAGAATGCAAACACGGATGGTCTGAGAGACCACTCAGACTGACACTTTAATTAGTTCACAACTCCCCAAACCTCCAGGGATATATTTTATAGCACTACTCATATGAAATGTATTAACATTAGGATCTGAGAGTGAGCATTTAATACACCCATAAAGATTTAGAGTTCCTTATTTAACTGCTATATCATTTCTGTAACGTTTTGTTTGGTCTCTGACAATAATAGTGATTAGCATAACTGTAAAACAGTACCAAACTCATTATTTACATTTATCTGTATATAAAAAAAAAACAAAAAAACAAAAAAACAAACAAAATGACATTAAAACTTAACAGAATGTAAAACGAAAGCTGAAAGCTAATTTTAACCAAAGGAAACCATGACATGACTGATATGTAGCGGAGGACGGCCAACCTTGTTGATTTTGTTGGTTTTGGGCAGCGTCTGGCTGATGTGCAGGTCTGTGTACCTGAGGGGGTTGTTTATGTCACACGGCACCGACTCGGTCCTGACGAGCTGACGAGCTAAGAGATGGAGAGGAGAAATCATATATAGTATCCACGGTAACAAGAGGCTGTTGTCCCGGTAACAGAAACAGAACAAGTGGTCATGGTAACAAAACTCGCAAAAACTTGTCCGTGCTACACAAAGACATAACAATATGTTTATATGAGCTGTCTGAATGATGCAATAAATGTCATAACTGATTACAGAGAAGTGTTAGGTTGGCCCACGCGAAGCCTCAAATCTCACTGGCGATTTCACTTGGCAGCTTGAGAGGTGGTTTATTAGGACGACGCTGGCCATCAATATCAATCATGTTGGTAAGATTCTAAGAGACAGCTTCGAGCAGGTGACAGGAAGCTTTGAGTGAGGCCGAAAGTGTGTGTGATGGCTGCTTGATGGCCGAGCAACAGACATGCCGAATCAGAAAATGTCATTAGTGCAGTCACAAGCGTTCAGTAATCGATTGCATTACCTTGAGATGTTCCTTGATCTTCAGGAGAATGGAAAGAAGGAAAAAATAGGGAAATGAGACAGAAAGAGGGATTAGGAGCAGAATTGAATAGGATGAATGTAGAGAGAAAAACAGATTAGTTTTTTTTTTAAGGATCCCATGAAAAACAATGTGTGAATTTTTTTTTTTTTTTTTTTGAATAGCAATCATATGTCAACAGTTCTGTCAATCTCATGCATGACATTTCTCATTTTCTCATTTTCTTCAGGCAATCGTTTATGAATTTCTGCAACATCAAACATATTTTCTGGGGAAAAAATAAGGCGTTATGAAAAAGAAGTGTGAAATACCTTTGAACGAGTCCCTACCTCCTCGATGGTAAATAAGCAAATGGCAAGGAGGTGCTTCTTTGGTACATTTGTTGTGGCACTTCAACCTGAAAAAAAAAACACAGGACTTTTATGCACTATAATAAAAAATAAAAATAATTTTTAAAAAAAACCTCTAAACTCTAACACAAGTCAGCCCACCACATCTTCTCTTTCACTTGTTGCTCATGCTACTTCACTGCACAAGTTAACACACCCTGAGGAAAACGCTATCTACCCTCTTCTGCATACAGACGCCCTCAAATGGCCAGATTATCTAATATCAGCCATAATTATAAAGACAAAAAGGGATTTCAAATTGTTGCAATTCTAAGTGTGAGATCCTCGCCACCCTCAAAAACTCTCAATGCACAGTCGAGTGAAAAAAAGTTTGCGTACCCTTAAGGCAAAATGAAGAAAACAATTCGTAGCGATGAAACAGTGTTAGGTATGTGTATAAAGGTTAGGTGTGGGTATGTTATGTATGTTAAGATATTATTATATTATACATTATATACATGATATCAGTTTAAAAATTCACACGAAGTAGCCATGTGATATAACCGTTTTCTCTTTTCTTGTTCGTAAATCTGTTCAAATCAAACCTGGAGTTTCTAAATTCCTTTTTTTCTATTCAAACTGTTTTTCCTTTTAACATCCTGTAAATGATAAGTTGTACATAAAAGTACATTTTATTGATTTTTTTTTTCCCCCCACTCAGAAAAACATAGGGGGTGCAAACTTTTACACTTAACTGAAATTGGAATTTATCCTGAATGCAACGGTGATGGAGATCAGAAAGCAGATCATCATGTGTTCATTCACAAGTACATTATGGACATCGTAGAAAAGACTTTCTAACTAAATCGCTGTGGCAGTGAATGTGACAAGCTTGCAGTTGTTTTATTTCAACTAAACAGCATGTCAGAATATAATCTCAAAGTATTATGGCATGTTAGGTTGCTAGAAACGACATTCTGTCGTAAGCTACTTGAACAGTAAGCAAGTTCTCAACACCTCTGAGACTCAGGCCTCACGTCCTCGCAAGTTTTTTCACGTGGCCAAATCAGTCCTCTGGGAATACAGGTGTTCTTCACATTCTTGTTACTAAAAAACATCGCAGGTATGCAGACACCACACCTGACCCTACACCTGTTCCTCACACTACTGATTGGCTGATAACATCTCCAGCTCCAACCCAGCTTTTCCTGATTCCTCTCACCTGCACCTGCTTGTTGTTTATGGGCCTCGTAAAGAGAGACTCTTCTAGACAATATATACGTTTATATTTGTGAAGTATTGCAGAGGTAGCTTGTTGAAAAGCGTGTTGTGACCATGGTTAGTGTGTTTGACCTAGCCTGTCTGTGTTTCAGGACAGATGTGCACATGTTCTAAAAGTTCTGCCTGTTCTGATACTGATCTCTATAAAAGCCAAAGTACCTTACTCAGACCTAACTAAAAATCTAACTACAATCTACAGAAATGTTTGGATTTACTGTATAAGCAACCAGCCTGAGTGTAGAAGTAAGAATAAAACATGACACACACTGAAAATAATGTACACTAGGGGGGGTGTGATGCAGCACGATGCGAAGTGCCAATGTTTTTGTTCAACAAAGAATGCGCGGTCCGGAGTGTGTTATTCCGCTTTTACGATTATAATGTTTAATTTATGTGCATTTTAAAAGTTTATACCTAGATTTAATGTTGAGGATCATCCGAGAGACAAATTAGTTCCTGTTACCGCCCGGAGGTGAATTATTTCCGTATAACAGCACGGAGTGTGTTATTCCGGTTATACCACGTCTCTTTTGACCAATCAGATCTGAGCATTCAACCACGATGTGGTATAATCAGAAGTCCAGTCTGAAGTTCCGTCCGTGTCAGATGTTGTACATAACAATAAGAAGGATATGACCACATAATATTTATCATAAAGGCTATTTATCATAAAATACCGCTCATATTACATCAAGTGTAATCAAGCTTCTCGTGGCTCTCGTTGTTATTAAAGCCAATGATTTGATCTCATAAAAACAAACCGCTAAATTCCACGCAGTAATCCAGAGTTAGCGCGTTTACTTACTTGCAGGTTTTGCACTTCAAGCCGAATAACATTCCTTTCCCACAAACGATACAAGTCTGTGACATCCAGTATTTGGTGGAAAATCTGCAAAAGATACAAATCAAGAGCATAACAAGAACGTTTCAGATATTCTTTCAACGGAGAATAACATCTATCTCAATCTATTTTAGAAAAAAATAAATAAATAAATCACATTATTAACGTGCCCCGCTTCAGTCATAAGGATTTGCTTTGACCTTTTGACTGCGATTCCCAGGATGGTGCGATAAAGAAGCCCAAAGTGTCAAAGCAGCAATCATATTTTCCCAATGGCCTTTTCATTGAGCGGCAGATTACATACAACGATAAGCACTCTGCCTCTAATCTTCAATATAGAGTCATTTAATTGTGAGTTGGTGTCTTTCAGCTTGTGAGAAATGATCAGCTGTGCGCCTGACAAATATTTCAGGAGGACAAAGGCCACACGGATACACGAGCGTAGAAGAATGCCTATTATTCAAAAGAAATATGAGGCGCGGACAAGGAGCTCTGGGTCTCCTTCTGACTCTCTCTATATGAATATGATATTAGGAGCCATACCTGATATGTGCTCAACAATAAAAATGCTATTGAGATGACTCTCTAACCGCAGAGTCCCTGCAGAAGCACGTACACTGATAGCTAATGGAATATGACTAATCCACTCTGACAGACGGAATTGAAACGTCTTCGTTCAGATTGAGCCGCTCCGTCTCGTAAAAAACGCGAAGGCCGTCCGGGCCACGTCACCACACTTAGATCCCCCCAAGAGTTTTATAACAGCCACCACTGCTGGGCAAGTGGTTTTACCTGTCTGAACCAAAGTGCTCTTTATCAGTCAAGTGACTACGATGATCTTAAATGTGAAACAACCAAAGACGTCCGGTATAAATGAGCTACAAGCGCTAATCCCGCCTGTCTTTCAAAGATTAAATATATCGATATACAGTTTCATTTTTGGCATGTAAGTAAGATTTTTTTGCTGTAACAAATGTCAATGTGGATTATTTTATTTTTTTTATTATTGGTGTTTTAATGGAACGAAGCAGAACAGTGCCACAAGGGTTTGAGAGAAATATACGCAGAACGTTAGGAAGAAGTGAGGCTTTGTGGCTGATTTCTTTCAAGCCCAGACTGTAGATTCATGCAGCCTATCAGTGACGGCCGTGTCACAAACTGACATGCCCCTCCGTTTGGTCACCAGCAGTGATTGAGAGTCGCAGGTGTAATGAAAGTGGACGAGGTAGATTATGTACTCTATTATCTTTTTTTTTTTTTTCCCTCAAAATGGCTTTGGAGGAGAAACTACACAACGTCTAATCAAAGCACAAATTACACAAAAGGAAAGATGATAGAACTGTAAGTTTTGTGGGGTTTTTTTTTTTCCTTTTGAACGAAAGCCTTACATCCTTTCCGTTTAATATATTTGGTATTCAGAGGAAATTTGAAAACTTAAAAATTACGAACCATGAAAGCAGCTGCCTCTCTGCCTATAAGCGTGTTGCCCTACTTCATTCTTATTATACCAATGATGAGACCTTGTCATATAACGCATAGCTCAATCCTAATAGTTTCATTGTCAAGCTATCGATAGAGATTAGATTTTAGCCTCACATCCAATATGACGATCAGCCACCACAGGAAATAACTCAATATCTGCACCAGAGTTTCCATTTCGTTGTTTTTATTTTTATTTATATTTTTATTGAGTAGTTTACTTTACCAGCGATTGCCTCGTGGGCTTCCAGAGTAAATTATGAAATGTCACGTTTTTCACAAATAAATAGCCTTGCATACAAATAAACCTATATTCATCATCAACTGCCTTGGAAAGTAATTACTCTAACTGAGGACTAATTGAATGGTGTTGTTTGGGTGTGGAAACATGGTCTTGATGTTTGACTGTGTGAGAAGGATCTCTTACATGGCAAGAAAGAATGACAGAATGTGAGCACATTAAAAATAAAAACACTAAAATCCATAATTGGGTCCGTTCATCCTAGGTTTCATTCTTCCTTCCTATTTCATTTCTTTAACAGTGCAATGCAGAAGTCATATCCATGATGCAAAAATGTCCCATCTATAAATCTAGATCCATAGTAATGTACACTATATGGCCAAATGTGGTTCTTCCCGAAACTGTTCCCACAAAGTTGGAAACACAGAGTTGTCTAGAATGTCTTTATATGCTGCTTTACAATTTCCCTTCACTGGAACTAAGAGGCCCCAAACCTGTTCCAGCATGACAGTGCCCCTGGGCACAAATCGAGCTCCATGAAGACATGGTGTGCCAAGGTTGGAGTGGAAAAACTCGAAGATCCTGCACCTCAACCCCACTGAACACCTTTGGGATGAACTGAAACACCGACTGCACCCCAGGCCTCCTCACGCAACATCAGTGCCTGATCTCACTAATGCTCTTGTGGCTGAATGAACACAAATCCCCACAGCCACGCTCCAAAATCTAGTGGAAAGCCTTCCCAGAGGAGTGGAGGTTATTATAACTTCTCAACCAGCTACACATTAAATTGACTACTTACACAAATTTCAACCAGTAGCCTTATTCAAGCCATTAATAAACATCATTAAATGTTATTACAGACATCATTAAAACGATTTTAAAATAATATGCAACCTAATGTGTCCAAACATCTGGCCAGTAGTGTGTCTCTGATATGTCCACACATATCATACTTTTGGACATTGGTCTGCATTCCCCTTGAAAGCTCACAAGTAGATTATGCAAACTGTCTCACTCATGCAAACTGTCTCATTTCACGATCAGTGAGACACTTTGCAAGTCAATATGAGTCGAAATGTCAGCTCTGTAACGCTGAAATTAGCCCACAGTGAACTGCTTAAAATTCACTAAAATGAGTTAAAGGTCTGCGGTTCTCTGTTCCTGCCAGTTCCAGTGAAGGAAGCATTTCCTCCCACTCCTCGGGGTTAACACTTTTACTCCGGTGTTAAATGGGCTTTTGCGGCAGTTTGAGGCCAGACACTCTAGTCGACAAAAAAAAAAAAAAAATCTATGCTTTTCTTCATTAAGCAAGAAAAACCTGAAAATGTCATGGTGGGAAGAGAGTGCTATTTACACCAATCAGCCATAACGTTAAAATCACTGACAGGTGAAGTGAATAACATTAATTATCTCGTTACATTGGTACCTGTCAAGGGGTGGGATATATTAGGCACAAAGTGAACAGTCAGTTCTCGAAGTTGATGTGTTGGAAGCAGGACAAACGGGCAAGCGTAAGGATCTGAACGACTCTGACGAGGGTCAAATTGTGATGGCTAGACGACTGGGTCAGAGCATCTCCAAAACCACATCTTGTGGGGTGTTCCCGGTATGCAGTGGTTAGCGCCTACCAAAAGTGGTCCAAGGAAGGACATCCGGTGAACCGGCGACAGGGTCATGGTCATATTTTTGTATTCATTTATACCTACTATCCCTTTTAAAGGATTAGCATTGAAGTGACTCCGCGTCATATTTTGAATTGTTGCCAGTTTTAAGTCAATATTTCACTCATCAGATTAAATTGAGACATGCATGGTATGATCCTGAAAATGAGGACTAAACTAATCTTACTTCAAAGTCTTGCAAATATGTATTTCACACTGTATTAAGCCCACATATAATGTAAATCCTTCATATGGATAATTTTTTGTGTCTTTTTTTACAGTTTACCCGCATTTTTCTTATAGCAAATATTCCCCATTGTTCTCTTTAGTACAGAAGCACTGAGTTTCTCTCTTCCCAATCGGTGGCATTTGGGAGAATCGGCGATTCAATCCACACACAGACGCTCGAGGCAGGCAGACAAGCACTTGTCTTAATTGGTCTGACATTTTTAACCATTCCATCACACACACACACACACACACACACACACACACACACACACATATGCAGTACACATTTATAGTGCGCAATTATGGCACAAATGATAAGTGCTATATTTTGGCATTAACAGAGCGTGTACATTTCAACCTACAGTCACAGTCAATTCACATTTAACAAAAATACCTGTCTGTGAACAAAGCAGTGACATCTAGCTCTGCAGACTGAAGTGGGGCAAACTTCAGTTTGAGTACTAAAGATTTGATAAAGTATGCAAATGAAAGTATGTTAAATTGTTTGCTGGTGAGATTAATGCAATATTTAAGATATCTATGATTTTCAGGTGTTTCAACCAACAAGGGGCTTCACTGTCCTAACCATAGGTTTCTTCTGGCCAACTAAGGGCTTTTAAATTACAGGCTTCATTCATCTAATTCTGAGCTTCATCCTTCTAACCCTGGGCTTTGTCTGTATAGCCCTGGGCTTTATATGTCTGGCCATTGGCTTCATCTGTCTAGTCCTGGGCTTAAACTGCCTGGCCCTGAGCTTTATATGCCTGGCCATGGACTTTGTCTGCCCAGCCTTGGGCTTCATTTGTGCTTCATCTGCCTAACCCTCAATTTTTTCAGCCTAGCCCTGGGCTTTGCTCACCCAACTCTAGGCTTCATAATACCATCCATGCCCAACTTTGGACATCACCAACTCAACCAGTGAATATGTCTGCCTATCCCTGGGCTTCCGTCTGTCAAATCAAGCGCTACTTTTGCCCATGCAAGGACTTCATCTTCCCAACCACGAGATTCATTCACTCAACCAGTGGATTTGTCCATCCAGTTCTGGGCTTCATCATATCTGCTCAAACAGGAACTTCATCCACCCAACACTGGGCTTCGTCATCACAACCAGGGACCTTGTCTGTGCAAATATGGCCTTTGCCTGCCCAAACAAGGACTCATCCACCTACCCAGAGGCTTTGCCCTCCATAATAGGGGTTCCATCTGCCAAACCAGGGAGTTAGTCTTCCCAACCCTGGGCTTTGTCCGCCAGACCAGGGGCCTTGTCCACCCAAACATTGAGGTCAGTGATCAACAATCAAGACTTTAGCATCTGGGAGTCACTGGGAAATATTTGGACCCCAATAGAATAGTGACATCCAATGACTGCTAAACAAGAAATCAGTGGAATTTGATTCAAAGGGCGCAATATAGAACAAACACATCAGATGGTCTGTGGGCTGGAAAAATGAGCTTCATGAGATATAGTTCAATAGAGTCATCACTTAATGAGACTAACAGGGAAAGCAATATTATCAAATAGAATGCACTAATTGCAGCAGTTCATTTTTGACATATTGATAATTTGGGAGGCAGACAGACGCATGAAGTTACCTGTGTTTAATAGAGTTGCCCAAGTCTCTGCGAGGGATCTGAGGGGACCAGCGAGGGACTGACAGGGTGTCTGGAGGGAAAACAGAAAGAAAAAGGAAGACAGAGGAACACAATCAATTCAATTAAAAGAAGAAAAAAAAAACAATAGCAACAAAAAAAAAAAAACTTTTACTTATAGCCATTCACCTCAAGGGTTAAATTGAGATACACTTTTTAAAATTCAGAACACAAGTCAAAAATGTGGTCCGTACATAAAACTGTGATGTCAAAGGTAAAGTTTTAAGCAAAATTTTCAGTATTGACAAATGAACACAATTAACGCAAACAAGCAATACTTTCAAATCATCATCAACATCATCAACTTTGCATTGTTAATCAACACAAAATAAAGCAGAAAATTAATTATCAAAACATTAAATCACAGCTGCCTGAAAAAAATAAATAATTAAATAACAGAGAAGAATGAGAGCCTTTTAGAGCCATCAGCATCGTTCTCTCCTGCAGAAATGCTGCGTTACATAAACAGGCCACAATTAGAGAGAATTATTATAATCTGCTCTGTGCTGTCATCGCTCAAATGGAGGAAACCCAATAATATCTGAATAGAGGCCAGTTAGGCAATAATCATATTTGTGCCCTGCAGCCCTGCTAGTTCAAAAGGACATCCATCCAATAGAAAGACAGTCCCTGGCCAATTATAGGTCATTTCTTTTTGATTAACGGCCTGAAGACAGCAGAGCGATGACACACAACGTTCAACCACAAAGAAAGTCACTGGGATATATATTTTTTTTTTTCAAATACAAAGACAGATATCTTCATTAAAGGAGCTGCATACAGTCTGAATTCAATTCCAAGACATTTCAAGAATACTCTTAAAAATAACTACAAAGCATAAAGTAAAAAACAGCCTCGCGTAAACCAGGTTAACCCGGTGTGTTTTTTTGTTTTGATTTTCATTCTGGAATTAAAAATACCTATAGGCTTACTGTTCCTAACCAACAGAACACTGAAAAACCTCAAGCCTTTCGGTATGTAATGTTTCAGAGCCGGCCTTCAGATCTTCATCTCTTAGTATATACTTTATATTCACAAAGACTCCTGGTGTGTGCCTCAGTGTGTTTACCTCACATGCTTTTTAGCCTCGTGTATCTCCTGTGATAATGACAGATTTATGACAGTGATTGCTTTTCCCTGTGACTTTGCCGTTCTGCTCCACTGACCCGGGATATGTGGCGAGGACGACAAACTCAGTACATCACAAGCCTGGGTCAGAGGTCACGATTACAAAGAGTTTTCATGGTCAGCTGCTGTCACTGGATATTTTTCTTTGGGAGGAAAAAAAAAGACGAGGATGCCCATACTAGATCCTAGTGAATGAAGCGCTTTTTCAAGTATGAAAGTATATGAAAATATATGAAGATATAGTTATCTCAAAACCTGTACCTTTCTTTCCGGCAATACAGTACACTTTAGATCTGTTTTAAAGAGACGTGATGTAGTGCTATATGACATCATTTCATTTCAGTATAGTTTAAACAATTTGATTTTACATTTTACAAGCCACGCCTCCTTTACTGAGACTGACAGGCACAAAGGCTATATCTCTTTCATTTGTTACTGACAGGCACATAGGCCACACCTCCTTTAGTGGAACTGTCAGGCACATATGCCACACCTCTTTCAATGGGACTGACAGGCACATGGGCCACACCTCTTTCAATGGGACTGACAGGCACATGGGCCACACCTCTTTCAATGGGACTGACAGGCACATATGCCACACCTCTTTCAATGGGACTGACAGGCACATATGCCACACCTCTTTCAAAGGGACTGACAGGCACATGGGCCACACCTCTTTCAGTGGGACTGACAGGCACATAGGCCACACCTCTTTCAATGGGACTGACAGACACATAGGCCACACCTCTTTCATTAACACTGACATGCAAAAAGGCCACATCTCCTTCACTGAGACTGACAGGCCCAGAAGTCATGCCTCCCTTATTGGGACTGACAGGCACATAGGCCACATCTCCTTTACTGGAACAGGCAGGTTTCAAAACTGCAGAACGAAATGTATTCTCTTTTTCCAAACAAGCCTAAACTGTTGCTTAATTATTTCAGACATACAGGATGTTAAGGTCTTAAAACTTGTGCAAGTCAAGAACCAACCAGACTGGGTTTCTGCTGTTAGTCAGAAGATGCCCTGCTTCACTGCTTCACTGCTTCACTCTCTCTCTCTCTCTCATTTTTGGTCTTGTGACCTAATGCCTAGACAGCACACACGTTCACTCTCACACTTTGGGGTTTTTTTCCCCACCATACTGTTTTATTATTTTTATTCTAGACATTTAACTTATGTATCAATAAAGGTTATTTCTGAGTTTTGAGACTTTGTGTCTGTTGCCGTTGAGCCAGCCATAACACACTGTTGTTGCTGGGATGCAGCCTCTCAGAGCCCAAACATTCAGAAAACTAATAAAAACTAGTAGCCTGGACATGAAATCTGCTAGTGCTGGGTACCCAAGCTACTTTGGGACTCATTCTGGAAAACGTGAGTTTTGGTAGCATGCTAGTCGTGGGATTTTCTGGGACTCTCCGGCTGTCAGGTCTTCCCTAAATCACATTACATCTGTCCGAATCAGTGCCAGGTTGCGGTGTGTCATGAAGCAGAGTGGCTGATGCGCCGTCCTGCTGAGAAGCAGTTCAGTGAGAGAATAACATGCTGACTTGGGGAAACAGGAAACATTCAGAGAGAATAAAGCCAGCAGGACTGTTCCTGACCGGACACGAGCCCTTATGGGATTTCCTTATGAATGTAACCGCCTGCGGTTCATCTATTCATTAGCGAATACACTCATCGCCTCTGTGCGTAATGATTTTCATACCACAGCCCCTTTCCTTTTCTAATTACTGGTGTCCTCACTGCTGGATGGTAATACATTGAAAAGTGTTTATGGGAAGAAAGAGAGAGATGCAAGACATGCATTTATTCATGATAGGGGGAAAAAATCCTTAACATTCAGGGATTTCATGGATGATCAGGTGCTCACAGTTTCCATCCCTCTGAGATCGCTCAAACGGGAGAAGGGTGAGAGGCAGAATCCTACTCTTACACACAGCACCATAACACACATCCTTCACAAGCTTGTTTCTATGACAACCCTGTAGGTGCCGTTTTCCCGGAAAAGTTTAGAGAAGAATAAAATTTGAATTATGTCAGTATGTCGTGACTTTAAGTTACTTATTCCGCCCTGCATCATTCTTTATAAAGGAATTACGCCTATTTTTTTTTTTTTTTGCATCCATTTATTTGACAGACGCTTTTACCCAAAAACAGCATCGAAGTCAATGCTGAAAGAAAGAAAGAATGAAAGAAAGAAAGAAAGAAAGAAAGAAAGAAAGAAAGAAAGCATGACCGAGAGTTGAATATGTTATGTTATTATGCATATTTTTTTTCTTTTTTTCAAGAACTCATTACATTTTAATAAAATACAACAGAAAAACAAGAATTTTGCCTTTTAAATCATTGATACTAATGAATCATTCACAGTTTAACCAGGGACACAAACTAACATGGTAAAAAGGGCAGTTGTCTTTCATGAAAGAAATATTAATTTAAGACGATCATAAGAGTTTTGGTCCAGCTCATCGCCTCTGTCTGGAAAGAGCCACGTTACGACGGGACAAAAACTTTCAAAGTCAGGATAATTGCAAGAACACATCTTTGTGCAATGATTGCTGGAGAGGCAATAAATAATGAATTCACCCTGGTAAATATCGCAGTGTTTGTGCTTTGAATAGGACAAACACTATGATTCATTTTTTTATATAAACTGTTTTTCATTTATATTCTGCATCCAGTGTAAAAGATAAAGACAAAAGCTTCGCTTATGGTTCAAAACACGTGTCGCGTTCCCTAATACCTGAGCACATGCTTTATTCTCTAACGCTTTTAATGCTTTTAAATTCCGTATATAAGCTGGAGTAAGTTAAACACATCAGAGCTGGCCAGAGTTTACAGCAAATCCAGTAACCGAAGGATGAACGGGGGTGTCTGAGTGAGGCGACAAAGCACTTTAAGCCTTTAAAAGAACCAGTTTATACTGTAGATATGAGCGTAAAACAGTGCCTCCTCCTTATATGTTTGCTTCAGACAACACGAACAGTGACTTCGGACTGGATTACAAAGTTAACAGCTCCTTTTACCTGCAAACTAAAAAACAATCCATTGTTCTCTACAGCAGCAGAGGCTTTAAAACGACTGCGTACATACACGATATACAAGAAAACATAACTTCGGAAACCATACACTTTAGACAGGGCTCTCCATTAAGTTCACTGACGTTGAAAAGAGTTTTTAGAACGCTCTCAGAAGAAAAGGTACTAAACAGTACCTAGTCACACACCTCTCAAAGGTAAATCCTTTATACTTTATAATGTATCGTTCACACACTCCCAACACACCTTGTTTTTGCCCAGAAGGGACTTGATCCAGCCCGTTTGGTTTCTACTTATCAAGGCAATTGGCTCATGGTGGATTCCGTAAAAGGCGTAAAGCTCAAGGCCCGGGAGCCAAACACAGCCCGCTGCCTTGTTTCATTCAGCTCACACAAACTCGCAAAAATTAGGTTGTTTTTAAACTTCCATTTGCCCCGAGCACCCGGTACGCTTTGTGAAGTGTGAAAGCTGTTTGACTGAGCTCGGGATCAATCAAGAGATTTCAGGATCCTCATGCAAATGGTGGTCTGGAGTTTGCTTCAACTGAACTGGAATGCAGTCCACATCAAATGTGGAAGCTATTCCCTCTCAGCACTCCATCTCAGTAATGTGACTGGTTTAACCCGTCACATTACTTCTGACGTTGGTGAAATATATTTCTTCCTTACCGATATACAGTCCCCGCCGAAAGAATTGGAACAGCATATTGTTTTCGCTATACATCGAAGACATTTGGGTTTGAGATCCAAAGATGAACATGAGATGACAGATCAGAATTTCAGCTTTCATTTCCTCATATTCCACATTTCCTCATAATTTTTTTTTTTAACCCACCCATTTTTATTTAAGTGATCAAAAATATTGGAACACGTGACTGATAGGTGTTTCTTGCTGCCCAGGTGTGATTAATTGTAACCGTTAGCAACTTTCTGTGGCGTGAGACGAATATAACACTTAGAGAGATGAAACACAGTAGAACCGAGTTTAAAATTTGACTCTAGACTTCATGTCAGCCTTCAGACGGCTTGCTGTGAGCATCAGTACAGCGTTGACTGACTAATCTGATATCGTCCGTAAGCAGCAGGGTTGATGCGAGGCCTAATGACACTCCAAAGGCCTGTTTAATACCACAGCATCCCAACCCAGAGCTCCAGGGAGAGACTCTGAGCTCGCCTAATGCCATTACGGATGCTGCTCCATCCCAATGAAATTACTCATCCGCCTCGGAGCCACTCGCTTATCAGAAATTCATCTCAATCACTGCCTTTTGGTAAAAGAGCTCTGGAAAAAGCTCTGGTGGAATTCGTCTCGTCCGGAAGTCATTAATGTCATTACCAGACTTGATGGATAATAGACCAACGTCAGAACATGTGTACTACCCTCTACCCCCCAAAGGAACAATGCATAATTGGTGCAGGAAAGCACAAAGCAACATCATCAGACACACCTATAACTCATTACATGCTTGGTTAGGTCTGATTAGTCTGAAAAGACTTGCAACTGGCAACACTTCTGGCTACAAAAGTTTTCTATTCTTAAGAAACTCAAACCCGTATAGATTTAGTGTTTTGAACTACCGGTTTTTTTGCTCCTCTGGCAGGTGCAGTGATGCAGTGTACGTTATCATTTTTGCATTGGCTTAATATTATTGTGCCAGTGCCGGAGACAGGCCAGTTTGGTGATCTGGGGGAGCATGCAAACTCCACGCACACAGGGCGGAGGTGGGATTCGAACCCCCAACCCTGGAGGTGCGAGGCAAAAGTGCTAACCACTAAGCCAGGACATTTAAACCAGATTGTGGAATTAGAAAGGAATATCCATGCAAAAAGATCTGAGATCAGAGTCTCAGGTTTCACTTTTTCACTAATAGTTGCTATGGTGATGTGAACAACAGAGATGTGAGCATGTCCAATCAGTTGAAAACTGTCTGAGTAAAACATTCGGTCAGTCTTGAAATCTTGATCTTTAATAATCACTGACACATCACGATACACAAGTAGTGTGTCGCCGTTTCCCCTGTTGTGTCATGGTTCCCGTGACAACAAACACCTTGTGCTCCTGTCTCCACCCCTTTCCTGTCACTGTCTTGTCTGAATGTATTCACCTGTTCTGATCACTTTGTCTGTTGGATCAATGTCTCCTTGCGAAGTCTTACCATGCAATTAGTTTTACTTTTAGTCTGAGCCTTGTTCCAGAGTTCTATGTTTGTAGTACTTCCTGTTATTGACCCTCAATTTCCTCAGTTCTGTTTTATGGACTGCTCTGTACTAAGCATGCATGCCTGTTTTCTGACCTTTACTAAGGATTATATTTCTTGGATCTGCCACAATAAAAGCACTACTATGTTTACGCGCTTGTGTCCTGCCGCACTTTTTACGTCTCCTAGACGCTAGCTCCTACTACTTTTAATATTAGGGCAACTTAAACTCATATACCCATATATGTCTTTTTGCCACCATATTTGTTCAAATCAATGTGTATCAAATATAATTTGTGTGTGTGTGTGTGTGTGTGTGTGTGTGTGTGTGTCTCACAGACTTGGAATGAGGCTCAAACACACCTGGCCACACACACCGAAACTTCAGCTATTTGGATTCTGATCATCTACTCGAGGGCCAAAGATACACCGAGACGCAATCAGTCAAAACTCTGCAAGCAGGAATCCATCTGCAGGACAACATGAGTCCAGCAGTCCACTCACATCCAACCCCCCCCGCCTCATTATCACTCTAACAGCTCGTCCCGAGGGGGCCGTTCACGCTACGGCATCAGCTCGAACGATATGCGCGTACACGCTGAAGCCAGGCATTATGGGATACAAGATGTGACCTGTCATTTGACATCTTAAATGAGAACCTTGTGCCATGAATAAAGAGGAGGTATGTGATACATCATCATATGTCAATGTTAGCATCGTTAGGAATAACACCGACAAGCACAAAATATCTAAACAGAAGTTGTTATAGAATAAGATGTAAATGGTAGGACTTCCTGTCAAAAATGTATTTATAATGCATTTATAACATGCTATTTAGCATATATAATACCTTAAATGTTCTTATGAACTGATTTTTTAAATCATTATGTAGTCTGACATTATACAGTCATTCTGTACTGTATATTCATGCTTTATAAAGTTTTCTGCATGTAACCATAACTATTCAAAAACACTTACAGGCTTATATGGTGTACTATAAGGTATTATTGATACCATATGCGGTTATAAATGTATTGTTAATGGGCCAAAACATTAAGCATTGACTAGAACATGAGGGATAACATGGTAAATTCTTCATCATATCTACTGACTTTCACGATTTCTTTTGGCTCAGCAGGTTCCTTCCTCTAACCAAACACATTTGCCTGCTAATCCTCTGTTTTCTGTTATTCAGCTTGCTACACAGCTGTGGGTGGTGTGTAAAGGCTGAGTTGCTGGTACATACTGGCAGAGGGCGTCTCTGCATGCACGGGTGGCGTAGAGGGCACGAGGCTTGGGAAGAAAAACGAGCGGAGCGAGTGATCCGAGTGGAGAGGAGATCGCTGAGTCGGCAGGTTCTCACAACTCCCTGCTACGCTGTTGTGGATCTTCAGGTTCAGAGGCTTGGCCTTCTTCTTGGCTCTGTGTTGAAAGAGAAACAGAAGAACAATTAAATACTGCAGGCAAATAAAAAAAAAAATGGATGGATCGTTGTGTAGAGAAGATATAAAATCTAATATTTAGTTGGTGAACACATGGCCGGACTAGTTGTGAGATTTCAAAGCTTGACTCTTGACGAGAACAAGAATGATTTCCGAAATCTCCAAAAACGCTATACTGGAAAATGGCAATGGCAGGTTATCAGTTAAGATTCTGACACAAACAGTTATACAATATGTTTGGGTTTTATTTAGCACACTCAATTTTGTTCATTTGGTGGACACAAACTTTTGTGGACACCAAACATCATAATTTCTCATACTCTCCATTCATGAGAAGTTTGCCTGGGTAGTCAGCACAAACGTTCACTAAAGGTTCAAAAGTATCTCTGCCTGCCTGTCTGACATCTCGGACTGGATGAAGGAACGCCACCTTAAGCTCAGCTTGGCAAAAAGGGAGCTTCTCGTCATCCCTGCCTGCCCCTCAATCAATCACAGCTAGGCTCAACCACACTCAAGCCAACCAGGAGAGCCAGAAACCTTTGGGGTGACCTTGTGATGAACTTTGCAGACCACATTTCAACAACTGCACGGGTTCTGTATAACATCAAGAAAATCCGACCCTATCTCACTGACCATGCCACACAGCTACTAGTCTTCTTATCTCAAAACTGGACTACTGCGATGCACTATTCCCAGGCCGCCCAGCAAGCTTCATCAAACCCCTTCAGATGATTCCGAATGCAGCAGCACGCCTTGTTTTCAACCAGCCCGGCAGAACCCATGTCACACGCCTCTTCATCTCCCTCCTCCGCCCGCATCCAATTCAAGGCCTTGTTGTTCACGTACAAGACCTTGTCTGGAACAGCACCCCCCCTACCTCAACACTCTCCTTGAGGTTTATGTTCCCTCACGCAACCTGCGATCGGTTAACGACCGACGCCTGGTATAGTGCCTCCTCAGCGAGACATGAGGTCCCTTTCCAGAACCTTCAAAATGACCGTCCCTCAGTGGTGGAATGAAGTTCCAACCTCAATCCGGACATCAGACTCCGTCAGTATCTTCAAAAAAACGGCTAAAGACCCACCTCTTCCATGAACGCTTAACCTAACCCAACTTGTCCCAACTCAAAAAACAAAACAAAACTGCACTTACGCCTGCTCTTACACCTCTACTCTGTGCACTTTGCTCCTCTGGAACTCAATAAAAAATCTTGTATGGTAGCACTACTTGCATTGTTCTCTGCTTGATATATCACTTTGCTTGTATTTCCTCATTTGTAAGTCGCTTTAGATAAAAGCGTCTGCTAAACGAATAAACGTAAATGCATTTGTAAGTACAAATACTTATACTAATGCCATACCAATACTGTGATAATATATTTTTTAAAGGACTCAGACATTACTGGTATATAAAAATATATGCGTATGTAATATTTAATATACAGTACTAAAATGTAAGCATCTCCCAAAAGGTAAATGAACAATTAAGTATTATTACACCATACCTTGGTTGAATTCTTGATTCTGATTGGTCAGAAGATGTCGATTCATTTACTCCAACGGCACAGCGGCACGTTCGACTGCAGTTCCAGCAGTTATTCAACTCACAGGTTTATATTCATGAGCCTGCTCTTGAAAAATCTTGACTCTTGAAACTCTTGACTCTGATACGTTATCGTTTCTATAGCGACAACTTACACGGGGACTTGAACAGTGGCTGCTCTACATAATCAGATTTTTTTTTAAGCGTGTAATCGTTGATATTTTGACGTTTTCTGTAAGGAGACTTGTATGTAACGTTTGTGGAAGGAGTCTCCAGTATCGGCGCTTTGTGACAGTCTAAGGTAAAGCTGTGACTTTAGCCGTAACGTTTTTAGGACGGAGGAGTTTGTATTATCTGGTTCTGTGTGATCTCGGTAATGTGTGCAAGAGAGAACTAACTTGTTCTATGGACGTTCCACGGCATTAAACATAGCCTGATCCTTTCATTTGCCCTAACCTCAGCACATCCTCGTACACCTTCAACCTCAACATCTTCATCCTTAGAAAGTCTGCTTAAATAACCCCGCATGGACTTAACGGGCACAGCAGGTAAGGAAAAAATTGACCGGAGTAACACATGGCAAGAGCACAAGTGCGCCATATACATAAATTTATAATGAGGTCTAGGACCTTTCACACCTTATGTAACACTCTAAACAGCCATTCTGAAGTGTGGGCCAGGAGCCATTCACACACTAGGGCAGATGTAGCCTGGCTGACACACACACACACACACACACACACACACAAATACACCCATCACCCTGTTAATAAGCTGTGTAGCTCACAGCATCTCAGTAAGAAGCTCATTTAGATGCGATTGTGTGTTGATGCCTCAGGGATCCTATTCAGCCAAGCGAGTCCCACGATCAGCCATTTTAAGTGTCCCGAATGTACGGGGAAAAGAGAAACAAGCTACAGGTTATCCGCATTTCCCTGCAATGTCTTTATCAGCAATTTAGGTAAAGCCACATTCTGCAACTCAAATCCAATTAGATCCATTCATCTTCCTGAGAATAAACAGACTGACAATGAGCGAGGACTCAAGGCACACCCCTGCTGATCTCCTCCCGCTTACGCGCTCTCCTTTCTTTTCTTTCACTCTGTCTTTGTCAAATACTCACCCACACATATCTCCCTCATACACACACTCGCACGCACAAATATGAAACAAAGTGCGCAAATATGAACCGAGAAGAACGTTTTCTAGAATGATCCTCGATGAGAGGAACACCACTTGGAACGTGTCACACAACAAACCTGTTAAAGAAAGAATGAGCGTTCCGTTTGGTAACATGGTAATGTTGTTATACTAGATTATTCTCTCTCATTTTATTTTAAGAGATCCCGGTGGAGTTTAATGTCCTCAGTACTGAGACTCCAGCACTCAGCTATTCTCTTTACATCCACTTTATATACTGTCGTTAAAACCAGGAAGTACACCAAAACAGGACTCGGAAAATAAGGTTCAGACATCACCAGGGATGTTAGCTGGACTTTTAATCATCTGGGGCTGAGATTCTTCTCCATCAAAAAAAAAAAAAGTTTAAAAAAGTACTTCTGAATAGACCGTTTCCATGCTTTTTTTTCCTAAACGTTTAAAAAATGTATAAATTGAACAAAAAAGTTGGATTTATCATAAAATTTGCCTCGGATGTTATCACTGTTTGTAGGACTACGAGACCAATAAAATATAAAACCTTTTGACTATCTAACACAAGACTGGGCTAGTTTGGTGTCGCTAGCAAAGGGGAGGCACAACTAAGCTATCATTGTATGGGTTTAGCATTGGGTACAGTGCCGTGCAAAGTACATTATCTGTCCTTATGCTCTGCTCATATCATGTTCACGTAACTTGGAACTCATATAGACATTTACACACCTTGTTTTCCTGCGCAGCACGAGAGGATGTTAGTGTTTCAGTTTCAACCCCTTCACTGGTAAATAAATAAATAGATCAAATCGCCGTATATCCATTTTCCCCTCATACTAACTGACTGTGTGATCTAGCGTTTGGCAGAATTGAGACCTGCCGGCCAATAAGACACGAGTATTTCTGCATATTTTCCTGTTCAGGTAGTGTCAAACCGCTCCAAGTGGAGAATTATTAAACAAAAAATATTCGGGGCTACAGCCCCGAATGCCCAGGCCGGGTTACGCACCTGGACATCGCTACAAAAAAAAAAAAAAAAAAAAAAGCATGATAAGACTTGCTACAAAAAAAAAACAGCAGGATATACATAGACAAACTCATCAAGGAGTAACACAGAACAGGTGAACACAATAGGACAAAAAAACAATGACAGGACAGGGGTGGAGGCAGGACTAGAACAAAGACCAAAACAAAAACAAGAACATTGTGATTGGTACCATGGGAACCACAAGGCGAAGGGGGAAACCATGACAGTCCCTGTATCACAATATTTCCTAGATAAAACAATGCAAAATCATCACATGTAGTTGAGTTTGTTGAAAAAAATCATGATAATATTGTTAACTGCGATGAAAATATAAGGCCGTTTTTATGAAAATGTCTAATTTAATGTAGTAACATTTAAGCATCTGTCATATGTGTAAAGGCCAACAAACAATTGTTGTGTATAAAAACGCTGAGAAATTTCTGAAGTACTCAAACAAAGCCGTGCTGCGAGTCACATCTTTCTGATGCGCTGCTGCCACACGATTGGCCGATTAGTTAACTGCATGACTGAGCAGGAGTACAGGTGTTCCTAGTGTGTATCTTTATATCTGAACTAAAGACAAGCTGAATGAACGGGGGTCAATGGTTTAATCGACCGGGTCCTCCTGTGATGAGAAGCTGGAACCACAGCTGGAACCACATGGGTGGATCTAGCTGCACAAACACCGCCTGATGCACCTCTTAAGTGTGAGTAATGCACAGCATGGGCAAAAGTTTAAGTGAATACTTCATTTCGCTTTAAACGGAAAATCGGTGGTGCCCCAGCAACCTATCAAACACCTTCTGTTCTCGCCGAAGGTACATGTTGTTTACGTCTCGGATGTTTTGTTCCTTTTTTTGTGATAGTGTGTACGTGACAGGGAGAGAGAGGCTTCTGTCACAGAGGAGGATGATAAACATTTCTCCTGGTGCGCAGAATACATTAGAGTGTAACACGGCGCATACTGACAGCAGATAAAGCAGAGGGTTAAGGGGCGTGTGTGTGTGTGTGTGTGTGTGTGTGTGTGTGTGTGTGTGTGGTATTGAAGCTTTTAGAAAACACATTGTGCCTTGAAAGACATGCTGTCAATGTAAAACTTGTTTATTTCTCATTCGTTCTCTTACTTCCTGCCTGTGTGTGTGTGTATGTGTGTGTGTATGTGTGTGTGTGTGTGTGTGTGTGTGTGTGTGTGTGTGTGTGTGTGTGTGTCTGCGTTTCAAGCCAAAGCGTCCATAAATCATCCTCAACGTCAATGTCAGAAATGTTGGAAGATACCAATAACAATAAACGCCATGAATTCATCACTCTGCTATGATGGAGAGCTGAGAGATCAACAATCCCAACAGTCAGACTTCGGATCGAGATCGGATTTTAGCATTATTTTTATTTACTGAGTGAAAAAATAATGGTTTTTTTTGTTTGTTTTTTTTAATTTAAGTATTCAATTACATGACATGCTTTTTCCAACACATTTAGTTTTAAAAAGAATTTAGGAAATACATTTCCCACAGGCCTTACAATCGTTTTAGATGCCTGTTTTTGTCCTTTTTATTATATGCTTAATTTTGTCTCCACTACTTTAATTTCTTTAATTGTAAGAAAGAAATTGTACTCCATTAAAAATGTTATATAATACTTTTGTGACAGAAACGGGTCCTAATGCTTTAAAAGACGATGTACATGATAAATTCATCCATAAAAACGCAAGTATTTATTCAAATAAAATATTTCATTAAAATACTATGTTAGTAAGTGAAACATTTCTTTATTTAAAAGAATATATCCATGATATTGTGGTATATGTGAATATAATAAGGCTTATTTTAACCAGCCTGCGAAAATGCTCTCTTTGCTTTACTTTCTTTTTCCTTTAACAGCTTCGAGTGACAATACAACGTAGGTGAGTTTAAAAGATTTCTAAAGCAACCATGCTGGAAATGTTTGTAAGGCTTGCGGATCAATATCTCCAGCATTTTTTTTTTAACGTGACAAAGATCTACACGAAAAGACCTATATTAAGTGATTAAAATAATTTAATAATTGAATTGTTTAATCAGCTCAAATTATTTCTGTCTCTCTGTTTATTTTCTCTCTTTGTATTTTTCCAGATGCTCAAAATGGACCTATTTGTCCATAAACCATCCCCAGGAATGTCAGGTGTGCTGTTAGGAATGTTGTGTCAGTGTTAGGAATGCTGTTAAATATAAACTCTCACAACCTCTGTGTGTGTGTGTGTGTGTGTGTGTGTGTGTGTGTGTGTGTGTGTGTGTGTGTGTGACAGGTGAGTGATGTACGGCTCGGCACATGAAGATAACAGCAGCGATGACAAAGCTGCCAAAAATGTACAAGCCTGAGATTTTTACGGCGAAATAATAAACACGTGTCTCTGCTCATGACCAAATGAAATCGTGTAGAAACAAGCGGGGATGACATCATTCATCAGATTCCTGTCAGGATAAAATGAGCTTTCTCTTTCTGCTGAAACGGATTTTGGAAAAAAATCTTGCTTTTCCTTCCCGATTTCCTTAACAATTCAATTAATTCAGTCAAATCATTTTACAGCCAATACAAACGGCTTCTGCTTCTCACTGACTAACTTCCTTCTTCCTGCTTCTTTGAGTTTGTCATTTATTTGTTTGTTTGTTTGTTTGTTTGTTTGTTTGAGTTGGAAAGCAAATGTGATTGTACCAGAAAGCAGGTTTACTCTGTGGGTGAGTTCCTTTTTTTTTTTTTTCAACTTTATTGACTTTTTCATTTTGTTTGAGTTTGTTAAAACTATTATTATTATTATTATTATTATTATTATTATTATTATTATTATTATTATTAATAATAATAATAGTAGTAGTATATAATTTACCCAAACACCTTTATTATTATTTTTAATTTATTTACATTGTTTTCTTCTTCTTCTTATAATAATAATTATTAGTATATAATTTACTCAAAATATAATAAATCATTATTATATTTAATTTATTTCATTTTATTATTAATACTAGTACTACTACTATTATAATTTTTATTATTATTACTGTAAATATTATTAATACTTGTAGTAGTAGTAATATATATATATATATAATTTACCCACAAAACTACAAACTTCTTCTTCATCATCTTTTTTTATTCTTATTCTTGATATTATTATATAATTTACTCAAATAAAAAAAGTCTTACTTGTTTTATTTCTGGTGTTAGTTTTACTGTTATTATTACTATTATTATTATTATTATTATTATTATTATTATTATTATTATTATATTATTATTATATTATTATACAATTGTAACTTTTTTTATCAAAAGACTAAAACAAATTAAAAAGCTATACTGCTTGTGTAATGGATTATTGCAGTGACGTACAGAATTATTAACTTTATTGTAAAACTAGTCCCTAAAAGATTTCATGTGAAGCAGCAAAGGAATCCTGTCTGGCTCGTCTGGATCATTTTTCCATTATTTATTTATTTTTTTCAATAATTTGCCCTGCCAGGTTTGGTGTTTGGTTAAGATGACATGTCTAAGGTGTGCCAGCGACATGGGCTGAAAAATATCACAAAATCTAGGGGGCGTGTCACTCTGGTGTTATCACCTGACACGACTGTCAGCAATAAACTGCATAAATCTACAGTCTGGGCTATAAAGAAATCAGCCCCAGACTCTACTTTTTACCATTTGGAGTATTTTTCTTACAAGCATTTCACTCTATTTAAAAATATAGTGCAATGCGCCATTCCCTGTCAACAAACATTACAGGATGGAAGTTGTAAATATTATGTACAGTAAGTAAGTAGGTCATTTTTGTTTCAGCTCAGAACTCTAGAACACTGGATTAGCATTTGGTGTGGTCTCAAAAACAGCACCTACTGTAGCTAACAGCTCAGATGTCACAGTGAGCTTTCACGCCAAACATCACATTAAAGTCACAAACAGATCGTAGGCACACACTAGAGGTAAAAACTCTCCAGACACTCGTTGTGCTTGCACGGACGATTGTGTCCGGTCTCTCCTCGAGGCTTCAGTCAGGCTCAGACGTAATAAATCAGTTACACGCAGCCGGCCCTGTCACTTTTAAACACTCATATAAATTCATCATCACGCTGCCAATCTGAGAGGCGCGGCTTAGTGAGAGCCGGGGGCCGATGACGACTCATTATAGTGGACAGAGGGGGGAGAAGGGACTTGCACTGGGCTAGAGAGAGAGAGAGAGAGAGAGAGAGAGAGAGAGAGAGAGAGAGAGAGAGAGAGTTAGTGTGTGTGTGTGTGTGTGTGTGTGTGTGTGTGTGTGTGTGTGTGTGTGTGTTGACTCCTTTAATCTGGCCAGTCATTAATGGAGGGAGAAGAAGGCCTAATTAACTCAGATGAGGTTCGCATGTGTGTACACACACACACACACACACACACACACACAGTTTTAGGCACATGCAAAGAAATGCTGTAGAGCAAAGATGCCTTCAAAATAATTAAATTAAATGTTTCTACATTTTAAAAAAATACCATAAAGAACAGTAAACAGTAGGAAATTAAACAAAGTCAATATTTGGTGTGACAAAAAAAAATTAAAATAAAAATATAAACAAAAATAGTAGTCTCAGGTACAATTAGTGCAGTTTTATAAGGAAATGAGCTGGTAAGTTTTATTGAGCATCTTGCAGAACCAGTAGTTCTTCTGGACACTTTGACTTTCGCACTCGCTTCTTATTTTCGCAGCAAATCCCAGCAGCCTTCATTGTGTTTACTGTCTGAAAAGTGTCTCTTACGTAATATACTGCTTTCTTTAATGACATACAAACATTTTTCTGTAACATTTAATTTTGTGCTAGAAAACTAATGTTCGGGAATCCAAAATGTTTTTTGTACTGACTTGATCATGTAGAAGTCATGAAATAAAAAATCTATAACAAAGTTTGTACTAAAAAAAAAGGGGTACATACACATCTCTAAATGCAGACTCCTAGTGAAATATCAGCATTTAACAGTTAAGGCTCTGGGCTACTAATCAGAGGGTCGGGGGTTCAAGCCCGAGCACCGCCAAGCTGCCGCTGTTGGGCCCTTGAACAAGGCCCTTAACCCTCCCTGCTCCAGGGACGCTGTATCATGGCTGACCCTTCGCTCTGACCCCGACTTCCTAACAAGCTGGGAAAAGATTTTCAGTGTGCTGTAATGTATATGTGACCGATAAAGGTTTCTTCTCTTCTTTATAGTTACATTTCCATTTATAGTTACATTTAACTTCACCATCTCGATGATTAAACGTTTTTAATCTTAATCTTTGTTTTTTTTCTTCATTTACATCTCATGGAATTATTTATAAAATGCTATTAACCTGTAAGTCTTACCTGTTTTTTTTTTTTTTTTTTGCAGTTTTCTAAAAGTCGAATCTGTTCAGAATATGAGGAAAGCCCTGATGTGAAAACCTGGCTTGAAGACCAGTGTGTGAAATTATTAGCTTCTGAGAAAAAAAAATGGCTTGGCTCATGGGAAAACGAGGCATTTTGAGAGCTGACAAATATAACTACATGAAAACCAACAGAATCCCAGGAAACTGTTACATTTGTCAAACTGAGAGAGCTCAAACTATAAACACACACACACACACACACACACACACACAGCCTGCGTGAAACCGACACTTTGTATACTCTGTGTTTTTAGTCTTTTTTGATGCATTTGTTCCGTAAAAATCGTTCGCTTTGGTGAAAATGAAATTTTATGAATTGCATTTGTGCCATTTTATTTCCTCAACCTGTAGAAAGGAAGCACAAACCAACCAGACTTTTGGGAATTGGTGGGACTCTTACAGATGGTGTGTTTGGGGGTTCAAATCCCACCTCCACCCTGTGTGCATGGAGCTTGCATGTTCTCCTTGTGCTTCAGGGGTTTCCTCCAGGTACCCTAGGTTTCCTCCCCAAGTCCAAAGATATGCATTGTAGGCTGACTGGCATTTCCAAATTGTCCATTGTGTGTGTTTGTGTGTGTGTGTGTGTGTGTGTGTGTGCCCTGCGATGGGTTGGCACCCTGTCCAGGGTGTCCCTCACCTTATGCCCCGAGTTCCCTGGGATAGGCTCCAGGCTCCCCGTGACCCTGTGTAGAATAAGCAGCATGGATGGATGGATGGACCACACTGACAACTTTACAGAGTTTTTAGTGCTTCTTTGGATGTATTTTCATTTCATCATCTACAGAATTCACTTTTTTTGTCCCATTTCCCCCTATTTGTTCTCGCCCCAATACCTAGCTCTTCCCGATCACATGACAGCTACCGAGCTGTGAGATTGAAGTTTAACATGAGACAGACACAGTCACATCACAGAGACGTGAAGACAGCCACAACATCTCTTCAAACAGCTGCTCATAGGACAGTGTACCGTAACACTCTGAGGAAAGAGCTGTCCACTCACTTCCGCATATACGAGCTCACAGACACCTCAGACACCTACGACTGGCTAGTGTTGCTGTTGAGACAGAACATACACCCAGGAGAGTGGTGTCATACCCAGAAGTGGTGTCCCAGATTGGGGAAAAGTCTGGAAGGCCACAAGTGGTCCTCTTCGCCCATACAATATCGTCACTGCAGACTGTCGAGTGGTTTGCGCAAACGGCCAAAACTCCGAGGACTTAAGTCCACGTGTCTTCGTTATCACACGTAACAGGCATGTTAAGATATAAACAGTGCAGTAATCGTATAATGAAGTAGTGATATCCCCTCAAAAGCTTGCATCTCAGCTTCTGAATGGGATTTAAGTCTATAAGTATGTCGTCTTGTTGCAGGATACGCCCACAACTTACTGTCAATTTGATATTTTCAGCGTTGCGAGTCTGGAAGCTGACTCAATTAAAATGGCACTCTGTAATTAAAATCCTGCTAAAAAAAAATAAATCACATGCCAAGTTTTCTCATACTTCTTGGAACAGAAAGCAAGCCAGAGCCAAAAGCAGAAACCGCAACTGTGTCAAAAAACAAACAAACAAACAAACAAATCCAAAAAAAAAGGGCAACGTGTAATTAGTATAACTAGTGTCATAGTAGCAGCGATTTTATTGCTTCCAAAAAAAAAAAACAGAATATAGTCACCTTAAAGTATTTACTTTAGATAAACCAGCATACAGACATATTAACTCATTAAATCTATAACACTGACTATACGGTTAGCTGGTTTGAGGAGGTATATAACTCAGTAATCACTCAGCCCAGTTAGCTGGCTAGCTTGTTGCTAACAAAAGACAAACATGGAGGTGTCCATGGTTTTTTCGTGATTTGTGGCTCGAACGTACAGAGGTCGAAAAATAACGTGATTCTGAGTTCCGAGTTCCCACTTCTGAGGAGAATCGAATGCAGTAGAAATGTAGAAAGTTTTTAATTATTAAAAGTCAACCATGATATACAGTTATAAACCAGCGGAGGTGGGTAGAGTAGCCAAAAATGATTACTCGAGTAACAGTCAAAGTAATAATGTTGATAATTACATGAGTAAGAGTGATAAAGTATCCAATGAGAAGACGACCCGAGTGGCAAGTTACCAGTCACTCCGGATCTGATTAAAATGAAGGGAACATCCTGAATCTCAGACCACATGGAGAACTGTAAGTCACGCCTCTCTTTGAAAGTCAGTCTGTTCTGTTTATATGATGTAAAACCTGGGTTCAAGACGAAGCAGCGTATCCCAGTCCTGTGATGGGCACGGTAACACACAACCTGTCATTTTCAACACGAAATCTCACACGCTCTCTCTCTCTTTGTCCAGCAGTCGACTGTCACTGTTGACTTTTCACGGCACGTTAACAACACAAACTTGTCAGCATCTGCATTTAAAAATAAAAAAATAAATAAAAAGACAACAGAGAACAAAAGAACAGACTGTGGAACAAAACAGAAGAGAAAGTGTGTGTAGAGAGAGAGCGAGTGTTTGTGTGTGTTAGCATGTTCGTGTTAGCATGATTGTGTGTGTTTGTGTGTGTGTGTGTGTGCGCGTGTTCACACGCTCGCTCCTTCCCCCTCCACTGCAAGGTATCACAAGACTCACAACCTCATTATACACTACAGTTTATACTAGTATATACCAGTATATATTACTCCCCACCTCTGTAAACCAGTTCTGTTTATGTCTACTTGAAAAAAGAAATCAGACTGTAAAAGATTTCACAATGCGGAAGTTTATGAAGTGTTTCGTAGCAGCCTCGCTTGATTTCAATAAAAAAAATCGAAAGTTCAGTTCTATCAGAATGCATGCATCATCTCCGTCTCAATCTTTTAAAAGCCCAAATACCAGAAACCATGCAAATTCAAAACACCTTTAAACGACTGCACTTCCACTGAAATAATATTCAACCGTTCTCCCAACTATTACTCTTCCGAGTAATAAAAGCGCACGAGCGGTAATCTCGTATCGCGGCGCTCTCATATCTGTTGGTTCACACAACTCTGCGTTCGCTCTTATTACCACGCGAACTTCCAGCACAAACTCATTAAAAGTCGACTCGAAACTGAGGCCATGATCGAACACCTCCTCAAAAGTAATCTGGCACTCAGTCACAAAACAGGCACCAATTATCTCCTCATTTCCTGCGAGGCGACGGAGATCCGAACCCAGACTCAGGGGGACTGATCGCACTCCTGAGATGCAAAAGCGCGGGCGGGGGGGGGGATGAGTTTCGCTAATGAACTCAAAGCACGCAGTTCCTGCACGTCTCGTGACTGGAAATTGACGGAAGGTTTATCATCAGAATTTCACGCCAAACCGAGGAGAGGTGCTTCCAGGATTGAAAGGACTGAAATTTCGCAAAACTATATGGCCGTACTTTTACACTGCTAGATAATTAAAACGAAGAATTGAAAAAAAAAAAAAGACCCACAACTCGTTCATTCGAATTTACACTCTGTTATACAGTGAGGGGAAAAAAGTATTTGATCCCCTGCTGATTTTGTACGTTTGCCCACTGACAAAGAAATGATCAGTCTATGATTTTAATGGTAGGTGTATTTTAACAGTGAGAGACAGAATAACAACAAAAATATCCAGAAAAACACATTTCAAAAAAGTTATAAATTGATTTGTATTTTAATGAGGGAAATAAGTATTTGACCCCTTCGACTTAGTACTTGGTGGCAAAACCCTTGTTGACGATCACAGAGGTCAGACGTTTCTTGTAGTTGGCCACCAGGTTTGCACACATCTCAGGAGGGATTTTGTCCCACTCCTCTTTGCAGATCCTCTCCAAGTCATTAAGGTCTCGAGGCTGACGTTTGGCAACTCGAACCTTCAGCTCCCTCCACAGATTTTCTATGGGATTACGGTCTGGAGACTGACTAGGCCACTCCAGGACCTTAATGTGCTTCTTCTTGAGCCGCAACTGCCAACAAGGGTTTTGCCACCAAGTACTAAGTCGAAGGGGTCAAATACTTATTTCCCTCATTAAAATGCAAATCAATTTATAACTTTTTTGAAATGCGTTTTTCTGTATTTTTTTTTGTTGTTGTTATTCTGTCTCTCACTGTTAAAATACACCTACCATTAAAATTATAGACAAGGGGATCAAATACTTTTTTCCCTCACTGTATCATACAGTGTTTTCTGTATATGAAGGCGGTCGAAACGAGTTTCATTTCTCGTCTTGAATTTTTTATTTTATTTAATTTTTTTTTAAAATGTATGTTTCTATTTCCTGCATCGGCTCTATCACAGCTGGATTTTCTTATCCAAGCAGAAAAAGAAGTAACTTTTTTCTTTCTTGAAAGCAAAATGTAATCTCTAATTATTAATTAAACCTTCGTGTAACTAAAGATAAAGATATTCGAATGTATTTTCATTCGACAGGTGAAATCAGCTACATTGCTATCATGTGCACTTTCGCCTGCTCGATACAGAAGTACTTGCACGCGTGTTCAGAACGCCTGCCTTATTTCATTTCTCAAGGTTTCTGGAATAAAAAGGCTCATTAAATGTCTGAGAGGAGGTGGGTGAACGGGGAGGGGGGCGGGGTGGGGGGGGGGGTGTAGGAGAGAATGACAGATAAAGAGACTGAGAGAGAGAGAGAGAGAGAGAGAGAGAAAGAGAAAGAGTGGAGGCACCCAACCTAATCAGCTCTAATACTGAGCAACGCTGCACTAAGGACGACGCAAATTTTTTTCTTTGACAGAAATTTCTCAATTCAAGTAATTCACTCACAGAAAGAAAAAAAAAAAACAGAATGAAGGCACTACTCGGTGATTCATAGCTCTTCTCCTACATATTCCCCCTATTCTTTACTCCTCCTCCTCCTCCTCCTCTTCTGGGTCTCTCCATCTCCCTGATTTATTAGCAAACATCAGATTCAATAAGGCAGTGCTTAACATTTGCTACAAAAGTGGTGAGACGGAGAAAGTCCCACGCGTGCGCTCGCTCTCACACTCTCACACTCGCGCGCTTTCGCACTTTCGTAACGTTCTTTAGACTCTCATAAAGTCGCATGAAAGATGCCGTTCACGCTGTAATGACCGGTGTTATGTGTGATACTGAAGCACTGGGAGCTGCTGGCCTTTCTACTGTATACACATGGGGCGATGTTCATTAACATAATGAGTCTTATTAATTAGCGCCAGTGCAGAGGAGGATCTCGACCCGCAAACACCACAGAGAGAGAGAGAGAGAGAGAGAGAGAGAGAGAGAGAGAGAAAAGTTTGAAGTTCATGAGCAGCACAAGTGACATAGATAAGAGCTTCTCCTCAGAGAGCGAGAGAGACAGAGAGCAAGAGAGAGAGAGAGAGAGATTTGAAGTTCATGAGCAGCAGAAGCGACAGAGACAAGAGATTCTCCTCGAAGAGAGATAGAGAGAGACAGAGACAGACAGATAGATAGATAGAGAGAGAGAGAGAGAGAGAGAGAGAGAGAGAGAGAGAGAGAGAGGATGACAGCAATACGAACTAATGAGAGAGGAGAACTGGACATGGTGTTCATTCATCTTCTCCTAATACCACTTAATGTAGTCAGAAAGAAAGAAAGAAAGAAAGAAAGAAAGAAAAGAAAGAAAGCAGACACAGATGGGGGGGGACAACAGAATGAACATAGAGAAGGTGGAGAAAGAAAGAGTAACGAAATTATATTGCAAGTTAAAGAATGATCAAGGGAGAGTAGACTGAGAAAGACAGAGCAGGAAAAGAGAGAGAGAGAGAGAGAGAGAGAGAGAGAGAGAGAGAGAGAGAGAGAGAGAGAGAGGGGGGGGGGAAGAAAAACAGAGAGATAACTGTTGAGCACTCTTAGTGTGTAAGAGATGTATCTCACTTAAAGTGCCTATACACGCACAAACACACACACACACACACACACACACACGTTCAAATCTGTCAACGATGACGGCATGTCTGTCAAGCATTTTACTCAAAACCCTCTCCATAAATCACACACACATACACACACACACGTACACACACACACACACACACACACACACACACACACACACACACACACACACAGATGAATCCATCACTGTGCACATGAGAAAACGAGGGGCGACCCAGAGCTGTCTCACATCCCTGAAGCCACAGGAGGTGAAGACACAGTCAGCGTGAGACAGACTACCTGTCTATAGATACCAAAGGATCCTCACACACACACACACACACACACACACACACACACACACACACACACACACACACACACACGCAGAAACCACAAAATGCATGGAATTCCTCCTGAAGCAACAGATGAAGAATGCAGCTACTTTAAAAGCTGCTCTGCTTTTCACAATTACTGGTGAACGAGATGTCGTAAATCACTGGCTTTCGTAAAGACTACAAAGCTGTCTGAGCTTTGAAGTTTTACATTCCTGCACGTTTGCCATCAATCAGTTTGCATGAATGATGCAATCCACCGTTCCTTTCAAGATCCTCCTTAGATGCCACGTTCGGTTTAGGGTTTTTTTTTAGACGTGAGGTTCGTGTCAGGGTTTTGATTTGATTCTTCGTAAGCTGTTGCTTTTAGATCCGGGGATTTTATTCGGTTCCATTCAAACCAAAATATCGGATCCGAAATCTGAGCCGTGACTCTGGAACGCTTCAGGTTAAAAACTTCGACTGCTACAGTACATACACAAACTCAGGAAAAAAGAAAGAAAGAAGAGCGAGTTTTACAGCAGCTCTCCCGGCAGTTCCGACTCTAACATAACTACAGGTATAAATGAATTCGCTCCTACTAATCTGTTAATGTTTCTATAGCAACAGCTCATTCACAGGGACTTGTATGGCGAACGCTCTATTAGACTATTAATTAGGGATGTAGGAATCGAGTCCTGTCTCGAGATGTTTTTCTGTATTGACGTGGATTTATCGGTGACACTATAAAATAACGGTACATGAATAATCATGCACTAATACCTGAATTAATACTCACTTAAATACGAACTAATAATGAGTCAAGGTATGTACTAATCACGAACTAATGAAGGGCTAACACCTTAACTACGACGTGTCTTACGAACTCGTGCGTGAATAACGACCGCATTAACTACATGTTTGTTTTGGAGTAAACTAAATCAAACATGCCCTGTGAGAAAGAATATGAATTAAACGTGCATCATTTCATATCGTTTATATAATTTGCCGTATGCAGCTGCGTACACAGACATCGCTGGATGGCGCCGGATCGCTTTCATAATTTACACTGGTCCTCCTGATCGGACGTAGAAAGACGCACTAATAATAAACACCAATAATTTCATCTCAATGCCATCCAGTGATGTTTGTGTACGCAGAGTGCATGTGGCAAATTATATAATCGGTTTGAAATTCATATTCTTTCTTATAGAGCATGTTTGATGTAGTTCACCTCTATGTGTTAATTAATACATTAACTAACAAACATGTACTAATGAATTCATTTACATTTACGGCATTTGGCAGACACCCTTATCCAGAGCGACTTATATTTATTTCATTTATACATCTGAGGGTTAAGGGCCTTGCTCAAGGGCCCAAGAGTGGTAGCTTAATGGTGCTGAGATTTGAACTCACAACCTTAACCACTGAGCTACCACTGCCATATGACTCACGACTTAGTTAAGGTTAGCTCTTCATTAGTTCATGATTAGTACATACCTTAACTCACCATTAGTTCATATTTAAGTATTAATTTAGGTGTTAGCATTAGGTGTTAGGGTTAGGGGTTAGGGTTGGGGGTTAGGGTTGGGGTTAGGGTTTGTTAGGGATTGTTCATGTACTGTTATTGTTAAGTGTTATCGATTTATCTCTTGGCATTTGGACTCGTCTCGCTAAATACAGTCTTGGTCTCGACTCCGAGTTTGTTTTGTCTCGTCTTTTTGCGAACAAAAAGAGTGCGACAAGAAGTACTTCTTGACAAGAACTAAACTATATAATATATTTGCATTAACACAATATCACGATTGTAGTTTTCCATAAATAAATCCATCATACAGTAACGTGATCGTATCGCCGTGTGTGAAGCATATACGAAATGCAGGTGGTGAAAAAATCGCCGTGTTCATTTATACACGCTGCTCGGCGCGAGAGTTTTATCATAGCGAAGAAGTGTTTATTATAGACACCGCTCTGAGAAACTAACAGAGTGAACACAGGGAATGTTTTAAGGTTTTTAACCGAACACACTTTCAGTTTCGAAAGCAAGAGGTCGTCTATAGAAGACGGAAAGTTCTGGATGCGACGAGGGAAAACGCACTGTTTAGACTTCATTGTTGTTGTTTATTAGTTTCCATGTAGGTAAATCAGATACGCCTCCCAGCCAACCAATCAGCGTTCACCTGACGCATAACACCGAAGAGATTAGTAACAATTAGTAACAACTATTAGTAACAATATTTCTCTATCAGTCAGTCAAGCACAATTTATGGTATTTGAGAAACAGAGGAAAATTACCAGAACATAAGATTACAGAAAAAATCAACATTTTAAAGTTAGTAGTTTCATCGTGTCCTGTTTTGGGTGCTCGAAACAGCCGCAGCCTTATTCCCAAGCTTCGAATTTTCCCCACATCCAGGTATGATGTGTATCACCCGAGAGTACTTACGGATCACCTACGATAATCATTCAAGATGGCGGATCGCAGGCGTTTTGACAATCTGTGATGTTCGTGTCCAGGTAAGTTACACCAAGTGGCACTCGCGACGTTTCGTGCAGGGAATAGCGAAGTCACTCTGTTAATATATATTGCAATTACATTATCTAACTAGTGATGAACTCTGTCTGTACCCAAGAAAATCTCCACTTCAGTGTTCTGATTCCTTCTTTTTGATTGGATCGAAAGTAGACTAAAGCGTTGTCCTGAAATATTCGAGTTAACAGATCGTGAGGTCCAGATTTCTGATTATTTTCAAACTTCTGTTAATGTTATTTATTGACTTGTCAAATGTTTTCCTATTTTTTAATATAAAGATATTATTGGTAAATTCGTTGTAATTTTTGTGTCCTTGTTACATGCGCAATTACATGCAGTAAATATG
The DNA here is from genome assembly GCA_023630585.1 of Cranoglanis bouderius. Lineage (NCBI taxonomy): Eukaryota > Metazoa > Chordata > Actinopteri > Siluriformes > Cranoglanididae > Cranoglanis > Cranoglanis bouderius. The sequence continues at coordinate 18,626,558 of CM042549.1, read as the reverse complement.
ATGCCTCATATGACTCATGTTTGAGTGGAAGTGTTATCTTTTGACGCATATGACATTATGTCTGATGGTAATGTCAGTGTAAGGGTGGGAGTGTTCATCAAAATTCCTTTTTCGGGAATTTTACCTTCATGTCACAGCTTGGCTGCAGTTTTCGTGGAGTGACCCAAATATGTGTTAACGCAGAAGTATAAATCGGCCTTAATACATATATATTTTAAAAGTTATTGTAAAAATGTATTCTGACAGCCCTGATATAATCTCAGTTGAGTTTGTGGTATTGTCCCCGCTGCCTTTAGTCAATAGCAACACAGTGATATTGGTGAAGAATGACAGAATCTTGTTTGAGAAATATAATTTGGCAAAGCTGTATTCGTTTTTTAATAACCGATGATATAAAAACAATTCTTGTCACTGGACTCGGGCTTTAAACCTCTGCTGTATTCCACATTTCCTCCAGGACCCAGGCTAATCCAGGATATGAGCTTCATATGACGTTTGTTTGAAGCTCAGTGCAACATATGAATCAGTGCCTGTTTACCAGAAGCCTATAGGTAAACCAGAAAAGTCTCAAACGAGCACTGTGAGTCCCCAATCGAGTCACGGAGGAGCTCGATCCTGATTGGATTTGCTCGTCTGCAGTGATTAGGGGGTCTGTGTGAGGCTCTGCGCTGGATCACAGAGATGAGACCGGTAATCAATGTTCTAATGCCATTTTATCCACTTCCCAGGACATACTCCCAAAACCTTAGTGCTTATAAACACACACTTATTGTATAGCAGAAAGGAAATGCAGTCACACAGACACACAAAATATCCAATCATCACCAATATCATATCCAACCATCACCAACACAATGTCCAACCATCACCAACATAATGACCAACCATCCCCAAAATAATGTCCAACAATCCCCAACAAAATATCCAACCATCACCAACAAAGTGTCCAACCGTCCCCAACAAAATATCCAACCATCACCAACAAAATGTCCAACCATCCCAACAAAATATCAAACCATCACCAACATAATATCCAACCATCCCCAAAATAATGTCCAATCATCCCCAACAAAATGTCCAACCATCATCAACAAAATGTCCAACTGTCCCCAACAAAATATCCAACCATCACCAACATAATATCCAACCATCCCCAAAATAATGTCCAACCATCCCCAAAATAATGTCCAACCATCCCCAACAAAATGTCCAACCATCCCCAACAAAATGTCCAACCATCATCAACAAAATGTCCAACCATCCCCAACAAAATGTCCAACCATCCCCAACAAAATGTCCAACCATCTCCAACAAAATGTCCAACCATCCCCAACAAAATGTCCAACCATCACCAACATAATGTCCAACCATCACCAACAAAATGTCCAACCATCACCAACATAATGTCCAACCATCCCCAAAATAATGTCCAACCGTCCCCAACAAAATGTCCAACCGTCATCAACAAAATGTCCAACCGTCATCAACAAAATGTCCAACCGTCATCAATAAAATGTCCAACCATCCCCAACAAAATGTCTAACCATCCCCAACAAAATGTCCAACCATCTCCAACAAAATGTCCAACCATCCTCAACATAATGTCCAACCATCCCCAACAAAATGTCCAACCATCTCCAACAAAGTGTCCAACCATCACCAACAAAATGTTCAACCATCACCAACATAATGTCCAACAATCCCCAACAAAATGTCCAACCATCACCAACATAATGTCCAACCATCACCAACAAAATGTTCAACCATCACCAACATAATGTCCAACCATCCCCAAAATAATGTCCAACCATCCCCAACAAAATGTCCAACCATCCCCAACAAAATGTCCAACCATCATCAACAAAATGTCCAACCATCATCAACAAAATGTCCAACCATCCCCAACAAAATGTCCAACCATCTCCAACAAAATGTCCAACCATCCTCAACATAATGTCCAACCATGCCCAACAAAATGTCCAACCATCACCAAAAAAAAAAGAAAAAGATGCTAAAACCCAGTCTTCTACACACACACACACACACACACACACACACACAGACCACCCTCACCTCCATCAAGGTTGTGGCACTCACCTGGGTGTGTGTGCATCATCGATGCGGTTCCCCAGCTGGAACTCATGTGATTTGCTGCGGTGCAGGGCGCTGAAGCCAGGCAGCAGGTGGATGAGTTTGCGGTTGGCGGGTGGTGGCGTGCCCGGTGCCTTCACCTTGTTTCGGCGGCGTAGTGGTGGTGTGCCAGGTGGCGTCATGGTGTTCACCACCAGTGGAGTGCGCGGGGGAGTGTGAGGAAAGTGCCTCTGCCTGGGAGATGGGGGTAGAGAGCGGTGCCCTACATCCAGCATACCCAGCGTTGTCAAGCCTGGGTAGATGTCCACACACAGCCGCTCGGGCTGCGGGTAGAAGGTCGGAGGAGCCAGGGCCTGAGGGCTGTGGCACAGAGTGTGGGTGTAGCGCGACTGTGGCTTTGGGCTCTGCGAGAGCTGCATTCGCACCCACTGTCCGGGGTCAGGGGTACCGGCTGGTGTGTTCTCTTTCCCCGACTCAGACGTTGGCCACTGGATGGACCAGTCCTGCTTAGGCTGAGTGCTGCCAAGTCCTACATACATCAGAGACCGAATGGTGTGAGGACATTTACAAAATCTGAAACACTGTAAAATATTTTACAGAATACACTTAAAGAGAAACAAACAAACAAGCAGTGGATTGTGAGAAGAGAAGAGAAGAGAAGACAAGAGAAGAGAAGAGAAGAGAAGAAAAGAGAAGAGAAGAGAAGAGAAGAGAAGACAAAGATACAAAATAAGACCAAAAGAAGAAAAAACAAAAAGAGAAAACAAAAAGAGAAGAGAAGAGAAGAGAAGGATATATTAGACAAAAGAGAAGACAAGACAAGAAGAGAAGAGAAGAGAAGTGAAGAGAAGAGAAGAGAAGAGAAGAGAAGGATACATGAGACAAAAGAGAAGAAAAGTGAAGAGAAGGATACATGAGACAAAAGAGAAGAGAAGTGAAGACAAGAGAAGAGAAGGATACATGAGACAAAAGAGAAGAGAAGAGAAGAGAAGAAAAGTGAAGAGAAGGATACATGAGACAAAAGAGAAGAGAAGAGAAGAGAAGAGAAGAAAAGTGAAGAGAAGGATACATGAGACAAAAGAGAAGAGAAGTGAAGAGAAGAGAGGAGAAGAGAAGAGAAGAGAAGAGAAGAGAAGAGAAGAGAAGAGAAGAGAAGAGAAGAGAAGAGAGGAGAACAGAAGAGAAGAGAAGTCGTGAAGAACGGCGAGTCTGATACCATGAGTCACATGGCAGATCGACATTGAGAAGAAGTCAGACAGCATCTATCACAACAAAACAGAGACAGCATTGAAAAAAGGAAATGAAAAGCAATGTGTGTGGAAAGGCAGTCTACTCCACCGTGTCGGAGAGTGATGGCAATGGTGACAGTGTGACAGCAGACGTTTATTATGCAACGAAGACGGTGGAAATGCAGGCAGACTTTCATGGAAGAAGAAGTCAAAATGTGACAGTGCTTCACCTCCGTTACTGTGCAATTTGTCGTCCTCGAGTTGTTCTGGGGGGGGGGAATAACAAATACATATTCATTAGTGTGACACGAGACATTTTCACATCGCAACTTGTTGACCTCAGGGGTTAGAACAGCTCTCGCTGACATCATGTCCAGCCTTCAAAAGTGTCTGGAAAGAGTTAGAAATGATTGCTTAAAAACTATAATAATCATTTCAGCTATCACACGAATCAACCGTGAGACCCGTTGGCCTTTGCACTCACATTTAAAGTCCATTAACTCACGGCCTAGTTTGAACGCACGGTTTTTGATGTGCGGTTTCTCCAACTCTTGTATACGTCCACTTTCTTGTTTCTAGCCTATGTTCAGTAATATGATAATTCAGTGCTAATGTGCCTTTACAGCCTGCATTAGAGTCTTTTTCCCTCTAAACACCCTCTGCACTGCTTGTGAACTTTTCCTATTTGTGAGCCACCTTTTGTTCTAGCTGATAAGCTCTCTTTCTCTCTCTCTCTCTGTCTCTCTCTCTCTCTCTCTGAAGCGCCTTTTGTGCTCCTATTAAAGCCTAAATGAAGAGAAAAAACGTCAGCAGGCGGGCGCATTAAAAGCTTGCAGGTTGTGTGTCGTTTCATTGTGTTTAAGCACTTTGCGTTTTATTTCCTGAAGCCTTGATGAAAACTGAGCGAAGAGGCAGCTTCTCCAACACATCAGGGTATGTTTTCATGAGCAATAGCTGCCACTTTACTGGTTGATGACGGAATAATGGAACGATATCACTGTATATTACTGCGCTCTACGTTCCAGGTCGTTTCGGTATCATAAGATAAATCACGTGAGTACGTCTGCGAGTTGTTTCAAAAGGCTTACAAACAAACCGTTTGGACTTCATTTCTGTTACCTGGCTACGCAAACAGAAGACGTTTTATTTGAATTTTTTACTATGCAGTTCAGCTGCTACTGATTTAACTCGCCAGAAGCGCAGACAGTTTTGGAAACCTTCTGCCAGAAAACATTTATTTATTTATTTATTTTCACGTTACGATCATCCAGATTGGCGTCATTTAGCCTCAGCGCTCCGGAGCAAAGCTGGTCCCACTGTATATGAAGTGTCTCTAATAGTTATACGGACACTTTATATATATAAATATAAACATTACCCGCAATTACGAGATACAAAGTCGCAATTGCGAGATACATCTGCATCCATCGTCCTCACACACGGCAGAAACAAGCTGCGTAGTTACATATAAACTTTCACGTTAAGGGTGTAACACAATGCCACTATCTGTATCTATACAGTCCCTCCAGGATTTCGCGATTTTGCGATTGCACAAATTAACGCGGATTCAATATTCGGAGGAGCTTTTTTCAAAATTACCGCAGGTTTTCTGCAGATTTGGGCCAAGACGCGCCACGTAACGTCATCACAACGCGCGTTCAGCCAAAGCTGAATCTTCGATTCACGTGTGTCGAACATGAGTACAGCTGAAAGGTCTCATTTACCAACAAACATCGCTGTGAAAGAGCGCGCAAAACCATTTCGTGCAATTGCAGTTTCGCCGATTTTAAGTAATTTTCCACAAAAAACTCAAGTCGCATCGCAGATTTGCGAAAAAGCCGCAGCAGAATCAAGCATTTTTGGCCGCAACAATCCCAAAAAAATCCATGAAATCCTGTAAGGACGTATCTGTATCTGTACTTGTTTAATGCTCCAACTATTTGTATTTGTATTCAAATTAGAAGGATTTTTTTTTTTTGTAATGTGGACCTTTTGACTATGCCCTGGAAACACTACAAAACTCTGCCAGAAAAAAAAAAAAGGATGAAAAGAAAAGATTTTTCATTCATAAATTACCACAACAAAAAAGCAATCTTCAGAACATAACTTTATTCCCCTCCTGAACTCGACGTCTCGTGGAACTTTCTGACAAGATTTGGGCTGAGTAAGCAAGTTATCAAAGTTTCAAAGCACGGACTTCTTTCCCAAATCAGGGAACTATTGATTATACAGTAGTTGACAGCAGTAGCCACCTAATAGCGTTTTATCAGATCTACTTTATTTATTTATTTATTTATTTATTTTGGGGGGGGGGGGGTTGTTCTATTCCACAAAGATCAGAATGTACTACGATGCTGGGATGCACTTACAGCGCTGCTCCTTGCCAAAACTGGGTCATTTTCATTATTGTTAGAGAACCCTGAGTCTGACTCCCAGAGTCGTTCGCTGCGCGCGGAGAGTACGGAGAGTAGCGCGAGCTCCATTCACAAAAAACCCGCTGGACTACGCATCCATGAACTCTCTTGTGTTTACTTTGCCATGTGCCTTTGTTTTGGTTTACATCATGTCTTCGCCTCTCAATGTTTATTGGTTCCCTGTCCATGTCATGTCCCCGCCCTCGTATGTTCGTTAGTTTACCGTCCGATGTGTAATTATGAGTTTCAGGTGTGTCTCGTTTGTGTCTGTTTATTCTGGCTATTTAAACCTCTGTCCGTTTCCGCCCCAACGCGGAGTATTAGAGTTTGTCCTAGCGTGTGCTGTACGCCTGCTACCTTCTCGCGCGTTCTCGCCCGTAGCCCATAGCTCATAGTTCATGTTCATGTTCACAGACCATAGCCTAGTCTCGTGCGTTTGCTTCGTTTTTGTGTTGTTCTCATGTTCTGTGCACTTTGGAATTACTGCCTTGTGGATTTTTGCTTTACCTTTTTGCGGATTACTGTTTGTTTCCTTTTTTCTGTGTCCCGTTACTTTTGAATTCTGCTATCCCTAATAAACTGACTGTTTCCCCAGCGCATGCATCCTGCCTCCCTCCGTGTGTCGTAACAATTATAATGTCCGGGAAGATTTTTATATTTTTTTTAAAATAATGATGAATGATAAGTTAAGAATAATGAAAAACACATGCAATTAACATTTTTTAAAAGTATTATGATATTTAATATGCTGCCATGTGTACAACACGTAATCCGTGTGGGCTATATGGATTACGGCTCTATATGAATAAATCAGAAATGCGTGCGCACCACTGTTAACTTGTCTGCCGAGCAATGACTGAGAAACAGATGAAAAATGTATCTCTCTTGTACAATTCCCAAACTTTCTGGGTTAGTTTTAGATATTTTCGTGCGGTTTTTGTGATGTACAGGGTGTCCTAAAAGTCTCCATGCGTAAGGGGAATGAACACTTTTTAGCAAAATGTAACTATATTTACAAAACATCCTCTACACGATTTATTCATTCGTAAACACACACAGAGTCTCTCCCACTCATGATGAACTGGTGTTAACACATCTGGTGTTATGCGTGTAATTGCATGTCCATCGCAACCTTGCGACGGCTTTCCGATCCAGCCAGGAGAATGATTTCAATACGTTCTTCATTTGTCGAAGGCGTTCTTAAAGGCTATATGGCAAAAAAAATTATATAAACTAAGTATGAAAAATTTTGGAAGAAATTTAGCTAAAAAGTGTTCATTTCCCCTATGTATGGACAGTTTGGGACACCCTGTAGTTGGGGTGGGAATTTTGCTGAAACCTGGCAACCTGTCAGCGAGCTTGGCTTTCAAGCTCTGCATGAAAGCGTGAAAAACACAGTCTTTTGTTTCGTCCTGTGGGATCCCAGTCCCGAGGCACGCACCGAGTCTTCACCAAGTGAAGCTTTCTGGTAAGCTTTGTAAAAAAAATAATAATAATAATAATTTTTAAGTGTATAATAATCATTTTTTACATTTTTTATTTGTATCTGTATTTGTATTCATTTAATACATGTTATCTGTTCCAGACTACAGATTACAGCAGTACATCTTATAACACACATGAATCAAGTTCAATTTTGTTCAGATTTTGTGTAGTACCTAGCTGTATCTTGACAGTTGTAACATGACTTTCCCTCATGTACTGTGTCTTTGGATGGTACAATTTTATTTTCTCTCTCACTAAACACTAGCTAGGAAACCCTGAAGCACAAATTCAATCTCAGTGTACACGAGAGGCAGAAAAGAGAAGAGCAGACCTTTATAGAGCTGGACGTTTACACAAAAATATACTGAACATAACTGATTTTTGCTACAGTAAAAAAAATAAATAAAATGGTCGGGAAGGAAGAGTATGAACAAATCATTTACAATCGAGTTCCGTGTCAAGCTTGGAGAAAATCAAACTTAGACAATTCAAATCTGATTACAGCAGAAGGGACATGTAGGATTCAGGCTAGCAAACATCTGACTGAGGTTTTTAACATTACAGTATTCTTGAAAAACATAATAATAGATCAACTCAACCGTGTGGTGCAAATCGGAGTATTTGGTATGACTATGGAATAAACAGGAAATCGATTAGGTTAGTTAGATAACTCCTAAGGTGTTGAAGTAGCTGAGAGGAGGCTGGAAAGCTCTTCATCCTCTCCTCCCAGTGTCCTCTATGTAAGTGGCACGCTCGCACTCTTATAGGACGCTGGGAGTGTGGGAGTGTGTGACACACCAGATTAGCACCCCTACGGGCACAGCGAGGCAAGCTGGAGGGCTCTCGTCACATGTTGATGCGGCACCGTGGAAGAGGCACAAACAAGTCTTTTAATTATGCTGGAAGATGAAAAAATAAATAAATAAGCTGCAACCCCACCCACTGCTTCACATGTTAGGGCAAATTAAAATTCACCCAAAATTTGTTTCGGTGAAGTGAGGACGGATGAGGTAACAAGTGCTTCTCGGTGGCACGCTGAACTCCATCAACCCTACAGAGTCCTAAACACACCTGACGTTACTGCAAGGACTGTTTGTATCTTTCATGAGCAGGATATCAAGATGCAACCAAGGATGCAGAGGTGTCCAGTATGAGGGGACAGGATGTTCGTTTGGCACCTTCCCAACTGGACCTCTGACAGTTTCGCCCTATCACTGGGAGGTCACGAGATTGAATCCCGATGACGCCACGACGATATGTGGCCGGGAGACCAAGAGAACAAAAGTGGGCATGCTCATGACATATTTTCTCTCCCCTGTCAATCAGAGCTAGCCACTCATAGGTGTCTGTCAGCTCACGGGTGCACAAAAGGGCAGATAGCACTTTCCTCCAAGTGTGTTATACTGCCCTCTGAAGCACCATGAGCAGCAAGATACGCTTGGCTGGCTTCACGTCTTGGAGGAAGCATGTGTTAGCCTTCAGCTTTCCCCGGTTGTCTCCCATCATGTGATAGGGGACAGTTAGCTAGTGAGTGGGAATTGGTTAGACCAAAATGAAGAGAAAACGTGTTGGGGAACAGAGCGGGATGCTCCCTTCAGGTGAAGGTTGAGACCTTGCCCCTGGCAGAGGAGTTTCTTGGGGTCTTATTCACCAGTGATGGAAGAGTAGAGCGCAAGACTGACACGGATTGACGGCTCTCTGGTGGTGAGGCAAGAGTTTGCAGACAAAGATCTCTGTTTACTGGTCAAATCTACATCCCTTTCCTATGGTTCCCTGTGGATATTCGAATTGAGAGGAATCATATGAGGTGGTTTAGGCACTTGACAAGGATGCCCTTGGTCGGCTTCTGCTAGAGCTGTACCAGGAACGCTCCACTGGACGGAGACCCCGGACCTGCCGGAGAGACTATATCTTGCAGCTGGCTTGGGGCTCCCTTGGGGAGCTGGATTCTGTGGCCAGGGATAGAGGAGTCTGGCTTGACCTTCTCAAACTGTTGCCATGGCAACCTCCACCAGGAAAAGTGGAAGGAAAATGAATGAATTAATAAATAACGTGACGGCAAACGTTAACTATATTTTAATTAAATTAACCTGAAGTTTGTGAATCAATTTTCTCTAACAATAGTTCCAGCTATAAGTTGAACCACATGTTTATACAGTAAATGCGCTCCTTCGAATACGTTATCGTTTCTATAGTTACCGCTCATTCACAGGGACACGTACAGAGGATGGTCTATACGTGAGGAACCCTAGAGAATCCCATGCTGTGACAAAACTCTTGTTATTTTGTTCCTATACTTTGTAAATTCTCCTACTTTGACCTGATTCAGCCTGTCACAGTAATGGGAACAGGATTAGGCAGCAGCGTGGCCTCGCTTGACCCTGTCCAACAGTCCCAAACTCCACCTTCACCTCCACACTGTCCCACTTCTCCATGTAGAAGAGGCCATGCCAAAAGACCGTGCAGGATTAGTTTGGGTTACAGTGTGAATGTTTGTTCCTTTACTCATAAAGCCTTTCTTAACTGTTTTAAAGGACACTAATTAATTAACGGATTATGCGTCAATTCATGCTTTAGTTTATCAACGCCACAAAAAAAGTGCCTCAGGCTTCCTTGTTCAAAATGGCTCACTAAGCAGAAGATAATACTAGCTCTATCGTCTATAATTAATTTAAAATGAAGCCTTTTAATTCTGCACCGGTGGAACACCTACCCGTCTACTGACACCTGAAGACTCATAAGAAGACTCAGCTCTTCTTAAAGTGCTGGTACACAAATGCAGAAACAGCCTCAGCATCTATGTATTGTTGTATTTATTGTGTTGTGTGTATTGTATTTGTACAATGTCTATTTGCTGTTTTGTATTTTGTTGTCTACTCACTTTTCATAATTTGCACTACATGTTGTCTAGTGATTATCTTGTACTGCATTGTCATGTGATCAATGACCACGTGTGAGTGATCAAGTGTAATACCACACCTGTCCACCAGAGGACTCAGTCACCAGAAATCTTTTACCTCGCTCAATTATGTCCCTGATGTGACATAATTGTGAAAGGAATGTAGTGGTAATGTTAGCTAGTTAGTTTGTTTTTAAACAACTCTGACAAGCGATGTTCTGAAAATAGTGTACCAAAACGCATATGCCACTTAACAATGAATAGTTTTCCACGCTTTTGAAGTTTGCAGGGTTAAAATTCACCCAGTCAGTCCCTCCAGGAATTAATGCAGAATCAAGCAAACGCCGCAATATTCTGAGAAGGTTACAATTTTTTAAAAATTACCGCAGATTTCCTGCAGGTTTGGGCCAAGACGCGTCATGTGACGTCATCACAACGCGCATTCAGCCAAAGCCCTCTTCGATTCACGTGCGTCGAACACGAGTACAGCTAAAAGGTCTCATTTACCAACAGACATCACTGCGAAAGACCGTGCAACACTATTTCGTGCGATTGCAATTTTGCCAATTCAAGTAGTTGTTTTTTTTTCGCAAATTTTGAAAAAAGCCGCAGCAAAATCAAGCATTTTGGCCGCAACAATCACAAAAAAAAAAAAAAAAAAACTCTGTGAAATCCTGTACGGATGGACTTTTTTTTTGGTCTTTTCTCACAGAAATGACGTTATCTTTTTGTGTTTTATTGTGGCACGGTTAAAGACGTTTGTTAGGGAGTAGAAACTAAAGGCCAAAAAGACATTTATACCAGTGAAATGCACTGTAAATATAAGCTTTAATTGCTTAGCATAAATTGCTTCAGGTCTTTTGGCCAAAATAGAGAAAGCGCTAACGTTAATAGTCTGCAGACAGACGAATAAAACTGTAAATTATTCCATTAAGTTGGGATAAATTGTTTAACTACAGTATCTTTTACATTGTACTATATTTACTGTTCATGCTTGGCAGGTTAACTATCTTGCTTTCAACATACAAAACTCTGCATGTACTTAGAAATTGTTTAAGCACCCAACTTAATGAATTAATGTAAGAATTCTGTGGTGCATCTCTTATTCACATTACTATATCTAATACAGCTAAAATGCTACGTAACTAGCAACTAGGAAATTGCTAACTGAAACAAAATGGGTGACTGTTTTTCTTGCCAATCTTCTGCTCCCACCTTGGTCACACTGGGAAACATGAACAGGCTAATGAAACTGGAAGAACGGCGCTATTGTGCCGGACCTCTTTGCAAAGGGAAGACTAACGACTGCTGCTAATAACCACTCTTAGCAATGAGTAGCTCACTGTCTGCTGCTAATAAAGACACACCAAGCTTGGTGTAGAAAACATATTTCATACACACGTTTCGTTCAGTTAATCAGGAGAGAGGTAAGTTCCTGCCTCATTGCCTGGCAACGGCACCTCACGCATCTGAGAGTGAGCCAAGAACATGTTCTCATGTTAGCACAAGACACAAAGGAAAGCAGATATTAGAATTTAGTAAAAAAAAAAAATAATAATAATAATTTTTTTTTTTTTTTTTAAACTCTGAAAAGACACCAGGGAGACACTATTGAATACTGTTATGAAACTGATCAACCTAAGATAACCTCCATAGCCTTCTGCACTGATTCTGAGGTGTAACGAGTCTGTTAATCAGAACAACAAGACCACTGAGGATCGCACGCTCTACAAGCATGAAGTTTCTTTGGCTTATTTGAGCCTATAAGACTGGGTAATGAGTAGCAAGAAATGGATCATGAAGGAGAAATATGATGGGGTAACGTAAATCACCTCAGCCACTGCTACTCTTTATTAAAGCTTTCAGTACTTCCATGGCAAAACATGTGCTCTCTTTTTTCATATGAAGAGCTTTATCCATTCAAGTCATTCATGCTTTTGTATTTACAAGGTTAGATTACTGCAACTCACTATATGTCGGCATAAATAAATCATTGCTTAACCGTTTACAATTGGTCCAAAATGCTGCTGCGAGGCTTTTGACAGGTACTCGTAAGAGAGATCATATTACTCCAATTTTGAGTTTTTTAAAATGGCTACCGATCGGTTATAGAATAAAGTTTAAAATCTTGGTTTTTGTTTATAAATCATTGCGTAATACGGCGCCATTGTATCTGGTGGACTTGATTGAGAAATATGAACCAAAACGGTCTTTAAGGTCAGCTGACCAGCTGGTTTTGACGATCCCTAGAACTAAACGGAGAAGTGGAGATCGAGCTTTTGTAGCGATAGCGCCAAAACTTTGGAATGATTTACCCTTTTTTCTCAGATCGGCACCCACACTAAGTGTTTTTAAACGCAATCTTAAGGAATACCTCCTCGCATCAGCATTTAATGGGGTATAGAAATTGTTTGTGTATTAAAACTGAGGGGTTTAACTCGCTGTTATTTTAAACTGTGGTTTTAGTGTTGTGTTTTATGGTTGTCTCTATGTGTTACTGGATATTGTGCAGCACTTTGGTCAATGGTCAGTTGTGTAAAAGTGCTAAATAAATAAATAAATAAATAAAATAAATTTATCCTTGCATTTGATTTCAAATGGAGGTTTATAAGAGCACATCACAAGCACATTTTTGGATGACAATGGGTCAAATGTGGCCCCAAAACAAATCGAACAGAAATCGCAATAAACCAGGGTTAATCATCAAATTCCACATGCGCTAGCATCAAAACTCTCGCTCTTCATCATTTCGGAAACAGCGTCACCATTACTCTTAGCTTCAGAGCTTTAGTAATCGGTCCTCAATGGTTTTGGACTGGATTGGCTGCTTATATCAATATTCACACAGGGAAAGTTCCTTGTATTCAGAGTCGGTTTACGCACGCACTTCAGTTGGTTTTCTGACTGTCCCATTCAGATGATTAAAAATCACTTGTGTGTAGTTCAAATTCTGCCAGATTTTTTTTTTTTTTTTAATAGAGGTGTCTGAGATGGAGTTTGTCAACAGTGCCACCTTTAAACACAGGTACTTGCCTTTAAGATAAAAAAAAAAAAAAAAAAAGATCAGGGGATAGAAAATGAAACGATAAGCTGACCAAGCACTCATCTGCTATCCTTACAGCCCACTTTATTTAAGTTGTTCAAATTTTATTCCTAAAATTGTACATTTTAAATAGTACTTCTTTGAGATAAGCAATAGTCCTATTAATTAAGTGTCATGTTTATGTAGAGGTGAGCGATATGACAAAAAAATATCATATCATGGTATTTTAAGACATGCATCACTATATATAGGTCCCCCAACAAAATGCCTGCAAAACAGCAGTGTTGATTTTTTGTTTCTTTTAATTATTATACTTTTATTTAATTTATTTTATTTTATTTACACTGGACAGAAGGGGGAAAAAAAATCAAAATTCTGTTTTAAAGGTTCAGACAGCAGTTTGTAATTACTATTTTAAAGAAATAAAGAAATGGTTAAAAAAAAGATATCATAATATCTGCAACATCTCGGAAAAGTGTATCATCATGACATACTTTATCGCAATATTGATTATATCGTCATGTTTCCCAGCCCTATATTTATCTATTTAATATTGACTTCAACGGTATTCCATCGTTTTTTGAGTGTATTTACAGCCCGACATTCTGATTGTGGTTACATGAAAGTTGCAGACAATGGAGCTGGACTTACTACTGCTGCTCAGTCGAGCCGATATCGTGAACGTAAAATTATTTTAGGCGAACTGCACCCCACACGTGACCGTTCAATAGTCTATAGTTATGTCTGAATATGAATATGGGTGTTCACAGTTTTGGTACTAAATCCTCACTGCACATGCTTAACTCCTGGAACTTTTAGTGCCACATAGTATAAGAGAGATTTTCAGATCTGAACTCTGAATACACACACACACACACACACACAGATTTAAAGCTCTAAGAATAAAAGACTAATCGCTGTTGTCTCTCGAGGGAGACCCTGCACTTTCGTAAGCAGGAGACCCTCTGAGGCATGCGGCCCTGTTTAACACGGGAAATTATAAAAACAAAGTCAACGTTTGGCTTGGAAAGGCTTGCAGGCAGGTGATGGGTAAAACGAGGTCACTGACAGAACCATGCCCTATGATTCATCTCCATGGCAACGAATCCGTCAGATGAGATTCAAACTTTGACAGTATATACGTCACACAAAGGGCTGATATACTGTATTTATCTCTCGTACAGAGTTAATAAGCATGCAGTGTTTAACAGATGAGTCGGCTGTTGAAAGTAGACGTGAGTGTAAATGACAGTTAATTGCTATAATTGATTTACATGTGTGGCTCTGTTATTATCATCGGCACATTTTGTCCTGTTCGCAACACTGTTATCTCAGGAAATTGATCCAGCGTTCATGACAAACTCGGTAACATGGCAAGCTGCATTTTGGGCTACAAAGAGAGGCCGGTGAGGGTTGAGACTGTTTAGAGCCTCTATAATGGACGTTAAGGTTTAATAAAGTTAAAACACTGTTAGCGTTGGTGAATTGCTGTGGTACAAGAGGGATAAAACACTTCGGCATGTGCTGTTTTTGGAAAATAATCGGCGCTGAGCTTTGAGGTGGTAACAGTGACTCCACTAGATGCTGGGCTGCATCACGCCATGACGTTGTTGATTAGTTTCCTATTACAGCATGTTTTAGTGTTCCTCACTTACCGTAGAAGAAATGAATAATATATCTTCGCATGTATCCGAGTCCGTTAAACATATATTACTTCCTGTTTACTGATGGTTCACAATTTTCACCTGATTCTGTTAAAATTTCTATAAAAACTATGCAACTGACATGAGACGTACACAAAGTTAAAATTTTAATAGATTTTTTTCAAATAAGCCTATTCCCAAATTGAGTAATAAACCGGCAACTCCGTGTAATATTCATCTGTACGCATACTGCATCTCTTTTTTTTTCCGTTTTCCCCCTTTTTTTTCTCTTAGTATCCACTCTATGGTGTTCATTCAGCTTTAGCACAAAAGAACCATATTAAACCTGCTCTATTACACTAACCACGCTTAAATAAAACCGTCCCTTGATAAATGTTTGTCGGCCTTGGTTGCTCGTTTGCTGTCAGTGAAGTAAGGCGCTAAGTCTATCACTCTCTCACTCTCTTTTTCATGAAAGATTACATTTCGTGTTTGCCTTGGAAAATGCCCACTAGTAGATCTGGAGTTTTAGTAAAGAGGAAAGCGGGCCGTGTGAAGAAAGTCACCAGTGACAAAAAGACCGGTGACAGACAGGTGTGATCTCAAAATTGTCCACCTACAGCATCCCAAAGGACACGGCTGGGACCCACTCTGGAGTGTCTCCCATAATTACAACCACCGTTCCTCAAGCATCGAGGCTGCACAGTCGCTCTTTGTGTGTCTTTATGTGAGACAATCGCTTTATGTTAGCATTAGGAAGGTATAAAACTAGACCTGTCGTTGAACCTGACACATAAAATGAGAATTACGTAACACCCGAGGACTGATGAGAAGCTAAAAATGTCTGCAAACATATTCAAACCACCCTCCGCTCTTAGGTGACAGCCCTTCCTGTCGATCCACCATGAGGAAAGCAGAATTCAGGCAACAGAGTAACTGAGCTTCAGCGAGACGTCAGGAAAATATTAGCCGTCTTAGTGTTGTCATCCTGCTGCTCAAGAATATGACAGTAAAGTTTCTGTTATCTCTTTTCTCTCTCTCTAGTGTTACATCATGTAGAGGTGAATGGCACATCATGGAAAGATCTCTCCTGCCCTCTGCTGGCACTGAAGTGCACAACAAGTGTATGTTTTAATGTTACCTGCTTCGAGGCTCGATGACAATCACTTAAATCCTTGTTTTTATAAACAAATTACAAATCAGGTTTGTTTCATTTTAGGTAATATAAAATTAGACAGATTAGAAAATTTTTGATAAAATAAAATATTTTTAAAATGGCACCCCTTTTTAAGACTTGAATTTTACTTGCTATGTATAAGTTCATTACACCAGAGTGCTGTTGGATTCTCAGATCTGATTGGTCAAAATTATTGCTATGTTAAATAAAGCACTTGATACCTTGTTGCACTTAGGTATGAAAACAAATCAGCCACCAGCATCCATTCTGGTGTTTTCAGATTTTCAGTGTAGAAAGGCATGCAGTGTTTGTGTTTATGGTTAATAGTTTTATTACTAAAAGAAGACACTATGACAAGACAATTAGGCTACTACGTAGGGTGAACAAGTATCCGGTATTTGTTTAGCTGAGCTGATGTCCTTGCAGTAGACCCTCAAAATAATCTGCAAAAGTGTTCAGTTATTGAAAAGCTAGTGTTCTACCTCATGATGTTGTTCTCTGCTGCTCTCTACTGGCAGAATAGCACTGCCGCACCCACTCCCTCACCCCACCCCACCCCCCACTCCCAAACACACGCATACACACACACATAAAAAAATATATATATACAGTGATGTGTACACCGCCTCCACAAGATCTCTGAGGGTGTGCTGTGGTATCTGGCACCAATACATTAGTAGCAGATCTTTTAATTCCTGTAAGTTGTGAGGTGCGGCCTCCATGGATCGGACTTGTTTGTCCAGCAAATCCCACAGGTGCTCGATCGGATTGAGATCTGGGGAATTTGGAGGCCGAGTCAACACCTTGAACTCTTTGTCATGTTCCTCAAACCGTTCCTGAACAATTTGTGCAGTGTGTCAGGGCGTATTGTCCTGCTGAAAGAGGCCACTGTGATTAGGGAATACCGTTGCCATGAAGGGGTGTACTTGGTCTGCAACAGTGTTTGGGTAAGTGGTACATGTCAAAGTAACATCCAGATGAATGCCAGGACCCAAGGTGTCCAAGCAGAACATTGCCCAGGGCATCACACTTCCTCCGCCAGCTTGCCTTCTTCCCATAATGCATCCTGGTGCCACTTCTTCTCCAGGTAAGCGATGCACACACAACTGGCCATCCACATGATATAAAAGAAAACGTAATTCATCAGACCAGGCCACCTTCTTCCATTGCTCCATGGTCCAGTTCTGATGATCACATGCCCATTGTAGGCACTTTTTGGCAGTGGACAGGAGTCAGCATGGGAACTCTGACTGGTCTGCGGCTACGTAGCCCCGTATTCAGCAAGCTGCAATGCACTGTGTGTTCTCACACCTTTCTGTCATAGCCAGCATGAACTTTTTCAGAAGTTTGTGCTACAGTAACTCTTCTGTGGGATCGGACCAGATGGGCTAGCCTTCACTCCCCACGTGCATCAATGAGCCTTCAGTGCCCATGACACTGTCACCGCTTTACCAGTTGTCCTTCCTTGGACAGCTTTTGGTAGGCACTAACCACTGCATACCGGGAACACCCCACAAGACCTGCTGTTTTGGAGATGCTCTGATGCAGTCAAGCTATCCATCACAATATAGCACTTGTCAAAGTCATTCAGATCCTTACACCTGCCCATTTTTCCTGCTTCCAACACATCAACTTCAAGAACTGACTGTTCACTTGCTGCCTAATACAACATGCATTCACCTGCATTACAACATTCCTAATTATAAACACACACCTGTTACACCTGCAAGACAAAATTCCTAATTATAAACACACCTGTTACACCTGCATTACAACATTCCTAATTATAAACACACACCTGTTACACCTGCATTACAACATTCCTAATTATAAACACACCTGTTACACCTGCATTACAACATTCCTAATTATAAACACGCACCTGTTACACCTGCATTACAACATTCCTAATTATAAACACGCACCTGTTACACCTGCATTACAACATTCCTAATTATAAACACACCTGTTACAACTGCATTACAACATTCCTAATTATAAACACGCACCTGTTACACCTGCATTACAACATTCCTAATTATAAACACGCACCTGTTACACCTGCATTACAACATTCCTAATTATAAACACGCACCTGTTACACCTGCATTACAACATTCCTAATTATAAACACGCACCTGTTACACCTGCATTACAACATTCCTAATTATAAACACGCACCTGTTACACCTGCATTACAACATTCCTAATTATAAACACACCTGTTACACCTGCATTACAACATTCCTAATTATAAACACGCACCTGTTACACCTGCATTACAGCATTCCTAATTATAAACACACACCTGTTACACCTGCATTACAACATTCCTAATTATAAACACACACCTGTTACACCTGCATTACAGCATTCCTAATTATAAACACACCTGTTACACCTGCATTACAACATTCCTAATTATAAACACACACCTGTTACACCTGCATTACAACATTCCTAATTATAAACACACACCTGTTACACCTGCATTACAACATTCCTAATTATAAACACGCACCTGTTACACTTGCATTACAACATTCCTAATTATAAACACACACCTGTTACACCTGCATTACAACATTCCTAATTATAAACACACCTGTTACACCTGCATTACAACATTCCTAATTATAAACACGCACCTGTTACACCTGCATTACAACATTCCTAATTATAAACACGCACCTGTTACACCTGCATTACAACATTCCTAATTATAAACACACCTGTTACAACTGCATTACAACATTCCTAATTATAAACATGCACCTGTTACACCTGCATTACAACATTCCTAATTATAAACACGCACCTGTTACACCTGCATTACAACATTCCTAATTATAAACACGCACCTGTTACACCTGCATTACAACATTCCTAATTATAAACACGCACCTGTTACACCTGCATTACAACATTCCTAATTATAAACACGCACCTGTTACACCTGCATTACAACATTCCTAATTATAAACACACCTGTTACACCTGCATTACAACATTCCTAATTATAAACACGCACCTGTTACACCTGCATTACAGCATTCCTAATTATAAACACACACCTGTTACACCTGCATTACAACATTCCTAATTATAAACACACACCTGTTACACCTGCATTACAGCATTCCTAATTATAAACACACCTGTTACACCTGCATTACAACATTCCTAATTATAAACACGCACCTGTTACACCTGCATTACAACATTCCTAATTATAAACACACACCTGTTACACCTGCATTACAACATTCCTAATTATAAACACGCACCTGTTACACCTGCATTACAACATTCCTAATTATAAACACACCTGTTACACCTGCATTACAACATTCCTAATTATAAACACGCACCTGTTACACCTGCATTACAACATTCCTAATTATAAACACACCTGTTACACCTGCATTACAACATTCCTAATTATAAACACACCTGTTACACCTGCATTACAACATTCCTAATTATAAACACACCTGTTACACCTGCATTACAACATTCCTAATTATAAACACGCACCTGTTACACCTGCATTACAACATTCCTAATTATAAACACACCTGTTACACCTGCATTACAACATTCCTAATTATAAACACACCTGTTACACCTGCATTACAGCATTCCTAATTATAAACACGCACCTGTTACACCTGCATTACAACATTTCTAATTATAAACACACCTGTTACACCTGCATTACAGCACACACTCACCCTTACACACTGGTACCTCGTTTTTCCCAATTTAAATGCTAGATTGTTGTGTGTAGTGTTTTCAAAAAGGTAACTCAAGAAGGAAAGATAAAGAGAGCATGTAAGAGAAATAAAAGGAATAAATACTGTCGAAATGATGAAATTATGACTATTTCTGTCTACAGTGAAACTTTTGCCAGTGAGCTTTATTGTGTGTTATAAGCTTGTTTATTTTATTGTGACCACATTACATTGTGGTTCAATCAACAGCGTTTGATTGAAAACAATTGTGATTATTGTGGTATTTGTAGCTCTCAAGAGTCATACCAGTTATTTCAAGTCCTGTTACTTTTAATTCACGTCTCAAATGCTATCCTACTCACTACATAATTAATACTACACTTTGTGTACTTGAGTCTGTAACACCTGTACTTGAGAGTGTAATACGCACAGACATTTTGCACTAATGAAAATGACAAATTATTGAACGGCACCACCGCAAAACAACTCACAGTAAAGCCCTAAATGTTTGGTTGAAATGTTTTGGTGGCTCCGCCCCTTTCTAGTGAAAAAACACTACTTATATAAAAGTAAGTGTGCCATTTGAGACATAGATAAAGTCTTACAAAATTTTGGATAAAGTGAATACATGATGGAATAAATGAATAGACATAAATATTGATGATTATATCTGGAGCCCTAAATCCTTTCATAGTATAACGTTTGGTGTATTTTACTCAGCCACCAGGTGTCACCCTTTTCAAACAAACAATGTCAGAAAAACACATTTTTTTGTTCCCCAAAATACAAGAACCTTAAAAATACAAATAGTTGTCTTAATGCAACTCTGGAATTGAATTTCCCCCAAACGTAAGTAGAAAAGCCCTTAAAAGACCTACTTCAGTGAAAAGCACTTGTATATTATATCCCAATTCATTACATATGCAGTATATCAGTATATTGGAACCTTTACTAACAACCCTCGGGTGCTCACCTGATTTGTGGGCGGAGCGTAGGCAGGTGAGGGAGGCGTTCAAGCGAGCACACTCATCATCACTCGCCCCAAACTTCTGCAGCGTCTCACACACCACTTCATCCGACATGTCTAAGAGCGACTCAAGAGTCAGCTCGCCTGGAGAGATCTCCTATGACACACACACACACACACACACACAGGACAAAAAGTTATATATCTCCTGGGATTTATACACACAGAATGGTGTGGAAAAACAAAAGCATCCAGTGAGCAGCAGTTCTGCATGCAGAAACGGCTTGTTGGTATAAAAGGTCAGAGGAGAATGGCCAGACTGGTTCGAGCTGACTTACAGTAACTCAAATAACCACACTTTACAACCGTGGTGAGCAGAAAAGCATCTCAGAATGCAGAATACACCAAACCTTGAGGCAGATGGGCTACAACACAATGGGTTACACAATGGCTACAATACAATTTCATGGGCTCAGCTAAGTATCTTGTGACTACATTCAATTAAATTAACCCTCGGCGCACAGTTTAAAAACTAAAATTCGAAATGACTGGATACTGGATCAAGTGCTATTTTTGGCCAGCAAGCCTCCATAGACATGTACTGACTTATAATCAAATCTGTCCCCTTTCTATATGGCAGATATTTTGAAGTACCAACAGCTAGCAAGAGTGGTTAAAAGTGTTTTATATATATATATATATATATATATATATATATGGTAAAATCATGCAATTATAAGATAAACAAAACGTTAGAGAATCACCATACACAAAATTCGAAGCTTGAAAATTGGACAAGTAAATATAACAGAGCACAGAAGAGAGTGTAAAGAAAAATAACCATCTTTTTTAAAGAAAGAAAGAAACAAATAAAGAAACAAAGAAAAGAAAACAAAATAAAAACAAATATGAAGTGATTATACAGGTGCATCTCAGTAAATTAGAATGTCGTGGAAAAGTTCATTTATTTCAGTAATTCAACTCAAATTGTGAAACTCGTGTATTAAATAAATTCAATGCACACAGACTGAAGTAGTTTAAGTCTTTGGTTCTTTTAATTGTGATGATTTTGGCTCACATTTAACAAAAACCCACCAATTCACTATCTCAACAAATTAGAATATGGTGACATGCCAATCAGCTAATCAACTCAAAACACCTGCAAATGTTTCCTGAGCCTTCAAAATGGTCTCTCAGTTTGGTTCACTAGGTAAGCCACAAACATTCATCGCCAAAGAAGCTGGCTGTTCACAGAGTGCTGTATCCAAGCATGTTAACAGAAAGTTGAGTGGAAGGAAAAAGTGTGGAAGAAAAAGATGCACAACCAACCGAGAGAACCGCAGCCTTATGAGGATTGTCAAGCAAAATCGATTCAAGAATTTGAGTTAACTTCACAAGGAATGGACTGAGGCTGGGGTCAAGGCATCAAGAGCCACCACACACAGACGTGTCAAGGAATTTGGCTACAGTTGTCGTATTCCTCTTGTTAAGCCACTCCTGAACCACAGACAACGTCAGAGGCGTCTTACCTGGGCTAAGGAGAAGAAGAACTGGACTGTTGCCCAGTGGTCCAAAGTCCTCTTTTCAGATGAGAGCAAGTTTTGTATTTCATTTGGAAACCAAGGTCCTAGAGTCTGGAGGAAGGGTGGAGAAGCTCATAGCCCAAGTTGCTTGAAGTCCAGTGTTAAGTTTCCACAGTCTAGGATGATTTGGGGTGCAGTGTCATCTGCTGGTGTTGGTCCATTGTGTTTTTTGAAAACCAAAGTCACTGCACCCGTTTACCAAGAAATTTTGGAGCACTTCATGCTTCCTTCTGCTGACCAGCTTTTTGAAGATGCTGATTTCATTTTCCAGCAGGATTTGGCACCTGCCCACACTGCCAAAAGCACCAAAAGTTGGTTAAATGACCATGGTGTTGGTGTGCTTGACTGGCCAGCAAACTCACCAGACCTGAACCCCATAGAGAATCTATGGGGTATTGTCAAGAGGAAAATGAGAAAC
Source organism: Cranoglanis bouderius (assembly GCA_023630585.1). Taxonomy (NCBI): domain Eukaryota; kingdom Metazoa; phylum Chordata; class Actinopteri; order Siluriformes; family Cranoglanididae; genus Cranoglanis; species Cranoglanis bouderius. The sequence goes on along the minus strand of CM042549.1, from coordinate 18,603,875 downwards.
AAGAGACCAAAAAATGCAGATGAGCTGAAGGCCACTGTCAAAGAAACCTGGGCTTCCATACCACCTCAGCAGTGCCACAAACTGATCACCTCCATGCCACGCCGAATTGAGGCAGTAATTAAAGCAAAAGGAGCCCCTACCAAGTATTGAGTACATGTACAGTAAATGAACATACTTTCCAGAAGGCCGACAATTCACTAAAATGTTTTTTTTTTATTGGTCTTATGAAGTATTCTAATTTGCTGAGATAGTGAATTGGTGGGTTTTTGTTAAACATGAGCCAAAATCATCACAATTAAAAGAACCAAAGACTTAAACTACTTCAGTCTGTGTGCACTGAATTTATTTAATACACGAGTTTCACAATTTGAGTTGAATTACTGAAATAAATGAACTTTTCCACGACATTCTAATTTATTGAGATGCACCTGTATACTCATCTACTATACAGTATATAGGTACTGTGCAAAAGTTTTAGGCACATGCAAAAAAAGATGGCTTCAAAAATAATTACATTAAATGTTTTTACATTTTTTAAAAATATTATAAAAGGCAGTAAACAGTAATAAATGAAACAAAGTCAACATTTGGCACGACTACCCTTTGCTTTAAACAAAATTAGTAGTCTCAGTTCAATATGTGCAGTTTTATAAGGAAATGAGCTGGTAGGTTTTATTGAGCATCTTGCAGAACCAGCCACAGTTCTTCTGGAGACTTTGATTGTCGCATTTGCTTCTTATTTTTGCAGCAAAACCCAGCAGCCTTCATTGTGTTTTTTGCCTGAAAATTGGACTCTTACGTAATATGCTGCTTTCTTTAATGACATACAAACATTTTTCTGTAACATTTAATTTTGTGCTAGAAAAATAATGTTTGGGAATCTAAAATGTTTGTGTACTGACTTGATAATGTAGAAGTCATAAAATAAAATAAAAAATCTATAACAAAGTTTGTACTAAAAAAAAAAAAAAATAGTAAAAAAAAAAAAAAAAAATTGGGTGACTAAGACTTTTGCACAGTATTGTATATGGCATAAAATAATAACCTGCTGGAAAAAAAAAAAAAAAAAAAACAATTACAGTGGGGGGAAAAAGTATTTGATCCCCTGCTGATTTTGTACGTTTGCCCACTGACAAAGAAATGATCAGTCTATAATTTTAATGGTAGGTGTATTTTAACAGTGAGAGACAGAATAACAACAAAAAAAATCCAGAAAAACGCATTTCAAAAAAGTTATAAATTGATTTGCATTTTAATGAGGGAAATAAGTATTTGATCCCCTATCAATCAGCAAGATTTCTGGCTCCCAGGTGTCTTTTACACAGGTAATGAGCTGAGATTAGGAGCACTCTCTTAAAGGGAGTGCTCCTAATCTCAGTTTGTTACCTGTAAAAAGACACCTGTCCACAGAAGCAATCAATCAATCAGATTCCAAACTCTCCACCATGGCCAAGACCAAAGAGCTGTCCAAGGATGTCAGGGACAAGATTGTAGACCTACACAAGGCTGGAATGGGCTACAAGACCATCGTCAAGCAGCTTGGTGAGAAGGTGACAACAGTTGGTGCGATTATTCACAAATGGAAGAAACTGTCAATCTCCCTCGGTCTGGGGCTCCATGCAAGATCTCACCTCGTGGCGTTTCAATGATCATGAGAACGGTGAGGAATCAGCCCAGAACTACACGGGAGGATCTTGTTAATGATCTCAAGGCTGCTGGGACCATAGTCACCAAGAAAACAATTGGTAACACACTACGCCGTGAAGGACTGAAATCCTGCAGTGCCCGCAAGGTCCCTCTGCTCAAGAAAGCACATGTACAGGCCCGTCTGAAGTTTGCCTGAATGATTCAGAGGAGAACTGGGTGAAAGTGTTGTGGTCAGGTGTGGTCAGATCTCTTTGGCATCAACTCAACTCGCCGTGTTTGGAGGAGGAGGAATGCTGCCTATGACCCCAAGTCATAACACCATCCCCACCGTCAGACATGGAGGTGGGAACATTATGCTTTGGGGGTGTTTTTCTGCTAAGGGGACAGGACAACTGCACCGCATCAAAGGGACGATGGACGGGGCCATGTACTGTCAAATCTTGGGTGAGAATCTCCTTTCCTCAGCCAGGGCATTGAAAATGACATTAATGAGTTGGAGAGGATCTGCAAAGAGGAGTGGGACAAAATCCCTCCTGAGATGTGTGCAAACCTGGTGGCCAACTACAAGAAATGTCTGACCTCTGTGACTGCCAACAAGGGTTTTGCCACCAAGTACTAAGTCGAAGGGGTCAAATACTTATTTCCCTCATTAAAATGCAAATCAATTTATAACTTTTTTGAAATGCGTTTTTCTGGATTTTTTTGTTGTTATTCTGTCTCTCACTGTTAAAATACAACTACTATTAAAATTATAGACTGATCATTTCTTTGTCAGTGGGCAAACGTACAAAATCAGCAGCGGATCAAATACTTTTTTCCCCCACTGTATGTCAGTAATTATTATTTAGATTTTTATCTCTTAGTCCAGTCAGAGAGTAAATCCGTATCCAGACCATCCCCATCAATCAATCTACAGTTCCTCCTCCTCACCAGCAGAGAGCTTCATCACCCCGGACAACAAAACACAACTGCACTCAGCAAGACAAATGCTACATTTATCCCACACGCTTTATGTACTTGACTGTGCTAAGGCACATAAATATATATAAACTGTCTATAAATGCAGTTTTTATTGCTATAAATACAGCCATACAGTACTGTGCAAAAGTCTTAGACACCCTATTTTTTTTAGTACAAATTTTGTTATAGATATTTATTTTATGAATTCTGCATTATTGAGTCAGTACAAAAACATTTTAGATTTCCGAATATTACTTTTCCAAAAAAAAATAAATAAATAACGTTACAGAAAAATGTCTGTATTTCAGTAAAGAAAGCAGCATAAGAGACACTTTTCAGACAAAAACCACAACGAAGGCTGCTGGGTTTTGCTGCAAAAATAAGAAGCGAGTGCGGAAGAATGTTTACCGCACAATGTAGTATTTTTCTTTTAAGTAGAAGTCATCTTTACTTTACAGCATTTCTTTGCATGTGTCTAAGACTTTTGCAAAGTACTGTATCCGAAAACATTTTTGCTTTGCCGTAGTGGAATGTATGACCACTCAACTCAAAAAACAGACCTGCAGTTTTGCAAGCCCAATGATCCTGAACCACTGTTCATCAATTAAGGGAAAGAAACAGATACTTTATACAGTATAAATGGCATATTACATTTACATTTTATGAAATTTGGCAGACACCTTTATCCGGAGCGACTTACAATTATCCCACTTATACAACTGAGCAGCTGAAGGTTAAGGGCCTTGCTCAATGGCCCAGCAGTAGCAGCTCGGCAGCGCTGGGATCTGAACTCACGACCATCAGTCCAACGTCGCGAACTCCTGTGTCCTGAAGATGTTCCCGTGTCAGAAAACTATCTTTTATATTTAAGACTTTCCTGTATCAGAAAACAGCTTTGCTTCTGACTATTACAAAGCACTGACACAAAAATGAAAAAAAAAAAAAACCCATAGAAAATTTCATTATAAATGTTGTCTCTTACGTAATATGCTGCTTTCTTTAATGACATACAAACATTTTTCTGTAACATTTAATTTTGTGCTAGAAAACTAATGTTTGGGAATCTAAAATGTTTGTGTACTGACTCGATAATGTAGAAGTCCTAAAATAAAATAAAAAATCTATATCAGAGTTTGTACTAAAAAAAAATAAGAGTGTCTAAAACTCTTGCACAGTACTGTACTTTCCACCACTGCACATCAATTTACCAACTACCCCTAATAATTCTAGTAATAAAAATCCATAGCATTTTGATGTTAATGTAATAATTCATGCAGTTTAGGGTCAAGCCTGAAATTTGTAAATATGTCAAGAAACAGGCTTAATGGTCTAATATTTTTTATATAACCATATCATAATAAGAAACATTTGATACCTATTACTGTATTCAAGACATCTTCACTTGCTAAGACATCATTTCTTGCAGTGAGATCAAGGATGGTTGGATTTTAAATGGACAACTTTATAGTCTTTAACCTCCACTGGCCTAATTTTCAAACAGCACTGTCACCTGAACATCTGCATCACTGAAACTGTAACTGCTGATAGTCATTTGTCATATATAATGTCCTATTCAACCTGCACAGTGTGGACACATTAAAATATTAAAATATTGTCTGATTGTATTTACATTTATCCCCAATTTTTACGTTGTATACTTTTCTCTAAACCTAAACCTCAATTAATTTAAAGCATTTTTAATACAAAAAAACCCCCATAAATTAACCATAACTGAGTGAACTGGGCTGAAAAAAAAAAAAATTGTCCACAATGATGTTTTTTTTCCTATAACAGCACGTCCCAAAATGTTTTACTCCTCTTATACCACAGCAGTTTGCAGTTACAATGAGAACAATAACAATTTTTTCTAAATTAAAAAATGAATTCATACTTTTTATCCGTTTCTAGCTAGTCCCTGTTATCATTTATCCCTCGCAACCCTTTCTCTTGACGAAAAAAACTCAGCTTGTTATGTTGTCATATAGTTAAGCGCAAACGTCTCTGTCCTGAAGATGTTCCCATGTCAGAAAACCACCTTGCATATTTAAGACCTTCCTGTATCAGAAAACAGCTTTACTTCTGACTATTACAAAGCACTGACACAAAAATGGAAGAAAAAAAAAATAATAGGAAAATAGAAAATCTTTTCTCATAGAAAATTTCATCGTATCAATAATTACACATTTTTTAAACAGTTAATCCCTGTGTAAGTTGTTATTACAGAAATTATAACATACTCGAATGAGTGTTTTTATATAAACCTGTGATTTGATTTGCAGCCGAAACTACTGTCAGGGCTGCTGTTATACAAAATGAATCAACACCTCCTGACCAATCAGATTTGGGAATTCATCAGCGCTGTGGTATAAAGCGGATTATCAGAAAGATTATTGGATAAGCCCTAAAAACAGACTAAAATGTCCTAAAGCCTCTGGCTATTATGTGTGACAACATTTGCATTTACATTAATTTGGCTCATGCTTTCATCCCAAGTCATTTACAGGTTACAAAATTGTTTTTTTTTTTGTTTGTTTTTTTAAAAAGCCATTACTGATACAAGTGTTCCATCTAAATTATTTTAAAATACAACTTCTGAAACTATGATGGACGTCTCAAAGTCGTAATTACAAGTCGGAGCTTTCTCACACAATAACGATCCCTAGTGAAGATGGGTGTGTCCGAGTGTCAGTACCTCTGTGACCTCCTTCCTCATGTTGACGATGCGGAGCCAGTGTGTGAGACGAGGAAAGCCGTCCAGCTCCACGTTCCGCTCCTGTAAGGGCACTTTATGTTTGTAGGACAGCTGCCGGCTAAAGTACTTCACCAGCTTACCCTGAGAGAACAGACAGAGAAAGAGACATACAGAGAGAAATAAGAACGCTACAGAGTGTATACCCGCCTCACGCCCAGTGTTCCTGGGACAGGAATTTGATTGGCATTTCCAAATTCCCTAGTGTGTAAATATGTGTGTGATTGTGCCCTGCAATGGGTTGGCACCTCGTCCAGGGTTTCCCCTGCCTTGTGTTCCATGGGAAAGGCTCCAGGCTCCCTGCGACTCTGTGTAGGATAAGCGGTATGGAAAATGGATAGATGGTTGAATGAATAAATAATGTCTGAGTTATGATTTTATTTCTGGAGAGAAATAGCTGATCTAGTCACAGAATATTCATTATATTATCCCCAGTGGTTATTTATTACAGCTCAACTAACAGACTTTTGGGGTTAGTGACTGTTAGTGTACACGTTCTGGTTTCCATTTCCTTACACACTCCTCTGTTGCTATCGAAGAGCTGCCTGTTCTACTGAAAAACTCGTCTCGCATATATACCCACCTATATTACTGTTGGTATGTTTGGCAAAGTTTAAAACGTGTTGAAGTTACGATTCTGAAGCTATACTTGCCCATGATCTGTGTAATTTTCTCTCATGATATTTAAACTTAAACAAAGCTTTACCTCTGACTGTTACAACACACTGATACTGGAGACTCCTTCCACAAATGTCAACAATATTAACAATTACATTTCTAAAACTGTGTCTATGGAGCATCCAGCGTACAAGTTCCTGTGATTTATACAATAATCATGAACATATCAGGACGAGCACATTAATATAAACCTTGAAGCAGGCACTATAGGAAACTCCAATCACCACCTTCCAATCATCTGACCAATCAGAATCTACAGCCGTGGCCAAAAGTTTTGAGAATGACACAAATATTAATTTTAACAAAGTCTACTGCTTCAGTGTTTTTAGATCTTTTTGTCAGATGTTACTGTTACTGAAGTATAATCACAAGCATTTCATAAGTGTCAATGGCTTTTATTGACAATTACATGAAGTTTATGCAAAGAGTCAATATTTGCAGTGTTGACCCTTCTTTTTCAAGACCTCTGCAATTCGCCCTGGCATGCTGTCAATCAACTTCTGGGCCACATCCTGACTGATGGCAGCCCATTCTTGCATAATCAATGCTTGGAGTTTGTGGGTTTTTGTTTGTCCACCTGTCTCTTGAGGATTGACCACAAATTCTCAATGGGATTAAGGTCTGGGGAGTTTCCTGGCCATGGACCCAAAATGTTGATGTTTTGTTCCCCGAGCCACTTCGTTATCACTTTTGCCTTCTGGCAAGGTGCCCCATCATGCTGGAAAAGGCATTGTTCATCACCAATCTGTTCTTAGATGGTTGGGAGAAGTTGCTCTCTGAGGATGTTTTTGTACCATTCTTTATTCATGGCTGTGTTCTTAGGCAAAATTGTGAGTGAGCCCACTCCCTTGGCTGAGAAGCAACCCCACACATGAGTGGTCTCAGGATGCTTTACTGTTGGCATGACACAGGACTGATGGTAGCGCTCACCTTTTCTTCTCCGGACAAGCTTTTTTCCAGATGCCCCAAACAACTGGAAAGGGGATTCATCAGAGAAAATGACATTACCCCAGTCCTCAGCAGTCCAATCCCTGTACTTTTTGCAGAATAGCAGTCTGTCCCTGATGTTTTTCCTGGAGAGAAGTGGCTTCTTTGCTGCCCTTCTTGACACCAGGCCATCCTCCAAAAGTCTTCGCCTTTACTGTGCGTGCAGACGCACTCACACCTGCCTGCTGCCATTCCTGAGCAAGCTCTGCACTGGTGGTGCCCCGATCCCGCAGCTGAATCAACTTTAGGAGACGGTCCTGGTGCTTGCTGGACTTTCTTGGGCACCCTGAAGCCTTCTTCATAACAGTTGAACCTCTCTCCTTGAAGGTCTTGATAATCCGATAAATGGTTGATTTAGGTGCAATCTTACTAGCAGCAATATCCTTGCCTGTGAATCCCTTTTTGTGCAAAGCAATGATGGCTGCACGTGTTTCCTTGCAGGTAACCATAGTTAACAGAGGAAGAACAATAATTTCGAGCACCACCCTCCTTTTAAAGCTTCCAGTCTGTTATTCTAACTCAATCAGCATGACAGAGTGATCTCCAGCCTTGTCCTCGTTAACACTCTCACCTGTGTTAACGAGAGAATCACTGACATGATGTCAGCTGGTCCTTTTGTGGAAGGGCTGAAATGCAGTGGACATGCTTTTTTGGGATTAAGTTCATTTTCATGGCAAAGAGGGACTTTGAAATTAATTTCAATTCATCTGATCACTCTTCATAACATTCTGGAGTATATGCAAATTGCCATCATAAAAACTGAGGCAGCAGACTTTGTAAAAATTAATATTTGTGTCATTCTCAAAACTTTTGGCCACGGCTGTAGCATTCAGCAGCAGTGTGGTATAAAGGGGATTATCAGATAGCAATGAGTATTGGATTAGCCCTAAAAGAGACTAAAAGAGTCCAACAGCCTACTGCTATTTGTAACATAATTTACATTTACACTCATTTTCATTCATATGGATGATGCTTTTCATTTAAAAAAAAAAACAAAAAAACACTGAAATGGAAAAATGGAGTCTTTTACAAATTTTTTAAAGAATAATACTACAATGTGCAGTAAACATTAATAAACTAAACAAAGTCAATATTTGGTGTGATGACCCTTTGCTTTTTATTCTTAAATAGTAGTCTCAGTAGTCTTGTGCAGTTTTATAAGGAAATTTTATACAGAAAGTTTTACTGAGCATCTTGCAGAACCAGACAGAGTTCTTCTGGAGACTTTGATTGTCGCACTTGCTTCTTGAGAAAAACCCAGCAGCCTTCATTACGTTTTTTGGGTTTTTTTGTCTGAAAAGTGGTCTCTTACGTAATATGCTGCTTTCTTTACTGACATACAAACATTTTTCTGTAACATTATTTTTTGGAAAAGTAAAGTTTGGAAATCTAAAATGTTTTTGTACTGACTCAATAATGCAGAATTCATAAATATCTATAACAAAATTTGTACTAAAAAAAATAGGGTGCCTCAGACTTTTGCACAGTACTGTGTGTGTGTGTGTGTGTGTGTGTGTGTGTGTACAGTAGTGCTTGAAAATTTGTGAACCCTTTAGAATTTTCTATATTTCTGCATAAATATGACCTAAAACATCATCAGATTTTCACACAAGTCCTAAAAGTAGACAAAGAGACCCCAGTTAAATAAATGAGACAAAATATTATACTTGGTCATTTATTTATTGAGGGAAGTGATCCAATATCACGTATCTATGAGTGGCAAAAATGTGTGAACTTCTAGGATTAGCAGTTAATTTGAAGGTGAAATTAGAGTCAGGTGTTTTCAATCAGTGGGATGGCGATCAGGTGCGAGTGAGCGTCCTGTTTTATTTAAAGAACAGGGATCTATCAAAGTCTGATCTTCACAACACGTGTTTGTGGACGTCTATCATGGCACGAACAAAGGTGATTTCTGTGGGCTGAGTTGTTGATGCTCATCAGGCTCCACAGTCAGACAGATTGCGTACAAATGGAGGAAATTCAAGACCATTGTTACCCTCCCCAGGAGTGGTCGATCAACAAAGATCACTACAAGAGCAAGACGTGTAATAGTCTGCGAGGTCACAAAGGAACCCAGAGTAACTTCTAAGCAACTAAAGGCCTCTCTCACATTGGCTAATGTTAATGTTCATGAGTCCACTATCAGGAGAACACTGAACAACAGTGGTGTGCATGGCAGGGTTGCAAGGAGAAAGCCACTGCTCTCCAAAAAGAACATTGCTGCCTGTCTGCAGTTTGCTAAAGATCACATCACATGGACAAGCTAGAAGGAAAATGTTTGTGGAAAAATGTTTTGTGGATGGATGAGACGTTATGTTTTGAGAAAATAAAACACTGCATTCCAGCATAAGAACCTTATCCCATCTGTGAAACATGGTGGTGGTAGTATCATGGTTTGGGCCTGTTTTCCTGCATCTGGGCCGGGACGGCTTGCCATCATTGATGGAACAATGCCTAAGCACAATCCCTAAGCACGCAAGTCGTTCTACCAAAGAATGGTTAAGGAAGAATTAAGTTAATGTTTTGGAATGTTCTCTTTATCTATTTTTTGGACTTGTGTGAAGATCTGATGGTGTTTTAGTTCATGCATGGATGGATGGACGGATGGATGGATGTGGATTATTGGTGTAATATCCACTAAGCCCAATACACTGATCCACCCAAAACTTTCCTCTGTACCTTCATTCCTGTTTGTTTTCTTGATATTACTGCTCTATAAAAAGATGTTGAGTGCTGTGTCAGAGGTGTGATGTAAAAGCCAAAACTGGAAAATGGAGTCCTACAGTGTCTGAGGATCACAAGACACACCCACTTTCACCTGGCAGTCAGCATGAAACAAAGGCTCAGGACTTACTGACAGGCAAGGAATAACAATATTCACGATAAGTTAACCTGATCGCTTAAATAGTCCTAAACCATGAAATAACCCAGAAATGTTTGGTAGCAAGGACCGGCAGCAGACAATTATATCCTTAGAGTTATAAACACTTGGGCCACATCCCAAACCAGATACTAGGGTAGTTAATAATGTGTAAGTACACCAGTGGTCTCTTTACTATTTAGGAATACTACTTAGTGTGCATTATGGAGCCTTGAATTCTCTCTGAATGTGTATTAATGCTTCTCACTGCTGATTAATGTGCATGGTGGAAATGGGTGTAGCAAAACCAACATTATTAAATATTCTAGCTACCTTTTTTTTAGTCAGTTTGCTATGTTAAAATATAACTAGCTAGTTAGAGATAGCTACACTCTTTATTTAAGCTGAAAAGCTAGTGAGTGACTGCATTTAAATTTAAATTTCCTTTATATATATATATATATATATATATATATATATATATATATATATATATATATATATATATATATATATATATACAGTGCTGTGAAAAAGTATTTGATATTTGAGTATTTGAAAAGTATTCCTGACTTCTTCTGTTTTTGTGTATATCCCATACTAAATTGTTTCAGAAATTAACCCAAAATCTAAGATAAAACAAAAGCAAACTGAGCAAACACAAAATACAGTTTTTAAATGATAATGTTTTTTATTGAAGCAGAAAAGATATCCAATACCAACTGGGCCTATGTGAAAATGTATTCGCCCCCATAGTTACTAATTCCCCAAATCTATGAAACTGCATTCATAACAGGGCTCAGCTGGACTAGACACAACCAGGCCTGATTACTGCAAACCCAGGTTGCTTTGATAGCGGCCTTCAGCTCGTCTGTATTGTTGGATCTGGAGTCTCTCATCTTCCTCTTGACAAAATTCAGGTCAGGCGAGTTGGCTGGCCAATCAAGCACAGTAATACCATGGTCAGCAAACCAGTTACTAGTAGTTTTGTCACTGTGGGCAGGTGCCAAGTCCTGCTGGAAAAGGAAATCAGCATCTCCATAAAGCTTGTCAGCAGATGGAAGCATGAAGTGCTCTAAAATCTCCTGGTAGACGCTGCATTGAATCTCCACTTGAGAAAACACAGTGGACCAACACCAGCAGATGACAATTGCACCCCAAATCATCACTGACTGTGGAAACTTCACACTGGACTTCAAGTAACTTGGATTCTGTGCCTCTCCACTCTTCCTCCAGACTCTGAGACCTTGATTTCCAAATGCAAAATTTACTTTCATCTGAAAAGAGGACTTTAGACCACTGAGCAATGGTGTTTTGAGTAAAAAGGTGTTTTGAGTTAATTTGCTGATTAGAGCTCTTCTCAGGTCGACATTGCTGTTATTACATTCTCTATTCTAATATTTTTGAGATACTGGATTTTTCCAGTATTTTTCCAGTATCATTTCCATGAGCTGTAAGCCGTAATCATCAAGATTAAAACAAGAAAGGCTTGAAATATTTCACTTTACGTGTAACATTAATAATTAATTATGATAATATTATCCTGAGAGACTAAGGGCTTAATACTAGCCCAGTTCTCCTAGTTAAACTACCTACAAATTGTTTTTAGTCTCAGTTGTGTCCAGACTGAATCCCTCAGCCCTTTATTTTTGGCACTGAACCAGTGACCTGCCGTGACTCATTCAACTGCTGCACTTTTCTAGAAGTCTTCAGGTATCTGAGCTGTTCGGGTCTTTGGGTTTCCAAAAAAAACGCCAAGAAACAAGACTGAAGCGTTTCCTTTTGTAAACACCTTTTAAGAGTCTCTGAAACTTTTTTTTATATCAGTTAAATGATTTCCATCCTTGGGAAAACATGTCAGTAATCAGCGCTTAGCTTACGTTTAGGAAAAAAGCAGCTTTTTACTTGGTACTTTATAATTAATAGCCGTGTAACAACTCCTCCCTTAACATGTGCTTTACTTATTATTATTTGGATAAACTGCTTCTTTTTTTGCACTACCCATAACAATAATTAGGCAATCAAACATCCCTATACTAAAAGGAATTATACTCTAGTACTGATTAATCAACATTGGCTAAAGCAGTATGCTACGGGATGTCCAAGAGTCTCCATACATTGGGGAAATTAACACTTTTCAACAAAATGTCTTCCAAAAATGTTCATACTTAGTAGTTCATATAGTACATAATTTATATTCTATTTTTTTTCCCCAAAGCCTTAAGCCTAAGAATACTTTTGACAAAAGAAGAACGTATTGAAATCATTCTCATGGCTGGATCAGGAAGCTGTCAAAAGGCTGCGATGGACTTTAACAGGAAACATGGCAAACGCATCACACACGACAAACTTATTAACAAATTCAAAAAGACTGGAAGTGTTGCGGACCAACCGAGAAGCGGACGTCCACGAACGTCCACTGACGAAGGCACAACCGATGTGGTGCAGGCAAATATAGTACCCTATGTATGGAGACTTTTGGGAGACTCTGTATTTCTTTTTACTATTTTCGCCTGCAGATGTGTTTGCCTTCTCTCTTCACATAGAAGCCAAAGTGATTTCAATTTCACAGGCTATAGAAACTCTAATCAACACTACAATGCACACACACACTTGTTATTCCACATCCTCCTGACCCACTTCAGTTGTGTGTCAAATGAAAGCCTCATGTCCTGTTTGTGTGTGTTAAAGATTATGAAACTTTTCTACTAGGTCTTTCTCATTTAGCTGTAAAGCTGAGAACTAGCTAAACTACTTGATGGTAATCTAAAATTATGAGAAGAAACAGTTTGTGTCAAATATAGCTGATGAATCAAAGCATGTTTGGCTAGATGTTTGTTAAATGTCCATATTGTGCTTCCTTAGTTTTGTACTTGAGCTACAAGTCTAATGATATTAAAGTATAGGAAGCGTATTAGCACCAATTAGCATCTTGCATATCACACATCAGAACACGAGCTAAAGTAATTTAATAAATGTCGTATATTCCAATCATTTCAATGATGTCAGAAATCAGAATGTAGTCATTTTTTTGGCTTTCTTGCTTCTTCTTATTGATGTAATTGAAATGGAAAAAGTTAGTGGCTAGCTAGCTAGTATCTAGAATAAAAAGTGTTAGGCTAACTCATGCTAAGTTGCTAGCACGTTACTACTAGCTATGAGTTCAAACCTTTCACCAGGATAAGTAGACTAATGGTTTAATGGTCATTTAGGAGCTGTAAAGAAATATTTTTGGGGTGTCTTCAGTGTAAAAACCAACTAAAGGTGATGCAGGTACATTTTTAAGCCAAATTCAACTTGACTATATATAAATATATATGTGTTCGACTCGTGGTCGCAATAATTCCTAACCTCCAAGCAGTAAAAGCCAAATAAAATACCCCCTCAAGCCTTCTGAACTACGAGTTCCTTCCCTGTCCACGGAGTGACGTCAAATCAAAATGGCTGCTCACAGCATCAGAAGAAAACAAAGTAGCACTTTATACCTTTAAATGAGTTATACTGTACAGTATATACAAGTATTTGCTTTAGGTGTATCAACATACAGACATTTGCTTGTTAAATAAAAAACACTGACTATAGAGTTCGCTGTTCAAGAAGGAAAATATGTATCGCTCATCACAATTAGCCGGCTAGCTCGTTGCTAACAAAAGACACCTGCGTGTTTTGTTTTGTTTTACCACTTTGCGTGTCGAATTCGCCAGGGTTGACACTGGAGCAATTCATTCCGAACTTATGAGGCAAATCAATGCAGCATAACCCGCTATGTTGTTTCCCCCCCGGTTATGTCGAAATTATGTTAGCTAAGGTTAACGGGTAGCACGTATTTTAGCTCTACAGTAAGCAGGTTAATACAATATTGTGCTGTATTTCCTGAACAGGGATTAAAATACAAGTAGAACATACTGTCACAACATGACTAGTGTGAGTATGTACTGTAAGTGTGTACGTTCTCGCTCAGAGCCCCCCGAAATGTACAGAAACGGCCCTGCGTGTCAAGATAGATGTGCAAAGATAAATAAAGCTGGGTATATACGTACAGTGCGTACAGAATGAACAGCGCTGAAGATGTCAGTGTGTGCAAAATGATGAGTAGTGTATCATGCGGTCATGCAGTGTGCGAGAATTAACACTTAGCTGTAGTATAACAGTGCAGTGTGTTAGTCTGTGTGCTTTAAGAAACAAAAAAAAAAATACAAAAAAAAAAAAAAAAAACACCTCCCCTCACTGTGGGGCATCCCTGCTTCCAGTCAATGCCAGGGGGAGTCCCTTGTTTTTCCTTGCCTTCTCTTGCTTATAGTTTGGAGCTTAGCATGACGCAATTAGCAATTAACCCCCCCCCAAAAAAAAACACCCCGGTTGGCAAATGGAGGTTTCCACACACAGGAAAAAGACACAAATGCAAATGGTTATGTCAACACAAGGCCCCTATCGGTGTCCATGTTAGCAAGTGAGGAAACTGAAGCACCTCTTTTTTGCTTTTCTTTTTTTTTTTCCCTTTTTTTTTTTTTTTTTGCACCACCTGCAGAATGCGCCTCACCGCAGCTTCTTCATTTATTACCCACACACACACACACACACACACACACACACACACACACATAAATAAACACACACAATCACACAGATGCAATAAAGCAAGATGGACATTGTGTCCAGTGGTGATAAGGAGTAGGACAGTGAATGCTGAATCTACATGATGGAGGATGAGTGGTGGAGGGATAAGTGGATGTGGATGTGGATGTGGTGGTGGTGGTGATGATGATGATGATGGTGGTGACGGTGACATTAAACGGCCTGTTACCTCGAGCGTGCGGATTTCTTTTTGCGTCAGGTCGTTGGATGTGGCACATTTGGTCCTGAGCCCCTCCAGGCTGGAGATGCTGATGTCGATCATGTTCTGCACCAGCTCGCACTGCTGCAGGGCTTTCTGCAAACTCAGGTGAGCCTCCTCGCTTCTCGTCATCTTTTCCTCGTCCATCATGTGCGGAGTCCGTTTCTGTTGTTGCTGTCTTACTGTTTTCTTGTTGTTGTTGTTGTTGTTGTTGATGCTGATGATGCTGATGATGAGGAGGATGATGCTGATGATGGACTTTCTCTCAGTAGAAGAAAAACGCGTACGCAAATAAGAGCAAATGAAATACATGAAACATGCACATCAGATTAAAAAAAAAAAAAAAAAAAAAAAAGGAGAGGAGCGTGCGCTAAAAATAAAACAGGCTCTACGTGTAAGGCGATTCCATCATCGGTGTCCGTTTCGGGTCTCCTGACGCCGTTTGCATGATCATCAGCCTACCATAATAACACAAGAAATAAGAGAGAGAGTGTGTGTGTGTGTGTGTGTGTGTGTGTGTGTGTGGGGGAGTGAGAGTTGTGAGTGGGGGGGGGGGGTATCAGATCCTCAGTGCGGTGTCATCAGCATCAGCGACCGTCTCCGTCCATCGCGCGCTCCGAGGCATCCTCTCTCTCTCTCTCTCTCTCTCCCTCTCTCTCTCTCTTCCTAATAATAAAAGAAGGAATTGATTGAAGGCGGCGGTGAAGGTGCTCTCTCTAAGCGCGCTGTGTGTGTTTTGGTGTGTTTCGCGCGCAGGTATTCCTCCCCCCCTCTGTAGCATCCCGGCGGCCCCCCCCCCACCGCACCAACATGTTGCCCGTCAATCAAATCCACAGCAACCAGGCGACGGCAACAGCGCGAGCGGCGGTGACCGTGCCGAGTTCCCGCGAGAACACGGCGACGTCTCGCGAGAGCCAGATCAAAATGCAGTGAGCTCACCGTTTGAACTCAAACAACCTCTTTTAAATCGATTTTTTTTTTTTTTTTCTAAACGCGTAGCCTACTAACAGCTATGTGAGGCTTATACTCGGGATTTCCTCTCGTATTCCTCATATATTTATTTAAACACTCGTTTAAATAAATTAACGCTCTTCATTATTTTTTCATGATAACTTTTATTAGGCCCGGAGTAGGAGAGAGGCCTGTTATCTCTGACCAAGCCATGGATACGACGAATAACCATATAGTGTCCAAAATGGCAGCTCACTCCCTATTCACTACAAACAGTAAAGTGCACTGGGTATTATGTACTCTTTGTACTAATTTGTTACAACACAACATGGGTTGTAACAATGTAAAAATGCACAGCGGCGTAGTGGTTAACACGTAGGGTCCGTTCCCAGTTCCAGAGCTTGCATGTTCTCCCTGCGCTTCGGGGGTTTTTTCCGGGTACTCCGATTTCCTCCCCAGTCCAAAGACTGGGTTGTAGGCTGATTAGCATTTCCAAATTGTCTGTTCTCCGTAGCGCGTGAGTGTGTATGCGATTGTGCCCTGTGATGGGTCCCCTGACTCGTGCCCCGAGTCCCCTGGGATAGGCTCCAGGCTCCCTGTAACCCCGTGTAGCTTTGTGATATCCGGTTTCTCTGTAATAAGCTTCTTTTTTTTTTTTTCCTGCGTGAGGAAACAATTGTTTAGAGCTGTTATACCCTGAGTGATAACAGAAACTTATTTCGCAGATGTTCCACAAAAATAAATGTAACCACAAACTGATTTTTTTAAATTGTTTTTTAAAAGTATGTTATTCCTTAATTTAAAAAAAATAATAATATTTGGTATAAGACATTTGAGGATATGCTGTTATTAGGAAATAATCAATTTTGCAGTGGTAACAGTAACTCCACTTTGTGTTGGACCGTATCACATCACTTCAGTCTTGATTATTTGTCTATAACTGCATGCCCTGTCATGTATTTTTCCTTTCATAAGACGCTAGGTATGAAAATGAGAGAATTTCACAAGCGTAATTGCAAGTATAATAATAATAATAAAAAAAAATTTCCTGCCATACATTTACATACTGAGCAAAGTTTTGAAATATATTACAGAAAGGTTATATCAGAGTGACTTAAACTATCATAAAGTCTTACCAAAGCTGGCGAAAGCTCAGACACAGCTTTCAGTCTTTCCAGTTCTTTTAACGTACCAAGACTTATAATGAAATGAAAAAAGTATTTTAGGGCACAACAGTTCTTATGTAACTTTGTTTTTAACACACGCGCACACACACACACACACACACACAAAACATTGAAAAGTTATGTTTTTGATGGTTCCAGGTGCTTAAATTGCTGTTTCAAATCTATTGTAATCCTTAGACTGAATACTACGCAAACACCAGCATTTTGTAACAAAATAACCTTTTTTCCCCCCCTTGTGAATCTATTTTATAACAAAATTGTATTTTTTTTGTGTGTGAAGCCCTACATAAATAAGTGGAGGTGAAAAACTAAATTGCACTCTTGTCACTTTTCTCTTGCGGTCGACATTGAAATTTTAAAAATTGTTATCATTTCCGACTTTTAGGAAATTAAAAATTGTATATTATGTCTATTATTAGTATAAGTAGCTTATGTATTCTGTGAGAAATGAAACCATCGACCACGAGGAACCAAGGATCTGGCTCATGTTTACCCATACAAGCTGCTCCCTCTTTGTACTGTATGTGTGTTGGTGAAGATATAATCATGATAAAGGTTGGCAGTGAAAGTTGGCAGTTCACCAGTCACCAGGACAAGGGAACACACCTGAAGAACACACCTGGCACAGCTCAACCTGCCCAGCGGGCATCACACCACTACAACTCAGCTCCAGCTCTCAGACTGGCAGGAACACATGCAGCTCCAGCAGGTGTGTAGCTTCCCACTGACTGAACCTGGAGAGGAGGTAAAGAACCACTACCAGCGTGGGTGTACTTCAGGCTTTAATAAACCCATGGAAAATTTAGATAATGTTTAATTTACATTACTCCTTCATTCAAAAATGAAATCGAAATGATTATTTGTGTGTGGATCAACACAAGTTTGTTAAGGCTAAAATCAGAATTATTATGTCCTTCTGTTAAAAAGATCATTTGGGCAGTGTTATATCACCTCACAAAACAAACTACATTACCTGTCACTTTAGAGATTACAGTGGCATAGTAACTGGACGTTTTCACCCACAGAACCTGCATGCTAACCAAACTAGCTGGCTAATTTTATATAGCTTTATTACATATTTCTGCTGCTAAACAAACAAACCTGTTGAATTGTTTCCATTTGTGCTTAACTGCGAAAAAAAAGTGCGCTAACTAGCTAGCTAATGCTGCGAATGGTGATTATATACGGTATATTTTGACAGGTTTGGCTACCGTTAGAATGAAACGCTAAAGCAAAAACATATCCCAGCCAACATGTTTATGTGGGCCCCACATGGGTGTGTTGGTTGGGATTACAAGACTGAAGACTCTTTCATGAAACGTGAAATCAAGATAATTAGTTGTACGAACAAAGTGCCAGGAATACAGCTTTGACAGGATTGAAAAAGAAACGATTTAACAAGAAAAATGAGGAAAAAGTAAACAATGGTTGGGATTACAAAAGTACTGATGATATCTTCACTACTCTCCAGAATGTGTAATCGACTTTATTTAACTTAGTTTCAATTTATTGCTATATAGATTATATTGTCCCAGTTCTAGCTATTGCTAAACAAATACACTTAAAGTGCTTCTGTGTGACAAATTGTAGCTAGATTACTTATAGCTAGATGGCTAGATCCAAACTACATATCAATCCATATTCATAGGTTCTGGTATTTTTTTTTTTTTTGAAATAACGATAATCCAGGACGACCATTTAAATTTTCCTAATGTGTATTAAACACATTTATTATACATATTTATTATTCTACCTCCATTATTTTAACGGCGTACTTTAATTAAATGAATGTGCACATATTGTAAATAAGTGCTTCCTTTTGTTACGCCATTTTAGTTGGGTTTTTCATGTTGGTCTGAAATAGTAAAGTGGGCCTGGTAAACATGATTAAGTGGGCGTGGTAACTCCTTAGCTCCGCAGCCGTGATTGGATAGCCCAGCTGCCGTCAAGCAGCTCTCACTGACGTGAACGTGTTGTCAGAAAACGCGCCAAAAGAGGTCTCACGCTATAGCGTGTTGCTTGTGATTAAAACAGATCAAAATGGCATCAACAAGCAAGGCACCTCTTCAGACCAGGAATTTGCCATGGTGAGAGTTTGAAATTGAAACACTGAATGCAACACGAGCATGTATATATATATATATATATATATATATATATATATATATATATATATATATATATATATATCCAATTAAGCTACAGTTGCGTTAAGTTTAAGCTCTGGCTTAACTTACAAGGAGCAATAGCGTTCGCGTACTACCCAGCTAGCTGAATTAATAGCAGAACATTAATTTTAATCGTTTTGCTGAAGCTATGTTGCGTTTTGCGTCCATTTGTTTTGCTGCATTTTATTTTCTGCATGTAATATCGGAAAAATCCGCCTCCTGCTATTTGATTGGCTAGTACAGCCGAGTTCTGTGTTCTGATTGGCTGGTATGTCTTTCTTGAAGTCTTCTGATTGGACAGTTTACCGCTAACGCGGAAGTTGTTAGGAATACGGGTAGGGAATAAAAAATTGCGCGTTTTCTTTTGTTTAATCCTCTTCCTGTGATGATTTAGCTGGCTAACGTACATTTCTGTATATTTTTTTTGCACCAGTCTGCCAGCTTATCTCTTGGACTCTTTCGTGCTAGTAGCTACATTCTGGCCACAGATGATTTGAATTGCTGTCTCTGAGAAGTTCACGGTCGTGGAACCAGAATCGTCGTGAGAAAATGTAGTTGAGTTGCCAAATCTCGCGATATTACAAAACCCCTCTTCTGCAGAATAAATGTAATGGGCCCACAACTATTCAATTATTGGCCTCATTGTTTAAATGTGTATATAATAATTTGAATATACGTTCACCGTCCACTTTATTAGGAACACCTGTACACCTGCTCATTTAATCAGCCAATCATGTGGCAGCAGCACAATGCATAAAGGCATTCATATACAAGTCAAGAGCTTCAGTAAAAAATGCTTACAGTAAACATCAGAATGAAGAAAATATGTGATCTCTTTGACTTTAACCATGGCATGGTTGTTCGTACCAGATGGGCTGGTTTGGGTGTTTTCAGATCTGCTGATCTCCTGGGATTTTCACACACGGCAGTCTCTAGAGTTTACATAGAATGGTGCGAAAAACAAAAAACATCCTGTGAGCAGATGGTTTATAATATGAAATGGGAAGCTGTGACGGTTTGGCAGACTTTACTAGGATTTTTTTTTTTGGACAAGAATGCCACTGAAGAAGGCAGGTCAGGATTTTAAATGTGGATCTCGAGTATCTCCCAAACCAGTATTCTATAAAAGTCCAACTTTCACTCATTAAAGGTGATTCACTGAATCCTACCTAATTATAACACTGTATAATGATTCCTGATTCGGAGTGTCTCACATGACATCGTGATTTCTGGCAGATTTATGAATGTAACTCGACGGGCACGTGATGTGATGCAGTAAAACTGTTTCAGATTGTTTTTATGAATAAAATTCAATTTGTTTTTTTTTTGTCATCGTTGTAGGGTTGAAAAGTACAGACCACAGACGCTGGATGATCTGATCTCACATCAGGACATCCTGAGTACAAGTAAGTAATGAATGATGAAATTAAGCTGTTGAATGATACAGGCCCTGTTCTTCGTACATGGATTATTGTGCCCATTGTTTCTGCATGAAGTGGATTAAATTTGGTGGTAAAAAAAAAAACAAAAAAACAACTACATCCTTAAAGCATTTACCTCAGTAAGGTCCTAACGTCGATTGAACATAACACATTAGAAAATCGTTTAAACCATGGTCTAAGTGTTTTACATGTCCGGGAAAACCGTGTTGCTTGCTTTGTGTTTAGATGGGCCTCTTGTTAGTCATTTTATAACCACTCCCAAACGCCCTTTTACTCCACCCTGTTTCAGACTGCTCACACATAAAACATTGATGAAATCCACAAGTGCCCAGCACAGCCAGATAATTCTCCTGTGAGCAGAAAATCACTGTTTTTCCACGGTGGTGGGAAAAAAAAAAGTAGAACTGTGTCTCCTTTTTTACGAGCACGTCTGCCTCTTCCTCCTCTTCAGTTCAGAAGTTCATCAGCGAAGACCGACTGCCACACCTGCTGTTTTACGGGCCCCCGGGTACAGGAAAGACCTCCACCATTTTAGCCTGTGCTAAGCAGCTCTACAAGGATAAAGAGTTCAACTCCATGGTTCTGGAGGTACTACAGCCTTTTTTTATTTATTTTTTATTAATGCTAGATATAAGGTTCTTTATAAAAATGACAAATAATATTACTGTTGTACATAAACATGTTTACACACCTAGATTAAAAAAAAAAAAAAAAAAAGAATAAATGAAATTCATGAATTGATTTATTTACTGAAAAATACGAATATAAACCACAAATTAAATAAATGTATTTCTCTCAAGGCTGTAGAGTCGGCATTCTTACGGATTCAGCTCCTCGTTTCATCACTACGTTTAGTGTGAATTGCTCAGTAGAGAGCACGCGATCACGTTTTTCCTCAGTGGATATGCATTCCTAAATTAAATAAAAGTTCCCTTTTTGTTCGCGCAGCTCAACGCTTCAGACGACCGTGGTATAGACGTGGTCCGAGGCCCCATCCTCAGCTTCGCCAGCACCAGGACCATTTTCAAGTGAGAGCAGCACTGAATTATTATTTTTTTTAAAAATTTTGTTCAGTACATTTCACCGATCTTAAAAATGTGACCCAGGGCTGCACAATAAGAGCTAACGTGATGATCAGGTCCGTTTATCTTCATATTGAGATCGCGTGGCATCCGAGGTTAATATTGTTAACGAAAACTAAAACTATCAGTGATTTTTAAAACGTTTTCGTTAACCAAAATAAAAATAAAAATGTGAGTTTCCAAATAAACCAAAAAGTAAACTGCAACTATAACGTCCACCTGCAATACGTATTAAAAACTAAATAGAATTTCAGAGAACAAAACTTATGTTTTCGTGTTTTAAATGTTGGGTGATCTGACTTAAGAACAGAGGTGGAACGGAGCGGATCCATCAATGTTGCCGAATCATAAATGACCGAAGTTCAACAATTTAACCCCGAGTAATTTTTTATTTTTATTTTTTTTGTAGCTCGTTACATTACATATTAGATAATTTTGTCTTTTGATAATTTATTCCACCTTTTGTCAAATACGTAATTTACAAATATCAAGGCTTTTACCATGATATTCAAAACTAATATGATACTAAAAGTAAATACAGTCTAAAAGCAATGATTTTCAAAAGATAAAAATTAAATCAAAACTGTTTATGCACCATTAAATCGAACTGAAACGAAACTGAAATTGAAAACCAAAATACAAAATGAAATAAATAAATAAAAAACTAGCAATATTTAAAAAAAACTACAATAACCCTGATTGTACCTCAGTTGCACTTTTCCTTTCTTTCACATTGTGCACCTACTGCATGTTATGTACTTTTATATATTATATATATTTTATATATTATGTACTATTATACATTAGGTCAGTGGTAGCTCAGTGGTTAAGACGTTGGACTACTGATCAGAAGGTTGTGAGGTCAAACCCCAGCACTGCCAAGCTGCCACTGTGGGCCCTTGAGCAAGGCCCTTAATCCTCAACTGCTCAGCTGTATAAATGACATAAATGTAAGTCGCTCTGGATAAGGGCGTCTGCCAAATGCCGTAAATGTAAATATATTATAAGCCTATATTCAGGTTTATAATATATTTTATTTAATATAAAAATATTATTATACTTTAATATTTTTAGTCCGATTAACTGAGTGGATCATTTAAATCCTAAATACAAACTTTAATTACAGTGAAACATGGGCTGCATCTGAAATCACATACTGCATTTGATTCAGTACCCACTGCTCGGCCGTTCATACGGTACGTACTGATCAGAATGTGTGTGTAGTATGAAAACAATACGGGCGTTCACGTGACCACCGACGTCACCATGACCGCAAAAACGTAAAGAGCTGTGGCAACTGTTTTTTTTTTTGTGTTTGTTTGTTTGTTTTTTTTTTCTAGTTTAAACCTTCAACTCAGGTGGTGTTAAACACAAATGCGGTTTAACACGCCGCCTTCTGGCATTTTTGACTCTTGACAGCTCTTCTGCGCCAGTCCCGTTGCCTTATGGGATAGCGTAGTGTCCATTGCTTCCATACTGCGGAATCTCAGCAGAAGCAGTAGGTCATTCGGGTATTTCTCAGCTATTGTTTTCTGAATACTGAGAATTCGGACATACTACTTTTTTTGGCGTACTGGTTTTCGTATAGTAGGGTGGTAGGGACGTTCGGACGCAGCCAAAGAAACGTACAGTATGTTTTAGTTTTGATGTTTTCAATATTGAGCAAAACGTTTGTGATTTTTACATTTTAGCCATTATAACCTTAAATTAGTACAATTTTAATAACAGGCTCTGAATGCCTAACTTGTCTCACACTGCTGTATTTTGCACAGTCGTTGTATTTCTATTTTCTCCTATTATTACTTTTACAAAGTGATCTATGCAGTGTTGGCGTATGTGTAAATTTGTACTGCTCATCATGTTTGTTTGTTTGTTTGTTTGTTTGTTTGTTTTCCCCTTGTGTAGCATGTCTTGGTTTTTATTCTTATCGCTCATGTGTGTGTGTGTGTGTGTGTGTGTGTGTGTGTGTGTGTGTGTGTGTGTGTGTGTGTGTGTGTGTGTGTGTGTGTGTGTGTGTGTGTGTGTGTGTGTGTGTGTGTGTGTGTGTGTTTTGTTGTGGTGTGTGTAGGAAAGGTTTTAAGTTGGTGATTCTGGACGAGGCAGATGCCATGACCCAGGACGCTCAGAACGCTTTAAGGAGAGGTACTGAACCATCTGCCCCTCTAGCAGCTCACCTGCTGGGCTTCCACATGGCCCTGTGTCCAAATTACACTGTCTGCCTTAAATTCACTGACCAAACACACTGCAGTGTGAAGAGGACGGCTAGAGTCAGAGTGAATTTAAAATGATTTAAAATAGCCGCTATTGTTGAATAATCTCTCTCTCTCTCTCTCTCTCTCTCTCTCTCTCTCTCTCCCCCTGTGTTTGTGTTCTTCACTGTCTGTCTTGCTCTCCCTCTTCTGTCTCTCCCCCTGTGTTTGTGTTCTTCACTGTCTGTCTTGCTCTCCCTCTTCTGTCTCTCCCCCCCTATTCTTGTTTGTTGTTTTCTCTCTCTGTCTCTCACTTTCTGATTGTGTCTGTCTCTCTCACACTCTTTCCCTGTTCTTCACTGTCTTTCTGCCTTGCTATATCTGTCTCGCTCCCCCCACCCACCCCCATTTGCTCACTCTTGTCTCCTCTCACTTCTCTCTTTTGCTGTCTCTCTTGTCTGTCTTCTTTCTCTCTCTCTTGCTTCCTGTCTCTCTCTTGTGTGCTTCTTCATCTGTCTGTCTCTCTTGCTGTCTGTTGCACCCCCCCCCGCGTCATCTCTCTTGCTTTCTGTCTGTCTTGCTCTCTTTCTCGTTTTGTCTCTCACATTCTCTCTCTCCCCTACTCACTCTCTCCTCTCTTTTTCTTTCTCCCCTACACACACTCTCCCTCTCATCTACTCTTTCCCTCTTTCTCCCTCCCCTACTCACTCACTTTGTCTCTCACTCTCTCCCCTACTCTCTTTTTCTCTCTCTCTCTCCTACACACTATCTCTTTCCCCTTCTCTCTCTCTCTCTCTCTCTCTCTCTCTCTCTCTCTCTCTCTCTCTCTCTCTCTCTCTCTCCCTCCCCCCCCCCCCCCCCCCCACAGTGATTGAGAAGTTCACAGAGAACACTCGGTTCTGTCTGATCTGTAACTACCTGTCTAAAATCATCCCTGCGCTGCAGTCGCGATGCACGCGGTTCCGTTTCGGTCCTCTGTCCCAGACCCAGATGATCCCCAGACTCGAGCACGTCATCCAGCAGGAGAGGTGAAGCTCACTGACTCGGAGTGTATTTGCTTTCACAGTTCATGTTTTCAGCATTGTACACTGGAGTTAACAGGTGCAGCCTGTAATATTGAAACGTTTAAGTTTCTAATTCTGTAATGATCAGAAAAGAGATCATTCCAGAGAAGTTTGAAAAGTTGCTATGAAATCAATCTGGCTAGTTTCTTCATTTTGTGCTTCCTTTTCTCTAAAAGGCAGCTCCTAAACCTTTTCCCTGCCTCTACATGTGAACATACTCATGAATATTTTAGTCGATCATTTTTTTTTTTTTTTTTTGTTCTCTGTATGTTTCTCTCAGCATCGACATCACTCCAGATGGCATGAAGGCTATTGTGACGCTGTCAACAGGAGACATGAGGCGATCGTTAAACATTCTACAGGTGCTTGTTTGTTTAGGGATAAATGAAGAACGAAACACTTGGGGGTGTGCTGTTCTAGCAAAATAATCACCGGTTGGGTGGCGTGACTAGGAGTTACCGTCGTCACCCTGAAGCTGATGGTTTTCCTATAAGAGCACATCTTGTGAGAGCTTTATTCCTCTTATACCACATCAGTTTGTGAACAATTACAATTTTTAATTTATTAACGATTTTTATCCGTTAATCAGTTCTGTTTAAGGTTGTGGAACGTCCACGAAACAAGTTAGTTCCTCTTATAGCAGATATAAACAGTTGTTCTGTCACCAGCCATGTGTTGTTTTTCTCTCTCTCTCTCTCACAAAGTTAACAAGACAACTCTATACAAACGAAAAGCATTGTGATTGTCGTCTGTACAGAGCACTCACATGGCCTATGGGAAGGTGACTGAGGAGATGGTTTACACGTGCACGGGACATCCTCTGCGGTCAGACATCGCCAACATACTCGACTGGGCCTTGAACAAAGACTTCACCACGGCATATAACCGTATCCCTAATGCCTTTACGCTCTCAACTTCGCATTAAAGCCATGCAGTTAATGGGTAAAGATGTATTCTTCCTTAAAGCAGTACTAACAGAAATCCTACAGCTGAAAACGCTGAAAGGTTTAGCGCTGCACGACATTCTGACCGAGCTGCATCTTCTCATACACAGAGGTAAGAGAGTCCGTTGAGTTTACATGAGTTTACACTGCAAAGCAGACCTGCTGCAGATAATGAACCCAGATACGTTTGCTTTTTTAGCTAGTGTCCTGGAGCTACAAGACCCATGTTGCTAACGAGTAGGACATGCTTATAGCCTCTGATTTAGCATTGGGGTCACCTGACATGAAAATGGGATCGCGGGAGACTTTGTAACAACATTTATTTATAAAGTAGCTCTGTGCACATGAACTTTTTTATAGGATATTTTGAAATAATGATTAAAGCTGGCAGACTGTTTATTATTATTATTATTATTATTATTAAAATGGCCTTAGCCTTCATTCACTTTGGAGCTCTGAGTTTGATATTTTTTATTTAAAGGTGGTCTTGAAGGAGGTCTAACAGTTAAATAGGAAACAGTTGAATAAAATTTGAATGATTATTAATTTATTTATTTATTTTTTAACTCCTTGAGCCCACCCACATTTCCACCCATGTACACAAAGCTCCGCCCCCAAAACTTATGGTGGTTCAACTAGTCTTGGCATGAGCAAGGGCTTTCATGGCATCGCTTTCAGGTGTATCGGACATTCAACTGCCTGAAAGCCAAGTTACAACAATATAAATATGCAACTTCTCCTCATAATGATGTATGAGGATGTGAAGGGGCGTTGAGGGTGTGGCTATAAGTTGACGGACAAGAGGCCAATCTAAATATAAACAAACATTCTGGACCAGAAGGCAGGTTTCCAATCAGCTATATGTAATGGCTTAAACTTTTTTATTTTTTATTTTAATGGTAATTTCTATATAATTTTCCACATTATTCGTATTAGTAGTAAGATATTAAATAAGATATATTGACTTGCAACTTTAATGCGTACATAAACCAAAATGTAACACTGAAAAGGGAAAAAATAAAAAGAAAGCTGTCGAAAGTTTACAATTTTAAATAGTTAGTAAAAAAAATCTAATCTTCCTTTCAGTCCTATTTAGTTTGTAATTAATAAAATATTTTTTTACTATCACCATACCAATGACATCTCAGAAAAGTGTACCGTGACATAATTCATCACGATATCGATATTGTATCATGATGTCGCCCAGAACTAGTTGTGGTTTCTAGTTAGAAACGATTCCGAGGCCTTAAAGTGGCGTCTCTGGCAATAAAAACAGGCCGAAACTCTGAACCTCTCGCACACACGTCGGACGTATTGCATTACTGAGCCATGCTGTGTGAACAGTGTTGTTCTGAAGTGTGTTTGAGACACTAAACAACCCAAATTGAGGGGTGTGTGATGATTTTAGACCGTTTACAGCTTAATTCCTTGTTCGCCTCACAGCCTTGTTGCTCCAGTGCAAAACTAAAGAAATGAACCTAAGGCACAAATTGTCCTGCTGATCGATTACATTTATATTGAGGGTGAAATGGTTTTGATTTGTTTTCTCTTTCTCTTCCTCCTGTTGCACTGTTACAGTGGATTTTCCTCCAGCGATTCGGATGGGCTTGCTGATTAAGCTGGCAGACATAGAGTGAGTAGCAGTTACTTTCTGTTGGCATGTCATCAGAACCGTGTAGATAAGGTCGTGAGTTCAAATCCCAGCACCGCCAAGCTGCCACTGTTGGGCACTTGAGCAAGGCCCTTAACCCTTAACTGCTCCCCGGGCGCCGCAGCAAAAATGGCTGCCCACTGCTCCGGGTGTGTTCACGGTTTGTAGTGCGTGTGTGTTCACTACTCACAACTCCTAATGTGTGTGCACTAATTTGGATGGGTTAAATGCAGAGGACAAATTCCAAGTATGGGTTACCATACATTGGCCTTCACTAAAATAAATAAATAAATAAAAAATCAGGGGTTTATATAGAATGCTACATGTTGAAAAACATCACAAAATGCAGTGGCAAAAACAAAATGATACATAATTTGTTCCTTTATTTCAAACAACTGCAGCAGGATTTAAAGCTCCTCCTTACTCTCCTTTGTTCTCTCTCACTCATCCTCTTGTTCACGCTCACTGTCTTTTTCTCTCTTTCGATCTCATTCACTCTTTGCTCGTTGGTTCTCTCGTCTGTTCTGTCTTGTTCATTCTCTCTCGTACGCCATCACTCATTTTGTTCTCGTTTCTTCTCCCTCTTGTTTACTCGTTGTATCGCTCTCTCTCTCTCGTTCTGTCTCATTCATTCACTTTCGTTGACTCTTATTCGTTCTCTCGTTCGCTGACTCTCATGGTCTCTCACTTTGTCCCGTTCTGTCTCTCGTTCCTTCTCTCTTGCGTTCCGTTCTCTCGCTCTCTCTTGGTGTCTCACATTCTCTCTCATTTGTTCTCTCTCCCTCTCATTCTCTGGCTTATTCTCTCTTTCGGTCTCACTCTTGCTGTATTGCTATCTCGTTCACTTTCTCTCTAATTCGGTCTCTTGCCCTCCCTCCTTCTCCCAGGTATCGCCTGGCCTCTGGAACAAGTGAGAAGATTCAGCTGAGTTCAATGGTGGCTGCTTTCCAGGCAGTTAGAGATATAGTAGTCAGTGATGGCTAGTCCAGTTATCTCACACACACACACCAAAACTGTTTTCATTCCATGACTCAAAAATCTGACACACAGAAATGTGTACAAATAAAATCAGGTTTGTTACATCTATTAAAATGTACCAGAGTTACAGTAGCAGTATATATAATGTAAAATTGTTTAAATAAATTTCTACTTCTTTATCCATGTGTCCTTCCTTCATATGTATAGGTTTACTGTATTTCAAAATGTATTTCATGCTTTGAAATAAAAGCAGCCTCTTGTAGCAGCCACGAACCAACAGCTCCTCTTCATCAGCTGTAATGTTCACTGCAGCGCAGGATCTTGATCTTAGGAATGTCTCTGTACGTGAGGAAATCCAGGATTTTCTTCGGCAGCGGTAAAGCCTGCACCTGGAAGGTGGACACAGAGTACCTGAACGTGGTGCGACACAAATTTCGCAGGCTGGGAACCCGGCAAGGAACTCTCCAAAACTTTACGTGTCCATCCCGACACCTGGAACCAAAAATGACCAGCGCGCACACACACACACACACACACACACACACACACACACACACACACACAAAGCATTAATTTCATTAATGCTTAAAAATGATGATGAATGAACTGAGATTAGAACTAAACACACAAAAAAACAAACTCAGAAATGTTGCCTTTGCAATTTTACAAGTTCACCTTTTTTTTTTTCAATGTTTAAAACTATAGTGTATTTTAATACCTGATGATTTACAGAAAATGAATTTAAATATAGGTTCGTTGGATTAAAATTGTTTTCGTGCCACACCTCCTTCACGCCAAAACAACATTATAAGGCATGACCTGAGGTGGAATTAGTTTGATTGTGGCTATAATTTTTTTATGATTGTGGTAATAATGACTGAATGGGAGTATTTTAAATACTAAAAATAACTGATGTATTTAATAACCGTAACACTGAGCAAAAAATCGATAGGGAAAACTCCAATAATCTGAGAGTCCGTCTCGGAAGCATCATGACTTCCCATCTGTCCCGCTATGGAATGATATGAACTATGAGATAACGTCTGGTTTAAAAAGAAACGTACACCTTCTAAAAATTCATCAACGGAAATAATATAAAAGTAAGAATACTTAAGCATTGCCTAGAAATTAAAAATAACAAATTAAAAAAAAATTAAAATGTAATAATATAAAAATGGTTTAAAATAATTTGTAATACCAGTGACGATTAAATAAGAATGTTAAGGCTGCATTTGGACAAAATGATCAGTTTTATTATATTTTAATAAATGATATAAAATCAAATATTATTTTATATGTTCATTGTATTGTGATATTTATAATTCCATTATTTTTGTTCAGTTTAAGGTTCAAGGTGAAATTTTAAGAAGATGAGAATTCAAATCAGAATTTAAATGATTTGGTTACACAAGACTTTAAAGAGAAATGAGGTATTATTTTTGCTGACTCGACCCCCAGTTATTTCCTGTAACTGCCATTCAAATGAATCACTGTAAAATCCTGAGAATGCAACACGTGCGCACACACCTATGAGTACGTATTCATGCTAAGTAACAGTGTACAGAACGTGTTCTAGGTTACCCCGTGTCACTGTGCTATTGTGCTGTGCAGTTACCCTGTAGCTATGGCGCTGCCTCGAGGGTGGAAGGCGCAGCACAGTCCACTGACCCGGTTAAGATCCGACACCAAAACCAGTTTGTCTTGTTCCATGTCCCAAATCTGTAACGCCCTGATAAACAATGTCAGGAAGTCTTTCGTAAAGGAGAAAGGGACAGTGCCTGACAAATGTACTTAGGTCACACTGAAGACATGTCTGAGTATGCCACACCACATTTTTATCCGACATGCACACTACACACTATATACACACCTAAACACCTTGTATTAACATTATAGTTTCGAGAACTGGGTTCAAGATAGTACTCTAGAATTAGAAAAGCTCTGCAGGAAGATGACATTAAATCTAAGTGTGGACAAAGACTAAGTCCTTAAATTTTAGGAGTCTGATGGAGCATTTGTTTTCGACTGTTTTGTGTATATAAGTATATGATGATGTAGTGGCTGTGGATCCTGTATTAATAAACATGTCTCACCTGTAGTCTTTGAAAGCCAGATGAGGGAATACAGGAGAAAACGCCAAAGCTGTCAGCAGATTGTCATTTCTGCACCCACACAGATCACAGTCCCTGGGGAGAAAGTGACACGGAGGAAAAAAATGACGCGCAGTAAAGCCATCAGTCATAAAATGATTTAAAAGTTTCGTCAATTAGGGTTAGAACCAAACCCATGGTAAAGATTATCGCTTGTAATGTTTTCAGTAAGTGTAAAAATTGCGTCTTCTCTCTTTTGTAAGATAACGTTATGATGTAGACACGACACTGACATATGTAACCATCTTTGTTACTAATGAGCCATGTTAAAGGTGTGGTTTGTATTTTTTATTTTTTTTAAACTTCTAGAATTATAATAATCACACTTTTAAAGATGCCTCCGAAAACAAACTGATTCGCAATATTTCCTTGCAATGTATCTGGGTAGTTTCTTTGTTACAGATTTTGGTGACGTTTTTCTGACCCTGAAATAAGCTCCACCCCCAGTTCAATCTTATTTTTTTTCTTTAAAAGGCAACTCATGACACATATGGACAGCTTAAATGGGATTAAAGTAAATGCTAATCATGTTTTCGTTGCAGGCGTGATTCACCTCACAGGCCCTAAAAAAATTACAAACCACTCCTTCAACGACTGGCTCACTCACTCCACTTTAATCAGGTGATCTGCAGTGTAGGGATCCCACAGGTCCAGCCACCATCCTGTCACAGCACAATAAGACCCGACCGCAAGCAGCGCTCCATCCGCAGAGAAATCACAGGACACCATAGACCGCTCCCGATCATATTTCAGGTTCCTGACGAAGGTGAAGGATCGAAGACTCCAGAGATAAACTTTCTGTTAGGACAAAGGACATCGTCCAGTCAGAAACATCTGCCTTTTTTTAAGGGAGCTAGCTTTGTTGATTTGTATCTTAAATTCACTGACTGGAAAAGTGATGTATAATATATACAGTATCTCACAACAGTGAGTACACCCCTCACATTTTTGTAAATATTTTATTATATCTTTTCATGGGACAACACTGAAGAAATGACACTTTGCTACAATGTAAAGTAGTGAGTGTACAGCTTGTATAACAGTGTAAATTTGCTGTCCCCTCAAAATAACTGAACACACAGCCATTAATGTCTAAACCACTGGCAACAAAAGTGAGTACACCCCTAAGTGAAAATGTCCAAATTGGGCCCAATTAACCATTTTCCCTCCCCGGTGTCATGTGACTCGTTAGTGTTACAAGGTCTCAGGTGTGAATGGGGAGCAGGTGTGTTAAGTTTGGTGTTATCGCTCTCACACTCTTTCATACTGATAAGATAAACTTATTTGGTTCAGATGGTGTCAAGCGTGTGTGGCGGCAACCAGGTGAGGAGTACAAAGACAAGTGTGTCTTGCCTACGGTCAAGCATGGTGGTGGCAGTGCCATGGTCTGGGGCTGCATGAGTGCTGCCGGCACTGGGGAGCTAATGCCAACATGTACTGTGACATACTGAAGCAGA
Organism: Cranoglanis bouderius; assembly: GCA_023630585.1. NCBI lineage: Eukaryota > Metazoa > Chordata > Actinopteri > Siluriformes > Cranoglanididae > Cranoglanis > Cranoglanis bouderius. The sequence continues at coordinate 18,571,897 of CM042549.1, read as the reverse complement.
GCATGATCCCCTCCCTTCGGAAACTGGGTTGCAGGGCAGTATTCCAACATGATAACGACCCCAAACACACCTCCAAGACGACCACTGCCTTGCTAAAGAAGCTGAGGGTAAAGGTGATGGACTGGCCAAGCATGTCTCCAGACCTAAACCCTATTGAGCATCTGTGGGGCATCCTCAAACGGAAGGTGGAGGAGCGCAAGGTCTCTAACATCCACCAGCTCTGTGATGTCATCATGGGGGAGAGGAAGAGGACTCCAGTGGCAACCTGTGAAGCTCTGGTGAACTCCATGCCCAACAGGGTTAAGGCAGTGCTGGAAAATAATGGTGGCCACACAAAATATTGACACTTTGGGCCCAATTTGGACATTTTCACTTAGGGGTGTACTCACTTTTGTTGCCAGCGGTTTAGACATTAATGGCTGTGTGTTGAGTTATTTTGAGGGGACAGCAAATTTACACTGTTATACAAGCTGTACACTCACTACTTTACATTGTAGAAAAGTGTCATTTCGTCAGTGTTGTCCCATGAAAAGATATAATAAAATATTTACAAAAATGTGAGGGGTGTACTCACTATTGTGAGATACTGTAATAAAATGATTAAATGTTAAACATTACCTACCCAGTTGAAAACAAGTTTGTAGCTAACTCACATTTATAAAGATGATATAATCTGACACATTTGATTTGCCATCTAAAATAAAGTAATAAAAGAGTATAAACTAGCTTTAGTGACATTATACATTAACTCTTGGTCTAAATATAATGCTGACACATGGTTAAACTTAGGTGTGTGCGTGTGTGTTTATATTGCAGGTAACTTCAATGCGGGGTTTTATTGGATATACATTGACTCAGCTCTTTTTATGTGCAAATGTTCTTGCACCGCTAATGGACTGTTCCAGATATTACATAAGTTCAATGTTAGATAGGAACAAATGACTGTACATGCAAAGGTTAGAGTTCAGGCAGGTCAGCAAACCACAACTTCCTCCTATAGCTAGTTGCCAAACTTCAACTTGCACAACTCTATTTCAGTCTAGCTTATTAAACGTAATCAATAAATGTACTCACTGTGTCGAACTTACAGACTGAAGCAATCAGACTGCTATCTGGAGAAACACAACATTTGAACACCCAGTAGTTTGGACCAGTGAGCACACGGGATGGTGGACCTGGAGATGTCAAGCAATGAAAACATGTAAGCAATGGAGGAGATGTGAACAGTTATTGAATTCGATAACTAAACCACACACAAAAAAAAAGTCCCAGGGTTCACAAGGGTCACTGATATGTCTGTACACAGACAAATTTGTCTGTGGTCAGATGACTGGGAAAAAAAAGTTCAAACTGAGACATTCTCACAGTCGAATACTTGTCAGGTTAATGCAGCTAGCATGGTGTATAGCAATATCTGCAATAACAACAAAATCTGCTTTTAATCCGTATTGCGAGAAAGATAAAGAATGGTTAAATGTAGTATATAATATTTAGTCAGCCAACAAATCTGCAGACACTAGTGTAGCTAGTTAGCTATGGTTTTTACACAAAGTGTCACACTGAAAAATGAAAAGTGTTTGCTAAAGCTAGCTTACTGGTGTTAGTTTGATATTAAGCAAGCTCGCTACTGCTATAACGAGAGGCTGTCATTGGATTACGTTAGCTAACCATAAATAGCTAGCATGCTAACAGATTTATAAAGCTAGCTAGCTGCCTGGTGTTAGGCCAAGTGTTGGTCTTTGAAATAGCTAAACATAATTAGCTAAATAGCTAGCTTGCTTCGCAGTTACCTACTAACTGTTAGATACTTACTTGTACTGTGTTCATTTAGATAAGTACGGCTCTAAGAGTTTTTTTATTCTTTTACATTCATCCTGAGAAACCCAGTGAATAGAGCTAAAACATTTGGATCTGTTTATGCTATTATGTGAAGAATTTATTTATTTATTTACTTTTAAGTGGTAGCGATGTTGCTCCAGAGTAAATTACACCTAATACTATCACTCCATAAAATTAGGTAGTGAAGAAAAAAAAAAAATGCCAGTGTTATAACATGAGGAATCACTGCGGTAGTTACACATTACCTAGCTAGCTAGTTAAATCAACACCATAACTTGTTTGAATTCCTCCAACGTAATAAGCAATGTTTCACCACTTTGAGTTCTGTATGTACATGGTAAAAATTCAATTTTGATCAAAAGTCGACGCAACGATGACCCGATGACAGACAAGTCTCTAGCTTAGTAGGTATTAATGTAGTAAATAAAAAACTAGCAGCTCATAGTATACAAAGCTACGCAGCATTCTATGTCATTCATGGTTTGTTTTATTAAGATAGATAAAATCACCTTTCTTTGCCAAGTCCCAAACTCTCAAAGTTTTGTCCCTGGAGGCCGACACAAGAGTGAGACTCCCATTTGGAGTGAAGACCAAATCTCTCACGACCGACTGGTGGCCAGTCAGATTGAACAATATCTTTCCTAAAAGTGAACACAGTATTAGAAGAAGTGGTCTGATAACAGTGTGTGGATTTTGAGTGTGTATACACTACGTGTGTTTGACAGAGCCATCAAGATTACATAAGCGTCACCGCTATGTAAAGTGTGACCGAGTACAAAGTTCTTTCGCACCAAGTGAGGACAATCCCTTTTTCTGCAGTTCAAATCTAACATGCATGAACTAGCTAAACATACAGGCTGATTATATGGTATCCTGTTAGATCTTTTGAGTATTGAGCTGATCTCCAAAAACAGGATTGATAACTACTATCTTACACTATTGCAAAAACTCTTACCAGTGGAGACGGCCCACACCTTGATCGTCCCGTCATTGAGGCCTGTTGCTAGCAGCAGTTCATGGCCTTTTACAGACTGTTGGGCAGATTTTGCCCGGTTTGAGACACATGGCCCGAACGCCATGCCCCATACGGTGTCTCCACAGTCCAGCATTTTCTCTTCAGTCTTAGAACCCGCAGCATGACTGCAAAAAATGACCAAGCATGGGATGTTTTTGGTACAAACTGAAACCCAAATGGTTTCTTATTCATCTTAAATTAAAAGGGTTCCTCAAGGGTTCTTTGGAGGGTTAAGGGTTCAAGCTTGATGCTACCTGGAAGATTTTCTTAAAGGGCTAGCCCCTGTAATAGGGTTATACAAAATACCTTTAACGGGTCCCCAAAGAAAGAAACTGAGGAATCATTTATGGTGCTAAACAGGCTTGAGATTTAGCTTAATGCAGATTTCATTTCTTACCCCAAACCTACACATTACTGTTTATCTGGATTAATGTCTTTGCTTAGGTTTAATCTCCAGGAACATCTTTGGTGTCATAGGTGTAGTTCACTAAATGTCCAACAGGAAACAAGCTCTCCAAGAACCTAGCTGGTAACCAAATCCCTAGAGGGTAAAAGCTATTCATTTGTATGTAGTGCACTTTTTGAGATGCAGGTTCCCAACTGTGAATTATTCTATGGATGGCAAATTGCTATGTTGGAATACTATTACTATGTGTTACATTATTTTTCATATTATACAAAATCAGAAATGGTGACCCCATAATGAGACACGGACTCAGAAAGGAAGGTATGAATCAGTAATCTTTTTAGGGTACAAATGCTTGTCATTGGTGGTGATCCTCTTAATGAGAGTTTCACAATTTCGGTTGAAGGAACACACTTGTACTTGCACTTCAGTTGGACTTGGACCACTGGTGTACCTTTGTAAGTATATTTGCATTGTTTACCCCTTGCAGAACTAAAATGTAGTTGTATAATAGCTTTTTTCTGACAGTATAGTTAAAGAGTGACCATTTATTGGCCTGGGTGTTGGCGTGAACACCAAGAATCATCCACAGAACCCAAACACAAGCTCATTTAGAGCATCTGAAGTTGTCCAGAGCACACAATCACAATGAAACGTTTCCGGATTGGTAAGAAAGCTACTGCAGTCACTACTGCAAATTCGTAGATCATCTCATGATTCAGCACTAAAAACACTGAAATTCTGGTCTGGGTTTCACGTACAGTTTGGAAGGCAGAGGCCACGGCAGCACCCTCACCAGACCGTAACCCGCGGACCAAGCGAAGCGTGTACCGTCCGGAGAGAAACACACGCTCCATGTCTCGCAGCCAGGCGACCCGTAGAGCCGGGGTTGGAAAACAGGCTTCAGCTCCGAGATCAGTTCATCCCCATCTGAAAGACAGGGCATTATTATTATAGACAAGTGGTATTGAAAAGTTACTTATCTGGACTCACTAAGCACACGTGAAACGTGATTCTCAAGTGGATGTCTGGATTATTTTGGGGAATCAGAAAGTTTGATGTACAGTAAAAAGCAAAGATCAAAGCCACCCATTTTCTCCTACACCTGTTATATAACCAGTAAGGACAGTAAGGATAGAACAGTACAAGGAAAGGTGTATTCTGGTACATGCCAGCTCCATGCCTACTTAATTTAATGTTGTAGTAGTAATAATAAATATCATAGTGACAAGTCTTGTAAGCTAAATGAGATCAGGCTGTCCTAGCTCTTTAAAATTTCTACAACATGCCACAGTATTACCTGATATGCGATTTGATTGGTCTAAAGTTGTTAATTGCCTTTTTGGTGGCTGGCGAAGTAAACTGTATAATGAGTGACCTATGATATGGTTGTTTATTAATAATAAACAAATTATCATCAAGTAAAAGTTTCATTATTACTCTTTCTGTAGCTTCTATAATAAATATTTGCAAAATAACATTTTTATAAATAGAAAAGCACTTTTTTTTTTCATTTCTCTTGAAGTTAACAAACAAAATACAGAAAAATGAGAAACCTCAACGTGTAAAGCCGTCTATCCAGAAACCTTTCCAGTGTCGGGAAAACTTAATTACAGCTTTACCGTTGACTTTTACACAGCTCTGACACTGGAGACTCCTTCCAAAAAATGTTAAATAAACATCTCACAGAAAATTTCACCATATTAACAATTACTTCTTCTTCTTTTTTTATGTTGTTTGAATCAGCATTTTCTGTATAAATAAAATGAACCATTTGTTTCAGGTAAAATAGGACATTTCAGTGGTTCTTATTATTGAGAACTATTCAGATATTATTAAAAGGTCGTAAACTCAAGCCTAGATATTCATACTCGTATTAAACCGATTGAGATCGCACAACCACACAGACCTACACAAAACATACTCACTCTTACACACATACTCACATGCACTTGGATCAATACTACATGAACGCTTCAGAGAGCGACATACCTTCTGACATGTGTACACAAAATGTAATTACATGTTTGTGTTGCATTTTTTGTTGTTGTTGTTGTTGTTTAATAGTTTATATGAAATTAATAAGCTGTTTCAATAATATCAGGAAAAATCTACCACAACACCATACACGCACACCAAGACAATTATTGTATTGTAGTAAGGAAACTTGTAAAAAGGTACAATGGAGGTTTTTGTCACTGTCTCACTTTAGCTGAACCGGTTTTTCAGTTCTACATCTTATGACATTTTTTTTTAAACACACGAATGATACAGGAGATCCGGCTTAACACAAAAGCACACATTGGCAAGACACACATTACGGACATAGCTATTTTCAGTGTAGTTCTCAACAGGAAGTGGCCCAGTTTACCTCTACGGATGGTGTATATGAACAATTCTGAGCTTAAAGTGACCTTTTGAACGATTCTGCATGTATAATGAAGCAGGTTTCCTCCCTTTCCACAAGCACCAAAGGATTTTGATGAATGGATGGTGAAAGATCAAAACCATTATCTCCATAAATAGGGAAGGGTACAGGTGTACATAAAAACATTGATTTTCAACATTGCAATCATGTCTAAAAGACACGCATTAGATAGGCGTGTAACAATCGGATGAATTGGACCTACACATGATTTAAAAGGCAAGGATTTCGTTGAATTGAGGCAACAATCATAAACAGATTACTATCGATAATACAATGGCAATGATAAAAAAGGTGTGTAAAAAAAAAAAGCCTTTTTTTTTTTTTTTACTGATGCGTGATTAGACTATTAGAAGGCTATTATCCTATAACGATGACACTTTAAAAATTCTCTACATCCTCATAATTAATGCTGAGAATTAACAGTAGGCCTATCCCAGATTCCAGACATAGCTAGTCACATATCGATCGGACCTTACTCAATTGTACCGTATATATATATATATATATATATATATATATATATATATATATATATCTCGTATCGTGGCAGATTCAGTGGTGTTGTGAAATACTGAAGTATTGAAATTGTATTGTATTGTATGGAAGCTTTAGGTTTTACACCCCTAGTATTCAACAATACTGATAACAAGATGTCTTCAAATCATTGTGCAAACACCTTCAATTTAAAGAGCTAACATGTTTTTAATTGAAGGGAAAAGATTATGTAGCATCATTTACTCACTGTAAATCCTGTTCAAGACATAATCAGAGTATTACATTTTAGTGTAGATGTGTTATATAATATTAGGTGTTTATTTCACACACAGTCTACATCTCTCTGGTATTTAATCATTATCTAATACAGGGTGCTGAGGTCGCACACTTGATATGTGTGTGTGTGTGTGTGTGTGTGTGTGTGTGTGTGTGTGTGTTTATTTTATGTTTACTGTCAAGAGAAAAGAGCGACGGTGTATTGATTGTGGGCTACAAATGAAATCAGTGTTTATTACAATCATGTCAAGTGCACATTTCGACCATCACAGTCAAAGCGACTGATTGCTTAATTAATGACGTCACAGTGTATAATTCTCGCAGGTATAGCTGGAAAGGATCTCCGCCGTGATTTTCATGATGTGAAAAGCTCGGGACTTACCCTCGTGGCCGGTGAGTGTGTCGGGGAGGAGAGCATGAGGAAGCTGCGTCTGTGCCTCCATCTAAAACGCATTATTACAATCACAGGACCACGTCGCGATGACAAACACCGCACACTGACTCTCCCACGACGCGCCACCGCCCGAGTTGCCAGATATCACTGAGATGACACACTGAATCGATTCTTTTGAACAAATCCGTTTAAGTGACTCGATCTACGCGTTCGGTTCGTTTGAATCACCACCGAGGGAGCGCCATCAAGAGAGAGGCATGACCTCACCACCTGCCAAAACAGGCTATTATCGTGAAATAAAATAAAATTCATTAGTTGAATCTATTTTTTTTTTTTTTTATTCAAGTGTGTGCAGATTTTCTTCCATTTTTATTATAAACAAACAAAACATGGCTGCAACTTCCTCAATTAAAGAAAGGAAGATTTCATTTACTTTTCCATTTACATTACATTTAAACATATATATATATATATATATATATATATATTACATTTTTTGTCATTATTTTTTGTAAATAATTAGCTTTCTATAAGCATAAACAGCTAAAATATCGACATACAAACAACTCTCCAAGCTTTCATCTTGTAATTAACCTTACACCATGGCGCTGCCGAATTCTCAAATCTGATTGGTCGGAAAGTTGTTGATTAATTGCCTATAACGGCAGCTCTGACAGTAGTTCCGGCCAAAAGGCAAATCACAGGTTTAAATAAACGCGCTCGTTCTAATTCGTTACCGTTTCTATAGTAACGACTGACACAGAGACTTGTGTAGCGGATGCTCCACGTGAGCCGAAACTTGTGGAATTGTTGATATGGTGATGTTTACTCTGAGGAGATGGAAGGAGTGTCCAGTGTCAGAACTTTGTAACAACCATCCATCCATCCATCCATCCATTTTCTGTACTGCTTATCCAATGCACAGTCGCACCCGAACCTGGAGCCTATCCCAGGGAACTTGGGGCACAAGGCGGGGGACACCCTGGATGGGGTTCCAACCCATCGCAGGGCACAATCGCACACACATTACGGATAATTAGGAAATGCCAAACATGTAGTCTTTGGACTGGGCGAGGAAACCCACGAAGCACAGGGAGAATATGTAAGGTCCGCACTCACAGGGCGGAACCGGGATTCGAACCCTCAACCCCAGAGGCGCAAGGCAACAGTGAACAAAAGAGAGGCTGGTGAGGGGATGACTGTTTATAGCATTTATAATGTAAGGGATAACAGGGACTAACTTGTTACGAGGATATTAAATAGCCTATAAGGTAAAAAAGAACATGTTTGTTTTTAATATATATTTAAAAAATGCACTGGCTGTTGCATAAGAGAAATTAAACACTTCAGGATGTGTTGATATTTGAAAACTGTAACTTGTCATACTATGTATGTTACTCTAAATGTAACTATAAATGGATAAAACTGTCTAACAATAAACAATATTTAATTGTTGACAAATTGATGTGGGGTAAGAAGAATAAAACATTGTTACACTGTTACTACTGGCAACAGTAACTCTGCTTCAAATCAGTCGCATCGCATCACACCACCCTGTCGTTGATTATTTTCCTATAACAGCACGCCCCTAAGTGTTGTGTTCCTTACACAATTCCTATGACACACCATAACATTGAGTAGTTTCTTAGAATTTTTTTATGTTTCAGCTGATCTCCACTCTTAAAGACATCCAAAAAATGATGATGCAAAAAAATTAAGCATTTAAATACTTATAAAGCACACAAGCCGAAAAACTGACCTTTAATATTTCTGTAATCCTCCATCAAAACGCAGATGCTTCCCCTCAAATAATTTTCCCATCAAGTAACAACTTCAGCAGTAACTAAAAGGTTCTCGTCTCCAGCTTTTCCTCTCTGCTGTTGGGTTGGTGAAGGAAATGTGTCGTTCATGAACGAGTCGATTCTTTAGACTGAACGTGGGAGAGTCGACTCGCACGTATGAGCCGTTTTCTTCTTCTTTTTCTTTTATTGAAGATGTAGGTAATGTAGACGCTCTTGACGTGCAATTGAAACACGCGACCTGTGACATCTAGCAAAAAAAAAAAAAAAAAAAAAAAAAACGCTAAAAATATTGTAATCTCTGTGCATTTTAGGACAAAATGGCACCGAACCGTTTGGGAGCCGAAAGAGCCGGTTCTTATTGATGAGCCGAGCGAAATGATCTGACTCACTGAAAAGAGTCGTAATTCCCACCAGAGGCCTGTGATGAACATCCTGTCACATGCTGCCTCATTTAATTGTTAATTGCAGTATTTTTCCTTTCAACAACATTTACAAGATAAAGTTTTGCAACATTTCTTATATGTAATAATAATAATAATAATAATAATTTAATACAGTTGGATATACAGATTGCTAATATTTTCTAAAATATCCCTGATATTACGCAGCCTTTTTAGGAAACGGGCAATATTTTAGACAGTGAAAGTGTTTATAAAATAAATAAAATTAAAAAAAAAAAAAAAAAAAAAAGACAACTGAAACAGTTCCAGCTTTGTCAAAATCTTCCATTCATTCAGGATTATCAATCAACTTTTCCAACTCTTTCAACAAGAGACAATTTGTACATAAAAACCCACATCAGTTTACATTACGGCATTGACTTTCCAACCAAATTAATGATCACCTGGACCCTGACAAATGATTTCTAAAATATATAAAACAGAACTTGTTTTTTTTCCAGTCCAATTTAAAAAAAAAATAAAAAATAGCCCAACAGAAGGGAAACTACTCGCTGTTACAACACTCTCTCATGACAACTTCTGATGAATCAATTATTCAGAAAAATAAAGGACGTCCACCCGCTGCACTGAGAACCCGCGTACAGTTTACAGTAGATATTTAGTTATATTGCATCATTCTCAAAGTAATCAGACAGAACAAGAAAAATCTGCGTTTGCGTTCAAATAAAAGTGAATTTAAAAGGGGAAAATAACCTTTCAAAACATTGTCTTATGGACAGTTTTTACGCTTTTATACAAAGCAGCAGGTAACAGCCCACACACACACACACACACACACACACACACACACACACACACACACACCATTAAAGCTTTTATCTGAAATGTGGCCAAAATAATATGGCAACTAAACAAAAAACTACACAATTGTTAGCATTTTATACAACTATTTGAACATGTCTAACCCTACTGATAAAAACCAACACACATATACACACACTGCAACTTCAGATCCCTGCATTTAAAAAAATAAAATAAAAAAAATGAGCCACTGTATTGGCTCTTTAAAGAAATTTTGTACAGTTCAAGTCCCTTTTCTTTATTTTTCATCTGGCTCTGTGTGATCCTGTGTGTGATCCTGTGTGTGATCCTGTGTGTGATCCTGTGTCCGGTCTTGTGTGTGATGATCTAGGTCTGTATCACGCACATTATCTTCATGATCACCTGGGGGGGAAAAAAAGATTAATGACTGATTTTCAATTTCCAGTAAGATTTTCATTTAATAACAATGAAGAATGATTTTTTTTTCTTTTGGAGACCCCTGCAGAGATGTCTGATTGGGCTATATGTAGCCCTGGCTCTATAATTACAACCAATAATGCACCTCTTATTCGTATCTGTTAAGATCAAGTAATGTATGCATGTTCGGTTACATCCCTGATACGTCCCTCTTCGGCCTGCACTCTTACTTACAAAGGCTAAATCTAGCAAGCTAAAGGGTACTTTGGTTTGTCCATCTGCTCAAAGCAATAATTTAATAACGGCACCGCTGCTGCAGACCGTCACCGTGATTAATGTCGTCTTGTTTAGAAATGTGAAGCCAATAAAATCGTAGATCAAAAATCATAAGAAAAAAACAAACCCTTTAAGAGTTCTTTAGTTTGTTAGTCTGGGGGAAGCTGTAAATGCTGTGTAGAAGAGGGTTTCGTTATCAGAGATGGCTCCAAACAGAACCTCTTTAGGAAGCTAAGAAACCTTCAAAATACTATCCAAAAAAAACCCACAACTTTTTTTTTTCCTGAGTGTGCAGTCATCTAGTAATTATGTAATTGTTTCTTAAAGGTTTGGGGAACTATGCAGAACCCTACGAACAGAGGGTTTCCTCTTCAGAAGAGGTTAGACCCGCTTTTTAAAACTATTACCATTAACCATCCAAAGCACACCTGAAGAACCCCCCTTTTTTTGTATTAGTGTATGGTCATCATACCATTTAATTTAGCATCATAAAGCATTCTTCAGTTTGTCCCTCCTGGTGGGAACCCTTAAAGGCTCCAAGTACTCCTTTACAAATCTACAACCATTAATTACCCAAAATCATATGCTGGTTTCATTTGGTTTGTTCATCTGAGAGAACCTTTAAAGGTTCTATGTACAGTACTACCCTTCAACCCTTCAAGATTTACCGTTCAGAAAGATTCCCACTAGAACCCCTTTTTTAATGCGATAACCATCTAAAGAACCCTTGAAGAAACCTTTTTTATGAGTGTATAGTTATCACTTCCTGGTTCCATTCATTGTAATGGGTTCTTTGGTTTGTGCCTCCAAGGTACTTCTTAATGCTTCTTAAAGGGTTTCCTTTCAGAAAAGGTTCCAAATAGAACCTATTTTAAACGCTACAACTGTTAACCATCCAAATAACACTTGAAAAACCCATTTTTCCCCCCTAAGTGTGTATAGGCACCGTATCATTGTTTCACTTGTCTTCTTCGGTTTGTGTCTCTAGGGGAAGGTTCTATGTAGAGAACCTTTTCTAAAAAAAAAGGAAATCCTAAGTACCCATTTAGAAAGCTACAACCATCAACCATCCAATGAACCCTCAAACAACCCCTTTTTCTAAAAGTGTACATGTAACCCAAATAGTTATCTTATAATACTGTCTCAGTTGTATCCTAACATTTCTAGTTACTGTTTTATATAAAGCAAACACGTCTCTCCTGCTCCAGATGTGAACTTTGATACACAGGGAGTGAATAATACCTCAGGAACCACATTCTCCAGATGCACCCAACACTGTATTGTGAAACATTTTAGCAAACAGCTCACACTTACTGGTCTGAATGCGGTGAATTTCTACGAGCGTGGTCGCTGGAGCGAGAACGTGACCGTTAGTAAGTGGAGGGAGCCTCGGAACGGCATCGTGGAAAATGTCTTCCTCGTCGGAGTCGATGAGAGTCATCACATCCATGTTGTCATCATTTAAACGACTGGAGAGAAGGAGATAAATCGCAGTTCGGAGGGTTTCAACAAATTACTGATAGCACTAAAATGCCAGAGTTTTCTTCTATAGACCGAATGTAGCCAGTCAGCCGAGGTACATTTGTTTTTTGTTTTTTTCCAACAAGTAATGTTAATATTATTACAAGTTGAGCCTTATATAAACCCTGTGCATGTCTAAATCATCACACGCTCGTGTCAAATCTCAAACACACTTGTTTTCGTAGTTACACGTAATTACTGACTACAGTATCAACTCGAGTAGGAGGCGTGGCTTAAAATTTGAAGGCAAATCTGTAGGCTGAAAGATACTCAGATGATAATATTGCTCCAATCTGATTTGTTTTTAAAGGTAGACTTGTTCATTTGTTTTATAAAACTATATGTACAAATGGTGTTATTAAACCAAATGACTAGAAGGGCTAAAAGCACTGAAATTGTTAATTCTAGTAAAACTAGACTGCAATTACGCATCTGTAATTCTCTGGTAAAAGCTGAAGTACAGTTTCAAAATCTTAATTTAGGTTAAAGTAATATATATATATATATATATATATATATATATATATATATATATATATATAAGTTAAGATAAAAAAAAGACAAGATTTTAGTTTCCGATTCCGATAGCTAAGGCTAACAACAGCTTTATTTCTAATCTGTCAAATGTTAGCTAACTGAATGCTAACTGAATTAACCAAATGAATGATAATATCTTACTAACATTAGCTTAGGCAAACTGAAAACGGATTTATTCCTAACCTCTCAAATGCTAGCTGGCATGATAATAACCCTGACGATACAAATTAGCCGAGTGTTGATGACTTGCTAACATTAACTCAGGCCAAAAACAGCTTCATTCCTAATCTCTCAAATGCTAGCTAGCATGATATAACGCTAACGATACAAACTAGCCGAATGCTTCTTGCTAGCAGTCAGGATACAAATTGCTGTGATAAATACAATGTGTATGGAGCAGCAGATAGATTAGCAGTGTTGTGTATTAGCTCTCTTTTCACTGTTGCATGTGGCAGCCCATCACAGAGCACAATCACGCACACATTCACACAACTACAAACAATTTGGAAATGCCAATCAGGAACACCCCCCACCCCAACGTACTAACCACTAAGCCACCGTGCCCCCATTATAGTTTCATGCAATTAATAATTAAAATTAATAATGATAGGATAAATTATGGTATTACTGTCAGCTAGTTTAGTATCACTACCACCACTGCTACTTAACAACAACAACAAAGACAATAATAATAATAATAATAATAATAATAATAATAATAATAATAAATTGGGTTAATGCTCATATTCGTTCACTCTTTTTTTATACTTACCCAAATCGGAAACCTGTGGAAAAAAAGAAGAACAAAAACATTGATTTTCCATAATTCAGAACAAATATCTCAGCAGATACCTTCTGAATCATAAAAAACACACATACCCAGGCATATCCTGTCACGTCGGGTGTACACAATATAGCCCACCGTGACTCCAGCTATTAAAATTAAAATTGATATGAAGACCCCGACCATGGCTCCGGACTTATCCGCAGAGGCTGCAAAAAAATATTTTTTTTTACATGAGAATATTCAATACAATACAATACAATGTTTTAGAAGCCATGTTCTGGAAATTTAATATGGATACTTGCATATTTATTGGCTGAACGGATTAAAACACCTTTTAACAAGCAATCTATGGTGCTGTAGAACTTTCAACTATATTAAAGCTCTACCCAGACCTATACATTTCGATTAGTTTAAAAGAAGAACAAACAAAAAGAGCTTCATTTACATCTGATAGTAAGGGAGACCTCCAGCGCATGGAAAGCGAGAACGTTTTCACTCCAGCAGAAATACACGTCCTGATCATCCATGGTGGCGTTGACTATGGTGAGGCTCAGAATCGGGCCCTGCTCAACCACAATGTACTTGGAGCTGGGAACGATGGGCACCCGATTTTTTCCTCGCTGCCATACGGTTTTAGCAGGAGGCAGAGACTTGGACTCGGTGCATGAGAGGGTGATGTTTGTGCCTTCCAGAGCAGCAACCATCGGTTGCCCCACTGGGTACGGAGCCACTGTAACACAGAAAATCAACATGAAGACAGCAGAATGTTGAGCAAGTGGTATGGTCTAACGATGAGATGATGTGCACGGTGTTCATCACATTACAGTGACGGAGGTGTGGAAACTGTATCTGTCAGTCCAAGTGACGGAGGTGTGGCCTCTGTGCCTGTCAGCAGGCCTAGCACCTCTAGGGTTGGGGTTTCGAATCCCGCCCCACCCCGTGTGCGCAGAGTTTGCATGTTCTCACTGTACTTCGGGGGTTTCCTCCGGGTTCTCCGGTTTCATCCCCAGTTCAAAGACATACGTTGTAGGCTGATTGGCATTTCCAAATTGTCTGTAGTGTGTGAATGTGTGTGTGATTGTGCCCTGCGATGGGTTTGCCACCCCGTCCAGGGTGTCCCCTGCCGTGTGCCCCAAGTTCCCTAGGATAGGCTCCAGGCTCCCCGCAACCCAGTGTAGGATAAGTGGTATGGAAGATGGATGGATGGATGGATGAATCATACAGAATCGTTCTGAATCACAGGCTGCAACTTGCTAATGAGAATTAAACTAAAATGAATCCAATACAGACAGATTAACAACGTTAGGTCTGTTTTCTGGATTTGTGGCGTTTCAGCCCATAATTTGGTATAATTTGTGAAGTACGAACACTATTTTCGAGCCCGAGAGCAGACTGGAGAAACCGGTGGTCTGGCTTAAGCTTCAACCAAAACCGTGGTACGGACTCTCGAGACACCAGAGAAAGGGCTGTTATGGTTACTGATATATAAAACCACACATTCATAGTACTGGAGCACTATAATTAGCTCACCTTTGTGCTGTGACTGCCTGCACTGAGACTGTCAGGAGAAATGCACAGCGCCAATTTGATACCCGCGATCGGTATCAGGCAAAAAAATAGTGGATTGGATATCGGAGAGAAAAGGTTTAATTTGATTGGTTCCTCTAACAAATCGGAAATTGGAACTGGATTTGGAAAGGTTTTTTTTTTTTTGTACCTGAAAATGTTTACCTCGATTGTATGTTTGTGTTAGGACTGATTTTTGATTATATTTATAATTTATTCTTTATTATATTTATCCTTTTTGTAATGTGAATGATTTTTGTGTGAAAGCTATGCATTTTGTTTTCCTGTAACCCTTCATGTGCGTCAGTTAAAAAGATCATTTCAAAGCACAGTAGGTTTTAAAGATAAAAAATATCTGACACATATAGATATCAGCTGATATTCAAGGTTTCGGTATCGGTATTGGTATCGGAAAAGAAAATGTGGTATCGTGCCATCATGACATGCAAAAAGAAGATCATGAAAAACAGGAAATTGCCCAAAAGTAGAAATGTGAAATTCATAGTTTGGAAGAAACTGTTGTATGTCAAAGGAAACTTTAAACCTTTAATCATGCCCAAAGACCAACCTAAACAATAATTCATTAATGGTTTCTCATGTTAAGTCCACTTCAGAATGGATGAATATTCTTTTCTATAAAAAATAATGATCAATGTTGACAGTACTTAACATCTGATGTGAAGGTCAGAGATGATCTACAGTTAACACACAGCCCTAAAGGGCTTCCATGCAATAATATAAAGACATCATATTGTATTACATTATGAATAATTTATAACTGACTAAACCATTCCAGAATTTAGCATTATCATCAAACAGCATGTTGTATAAACACTATAGAAACATATCTACACCACTCAGTGCTAACCCTTTCTATGTGCAGGTAGAGGTTTAACTAAATGTGGTATCTTTACACACTTACATAAACATTAACACACTGTTATGCAACTGTTATTCCTTTACAGTGACTATATATCATATAACAACACATCAGGTCTTACCAAGTATGAAGGTGCATGACCTCTTGACCCCAGGCATTTGTGCTACATGGTATCCTACACAGGTGATATTCTGGCCCTCATACAGCATGCTCCTGTTTAGAGTCACCTCAAAGTTCTCAGTTTCCTGCGATGTGTTCAGTATGGGCTCCCCGCCTGCTTTTGACTCCAATATCACCGTTAGCGTGGGGGTCGGGTAAGCTCCGTACCAGGAGCAGTTAAAGAGGACCTGATCGAGCTGAGAGCCATAGTGCCAAATGCAGTCTGGATGAACCGCTGGAGCATCTGGAGAACACGATTGTGGAGGAGAAAGTATAGGAACGCACAATAATTAGTACAAATATAAAACTGAAAGTAAAATCCTGATTATGTATCACAGTGGTAATTTTATCTAATCTAATTTTATCTTATCTTTTTTTATCCATAGAGAACAGGCTTTGCTGTAACTTTGTATAAGACTATAATTTGATATAGAAACATCTAAAATCAAAGTCAATTAAAAACATCTGTTAGAAAATTAAAAACGAACCCAATCAACCAATCTATCAGTCAACCATGAATTAATGCACCAGTCAATAAAAATATATTCAAATGCTAACCAATATTCATAAATATCTCAGCTGATCCTGCATAATTTCTTAAAAACTGTGGTCACGTTTAATAGACAATTAATTGTATAAAAATTAAGTTAAGTGCAGTATCAAAATTACACCACGCACTATTAGAATTTTTATTATTATTATTATTATTATTTTTTGATCTAGCTTTCTAAAGGGATTGTACCATTTCTCATCTTGGAAACTCATTCATCTAACATTAACCAAACACTGATATAACACTTATTTAATGTTTATCTAACGCTGATATAACGCTCTTCTAGCATTAATTTAACGTTGATTTAATGCCCACCTAAAGTTAATCTAACTATGATGCTCCACTAACATTTATCTAACGCTGATATAATGCTCTTCTAACGTTACTTTAACGCTGCTATAACACTCACACAAAGTTAATCTAACATTGATATAATGCTCATCTAATGTTAAACTAACACTGATATGATGCTCGTCAAAAGTCAGTCTAATGTTTAGAACCTTAATCTAATCTAACCTTAATCTAATGCTGATAGGACACAAAATACTGTATGTTACGTTTTTTTTCTAACGTTGAAATAACGCTCATATAACATTCATATAATCTTCATGTAACTCATCTAACGCTGATATAACACTCATAACGTTCATATAACACCGATATAACGCTCATATAACCTTATAACTCTCACCTAACGCTGATATAACACTCATATAACATTCATATAACTCATCTAACACTGATAGAATGTTCATGTAACATTCGTGTAATGTTCATATAACACTCATATAGCACCGATATAACGCAGTTACAGTATAATGCAGTAATTTGTAAGTCATACGGTAGACGAGCAGTTCCAGTCTTCGTGTCTCAGCTTTCTTGGAGACGATGTTCTGAGCGAGGCACGTGTAGTTTGTCTGAGCCTCAGGCTGAATGTTAAAGATCGTAAAATTCAGAAATGAATTATTCCCTAACGCCCTGCTTTTGTTTTCTTTCAGGGTCACATCCTCAAAAGTCCAGGTCAGGTTCTGCGAGGAGGGGTATGACTTGCTGGAACAGTTAAAAATAACATCGGTGCCTTTGACGACGAACCATGTTCCATTTGGGAGACGCGTCGCTGGTTTTACATTTACCACCATGTCCTTTGGACCATCTGGAAAAATAAAAGACACAGCACTCAGTCTACAGTGTAAGCAATGTAAGCCGACAGCAGTTAAGGTTCTGGAGTACTGAACAGAAGGCTGTCAGTTCAAATCCCAGGATAATCAAATATTAATTAAAATGATAATCATAATCAGCAAAATAATAAGTTAATTGCGCTTGTACTTAATTTCACACGTTTTTTATTTTTATCCGTCCAATCTGGTGTATTCATAGTTCTTGGTCCTTTTGTAATACTAATAGCTAAAACAGAATTAGCTGTTAACTGTTGCTGAGCTCACCGATACGGAAATATTCAACTTTTTAAACTTTAGCAATTACAGAATCCAAAAATCGTGATCACAGTTAAAACGCAATCCATCATGCAGCCCTAATAAACATCCATCCATCCATCCATTTTCTGTTCCGCTTATCCTTCACAGGGTCACGGGGAGCCTGGAGCCTATCCCAGGGGACTCGGGGCACAAGGTGGAGGACACCCAGGACGAGGTGCCAACCCATCGCAGCGCACAATCACACACACACTCACATTCACACACTATAGAGAACTTTAGAGATGCCAATCAGCCTACAATGCATATCTTCGAACTGGCGGAGGAAACCGGAGTACCCGGAGGAAACCCCCAAAGCATGGGAAGAACATGCGAATTCCGTGCGTATATAGAACGGAGGCGGGAATCAAACCCCCAACCCTGGCAAACGTGCAAACCACCGTGCCCCGCCCTAAGAAACAATTACAATATAACGGCACAGTATTAAGATTTCATGTCATGATACCCAGAACAAGATTTTCAATTTCTGATATATAAAATTTTAATTGTTTACACCATGTAAAAACATTTACACGGTGCTTTTACAGTATATTATATCTGCATTTAAAGCATACATCTTTTATCCAGCTTGTTCATGGTTTTTATTTTGCTAAATATACTTTTCATCATGTGTGATTTTTATCAATATGCTCATTTTAAAATAATACATTGTATTATTATTATTATTATTATTATTATTATTATTATTATTCATATCAGTAATTCAGTGGAGAGTATAAAAATGCCGTGTAGTGTGTGTAGACTTTCTTTTTTTTTTTAAATCAGGTATGATAACTAATTTAAAAAGTCTGGAACTGAAGTGTGTATGGGACTCTTTTTAAAATCCCACTTTTGCCTTCTCCTGCAGAAAGTCTGACCATTCTTACCTGCTTACAATATTTTCTAGCTAACTTCGTTGGTTCTCTTAAACCACAGAGAGGCAAACCAGGATAAAGCAGTTGAATGAATGAATGAGCACCTGGTACACTCCAGTGTTAATGAACGTGGACTTTTTTTGGTCACAAAAGCTTCGTATCTGACCGCCAACTCCCATCCACATGAAAGTAAAAGCCATCTGCGGAAATCGGTTCTGTGGAAATCCCCAGTTGGGACGCTCACCTCTACTCTGGAGTAAATTTGAGTATATTTTGGTGAACTAATATAATATATATAATAGCTTTATTAATCCCAGAGGAAAATTCACACGTTACTTCAGCGGCTGTGGCTCAGGTGGTAGAGCAGATTGTCCACTGATCGTAGGGTTGGCGGTTCAATTCCTGGCCCACATGACTCCATGTGCCGAAGTATCCTTGGGCAAGACACTGAACCCCAAGTTGCTCCCGATGGCAGGCAGGTGCCTTGCATGGTAGCTCTGCTGCCATTGGTGTGTGAATGTGTGCGTGAGTGTGTGCGTGAATGGGTGAATGAGACACAGTGTAAAGCGCTTTGTGAACCACAAAAAGGTTGAAAAGCGCTATATAAGTGCAGACCATTTACCATAAAAGAAACGTTATCAGTAAAATTATAAATAGTAGTAAAAATAAAGTAAATATAATATCATATAACATTACATCTTTAGGCTGGATAGCTAGCCAACTGGTTAATGTGGGCTTTTCCTGCTCCTTTATAAACAATAATGTTCAAAAACAAAGTGCAAAATATAAATATCATGGACGGGAAAACTTCAGCTTTGGCTAGTGGGAAAGATAAAATAACCAACAGACCATGTTTTCACATTCAGTTGGAATATTTTATACCTGCGAATACTAAACAAAGAAAGAAGCTTGGCTAATATCCATCGTAACAGGCCTCCTGTGAGTTTTCACCACGCTGCAGGTCACACAGGCTTGTAAACCTGCTGAACCTGTTTCTCACCCAATCACATGCCTTACAGAAACTAGTACTCGGAGCTTTGCATACAGCCCCGAATTGCACAAGCGGTGTTTTTAGTGTATTGACACTCCAGCGTACCTGTGACCAGTAGCTGGACTTTATGGGGTACGTCTGTACTTCTCGGCTCAGTCTCACACTGATACACTTCCTCATCTATAGTCAGCAAGCCAGCGATGCTCAAGCTGCTGTTGTCCAGGATGGATATATGCATTGATCCATGCGTCGTGCTGGCAGGCAGAGAGTGGTTACGGGTGGCCAACACCACCTCGCCCTTTATCCAGTGGGTCAATGACGGGGTGGTGTTGAAGGGGAGGTTGAGGCATGGCAGCACAATGTTCGCCCCCAACTCTCTGATTATTGTGACCTCCTCATCCGTTAATGCTGTGTGAGAAAAAAAAATGGCCACATTACAGCAGATAGGTCCAAAAGGCTCTATTTACACTTCCTAGGGTGTAGAAACCATTTCATACCCTACATAGTGCACTTAATCTAGGTCGTACAGAGATGCAGCCCGGTTAACCCATTATCAAACAAATATAACATACCAGGGGTCTCAAAGCTTTTCCTGCTACTGCACCCTTTTTTTTAAGGTAACATACAACTTCTGTACACGGCATGTATCAATGTTATGAATATAACCCACCTTTATTAAGTTTTATTCATATCAGGCAAATATATGCCATAATACTTATATATTTCATTCCATTAAAGCTGATTTAAATAATTCTCTCTGCCCTTACCCTTTTTTTTCTAATTAAAATTGAAGATCGATTCACAGTAGTGCGAATTATCAGAAAAATTTTTATCATACAACCCCAATTCCAAAAACGTTGGGACACTGTGTTAAATGTACATAAAAAACAGAATGCAATGATTTGCAAATCTCATAACCCCATATGTTATTCACAATAACATAGAAACATATCAAATGTTTAAACTGAGGAAATGTACCATTTTAAGAAAAAAAAAATAAGGTAATTTTGAATTTGATGGCCGCAACACTTCTCAAAAAAGTCGGGACGGGGCAACAAAAGGCTGGAAAAGTAAGTGTTACCCCAAAAAAAAAACAACTAGAGGAACATTTTACAACTAATTAGGTTAAATGGCAACAGGTCAGTAACATGATTGGGTATAAAAAGAGTATCTTAGAGAGGCAGAGTCTCTCAGAAGTAAAGATGGGCAGAGGTTCACCAATCTGCGAAAAACCGCGTCTACAAATTGTGTAACAATTTCAGTATAATGTTTCTCAGTGTGAAATTGCAAAGACTTTGAATATCTCATCATCTACAGTACATGATGTCATCAAAAGATTCAGAGAATCTGGAGAGATCTCTGTGTGCAAGGGACAAGAATCTGGAGAAACTGGAGAGATCTCTGTGTGCAAGGGACAAGGGCGAAAATCAATATTACATGCCCGTGATCGTCGGGCCCTCAGGCGGCACTGCATTAAAAACAGGCATGATGCTGTAATGGAAATCACTGCATGGGCTCAGAAACACCTCCAGAACTCACTGTCTGTGAACACAGTTTGCCGTGCCATACACAAATGCTGGTTAAAGCTCTATCATGCAAAGAAGAAGCCATATGTGAACATGGTCCAGAAATGCCACAGTCTTCTCTGAGCCAAAACTCATTTAAAATGGACTTAGGCAAAGTGGAAAACTGTTCTCAGCAGTGGTCAGACGAATGGAAATTTGAAATTCTTTTTGGAAACCATGGACACAGCGTCCTCTGGACTAAAGAGGAAAGGGACCATCCGGCTTGTTATCAAAAACCTGCATCTCTGATGGTATGGGGGTGCATTAGTGCCTATGGAATGGGCAGCTTGCACATCTGGAAAGGCACCATCAATGCTGAAAGGTATATACAGGTTTTAGAGCAACATATACCTCCATCCAGACGACGTCTTTTTCAGGGAAGGCCTTGCATATCTCAGCAAGCCAATGCAAAACCTCATACTGCATCTATTACAACAGCATGGCTTCGTAGTAGAAGAGTCCGGGTGCTGAACTGGCCTGTCTGCAGTCCAGACCTTTCACCAATTGAAAACATTTGGCGCATCATGAAACGAAAAATACGACTATGAAGACCCAGGACTGTTGAGCAGCTAGAATCCTGTATCAGACACGAATGGGACAACATTCCTCTCCCAAAACTCCAGCAACTGGTCTCCTCAGTTCCCAGACGTATACGGACTGTTGTTAAAAGAAGAGGGGATGCTACACAGTGGTAAACATGGCCCTGTCCCAACCTTTTTGAGACGTGTTGCTGCCATCAAATTCAAAATTACCTTATTTTTTCCTCAGTTTAAACATTTGATATGTTTTCTATGTTCTATTATGAATAACATATGGGTTTATGAGATTTGCAAATCATTGCATTCTGTTTTTATTTACATTTCACACAGCGTACCAACTTTTTTTTTTGGGAATTTGGGTCGCATTAAAAACTATTTTAAATAGTTAAGGGTGTGTTCATGAAAAGATTTGTCTTTTTTTTTTTTTTTTTTTTAAACATCTTTTTATTCAAAATGAAATCTAAACACGTTCTACTTATTTATTTCGGATTTGTACAAATTTCGTATGCGTTATATTTACACTATACTATATTTTTTTTGGATTTGCAGGTCTGGCTAATTCAAAACAATTCAGGGCCACTGTACATTTTATTGTCACAATTATATTCACAATATTTTATATTAATTCAATCCTCAGAAACAGAAAAAAATACAGGGCTAACCATTTCAATTTGTAATACAATGTTGTTTTTTTGTTTTTTGTTTTTTATCAGAAGCCTTTGTCTTATCGCCCCCAGCACATTATTTGTCTTGTGTTCTTATTCTCTATGCACACCTCATTGTACAATACATTTAAATATACCATTAAAAAAATAATAAAATGTAAAATTTCATTATTTATACTTACACTTTAATATGATGATAGAGGTTTGGAATTCAATAGAAGTGCCCAGCCAATTATTAGACTAATAATAATAATAATAATAATAATAATAATAACCAGGGTGATAGTGTTTAATTTCCACTACTGTAGGTTCACAAACGTTGTGAACCCCTTATTTGACCCCATACACTTATAGTGCACTACACAGGAGCCATTATGCACCCTATATAGCTACACTTTACTAGTGACTATGGAGCCATTTAGAACGCGCCCTCGTGCGCTTGTATGGACGGTGTCATGGTTGCTGAAGATCCTCCATTAATGTTCTAACTTTTACGTCAAAAAAACAACTATTATATGTAACTCACCTGTATGATACAACAGTAAAAAGTGCAGAAAAGTTATTCCGTATATTTTCATCGCCGTAGCCGGAAGTTTAGAAGGACGAGAAGGAATCGCGCGCAGGCAGCAGCTGATCAGAACATTTGTTGCGGAAGTAAAAAGTCATATCTGTAAAATGTAAACAACCCGAGCTGAGACTAATCAGGAAGTTGCGGTTTTCTCAGCTGTGAAAAAAACCCCACACAGACGTTTCAGCTTAAGTTTCGCGGATATATCAAGTCTTAACTGCGTCCAGGTTCATGTCTGCCTGCTTAATTTCCCTTCATACACCTGTTGTTTTCTCTCTCTCTCTCTCTCTCTCCCGGAAGTGTGGTTGTGTATTCCGGATGCACCACACCCTTACCTGCCTTACCTGTTTTTCTTAAACACACAGGTTGTATCGCAGCACTGAATAAGCTACTTTGAACCACTATTCATAAAACAACGTTGTTTTTTTTTTTGTTTTGTTTTTTGTTTTAATAATGAAAAATAGCAATGGAGGGAATGTTTCTTAATTAGAACATATACTATTTACATTTATTCATTAGGTGTCCCACCCATGGTGTGTCTCCACATCACACACAGTGTTCCTGGGATTGACCCCGGACACTCTGTAACCGTGACCAGATTACCGAAGATGAATCAATGAATTTCTTTTAATTATTTATTGACTTTTTAATCCAAAATGACTTACAATTGATCCGCACTTTGCGGAGTTTGCATGTTCCACCCGTGCTTTGGGGGTTTCCTCCCCCAGTCCAAAGACGTGTAGGCTGTATTTGAATGAATTTCCAAATTGTCCATAGTGTGTAAGTGTGTGCGCGATTGTGCCCTGTGATGGGTTGGCACCCCGTCCACAACCCTGTGTAGGGTAAGCGGTATGGAAAATGGGCGGATGGATGGATGGTCTTAAATTGCACCGAGCATTTGAAGAGTTAAGGGTCAAGCTGCCACCGTGAAGGACGCAAATGTAGCAGTATACACAATAGATATGTGGGCCAGAGGGCCACACCACTTTCATTGTAAACAACAGGCAGGTAAGCAAAACTTACCGTGGAAGTTGCAGTCTCGTTTTTATGATCCATTTTCTGTACCGCTTATCCTACACAGGGTCACAGGGGAGCCTGGAGCCTATCCCAGGGAGCTCAGGGCACGAGGCAGGGGACCCCAGGGTTTTTGTTAGTTTTTTAAAAAAATATTGCTAGTTTTTATTTTTATTTCATTTTGTATTTTGGTTTTCAATTCAAGTTTCATTTCATTAATGCTGCATATTTTTTATCTTTTGAAAATCATTACTTTTAGTTTGTATTTAGTTTTAGTACCGTTTTGTTTTAGTTTTTAATATCATGGTAAAAGCCTTGATATTTGTAAATGTGTATTGGTGGAATAAATGATCAAAAGACAAAATTATTTAATATCTAACAAGCTGCAAAAATCACTCAGTGTTGAATTTCAATGGGTTTTGGTCAGTTGTGATTCAGCAACATTGATGGATCCACTCGGTTCAACCCAAATTGTTCTTAAGTCAGACCACCCAACATTTAAAATACGAAAATGTAAGTTTTATTCTCTGAAATTCTATTTAGTTGTCGTTCATGTTGCAGGTGGACGTTATAGTTGCAGTTTAGTTTTCGCTAATTTCACATAAACACACATTTTTATTTTTGTTTCGGTTAACAAAATGTTTTTTTCACTGATAGTTTTAGTTTCCGTGATAGTTTTCCTTAACGATAATAACCTTGGGGGACAAATTGGATCGCAGGACACGTTCACACACCCGTCCCCGCACTATGGACAATTTGGAAACGCCAGCCAGCCTACAGTGCATGTCTGCATGGCTTGAATAGATATAAAACAGATAAGTGAATTAATACAAGTGTTTTAACCGAGTGTTTAATCTCATTAAGTAGTTTTACACGGACAATATACACATATCCACGTGAAACTTTAGTAACATGTGATCCTTCTTTTGGTACTGTTGTTACACAGTGAGCCTCTGTTGAGATTTTTCAAGATATGCTGACAATATTGTCAGCATGTTTTTACGTGTATCGATGTTTTCAATAAGATAAACAAATCGAATTTAATAGTTATTCTGAGCTATACATTTTTATATTTACAACTGTAAATTGAAGAGCAAAAATCACTTCTGTCTTTGTTTTGGAATCCAAACAATATTTTATATTAATTTACTCTTCAAAAAAGAGAGAGAGAGAGAGAGAGAGAGAGAAGCTATTTCTATTGGTAATACAATGTGTTTACCTAATGTTTTTGTCTTTATTGACCTTTTGCAGAACAAGATATCTTTTCTTTGAATTATTTGTGCACTTAGGGATGCCGCAGTGATTGCAAGCTGTAATACACTACATGGCCAAACATTTGTGAACACCTGACCATCGCACTCATATGTACTTGTTGAACATCCCATTCCAGATTTACTCCCCCTTTCCTGTTACAATAAGCTCCACTCTTCTGGGAAGGCTTTCCACTAGATTTTGGAGCGTGGCTGTGGGGATTTGTACTCATTCAGTTACAATAGCATTAGTGAGACCAGGCACTGATGTTGTGTGAGGAGGACTGGGGTGCAGTCGGTGCTCCAGTGGTTCAGTGGGGTTGAGGTCAGGGCTCTGTGCAGGACACTCGAGTTCTTCTACTCCGACCTTGGCAAACCATGTCTTCATGGAGCTCGCTTTGTGCACAGGGGCATTGTCATGATGGAGCAGGTTTGAGCCTCTTATTTCCAGTGAAAGGAAACTGTAATGCTACAGCATACTGAGACATTCTGTACAATTGTGTGCTTCTATATTTGTGGCAATAGTCTGGGGAAGAACCACATATGGGTGTGATGGTCACTTATTGTCCACATGGTTTTGACCATATAGTGTATATGCTGCCATTGTTCACTATCTCACCGGAAGTTTTGAAAAACTACTATTTACGCTTCCGCATTCCTAAAGTGTCGTTTTCTTTTTTTTTTAATTGTCTAGCCTGTATGCGCACATCTTTTGAAAATAAAATAAAAAATAAAAATTACATTTGCCCATATGGAGGCGCTAAAACGCCGCTTTGAGCAGCCAGTTGCTTGGTGTCACACTCTAAACGACCCCCCCTGCATTTCACCTCGTTATAAAGAGTTCCTGTTCGGTGCCAACATGTCGGGCAGTAGGAAACCTCGGTCAGTGGCCAACACTTTGAAAACAGCCATAACCACACCGAGCGAGAGAATCCTCCAAGAATGTCACACTCTGTATATCGACGACGAAAACGGTAAATACACAACAGTGACATTTATTAACAACACCAGTCTAGTCGTGTCAGTGAACGCTGCATGTCTGCCTTTAAGCGCTTAAGCACTGGAACCTGAAGCTCAGATATAAAGTTCTTTCAAGAATAGAGACTCATAGATGATGTTTATAACTTATTAATTGTTTATTGTTATGTCAAGCACGTCAGGCTGCTTGTTTTGAAGGTGAAAATCATTGCAAACAATGTTGCAATGCCGGTCATTTATTCTGCATTTATTATCACCACCGGTTCAATATCAATGTCACTTCAGTATTAGGTTAGAGTTTAGGTATTAATTTTATGAGTTTGGATTTTTAGATACTATCATTTACTGTAATTTAAGTATCTTATCACTCTATGAATAAAGGATAAACTGGGGTTTGGGAGGTGAAAGAGGTGACATTTCTTAGTGTGAACAAGATAACAGCGCTGTTGAATTTATATGATTATAATTCTCAGTGTATTTAATACAATATATTATGTATTATAATATATTATATTATAATTCTCAGTGAACGTTTACTTAAAATATTCTAAAATGACAGACTAAGTAAGGTTTATGTGTAAATTCATGTGGTGTAAAGTTTGTGAGTTTACGTAAGTTTACATGAAGTTAAAAAAAATAAACTAACATGACTAACTAACTAACTAACTAACTAACTTTCACAGAAAAATATACAGAGATCTGAATGACTCTAATTAGACACATGTGGCTCACATGTGTATTTGTCTTACAGTTGATATTAACACAGTCCCTGGGTCCGAAGAAGCCTACAGTTTAAACTTTAAAAAAAAAACAAAAATAAAAACAATCCCAAAACTTTAAAACCAGTAAAACTAACATGTTTTTTTTTTAATGATTATATTAATGATCAAATATATATACACAGCAGTTAATAGTTGCCTTTAATGAAAAAAACAAAAACATTTTATTTTGAAATGAAAACATTTGTCTGTAAAAATGATTATTATTATTATTAGTGGTAGCAGTAGTAATAATAATAATAATAATAATAATAATAATAATAATAATAATAATACCACTCATATGTTATGACATGATTTACATACCCATCACTGTAGCTCAGCATCGCTTACCGCTTACATAAACCCAAAATCATGACCTCACTCACATCTGACTCAAAAAGAAAGTATTCAACAAACCTAAAGCGATTTGTGAAGTATTTTGCTTAATGATTAGGGGGAGAAAAAAAAAAAATATGACAAGGTTTGCTTAGCAGTCTGCATGTTTGGAATTACTGAGTGTAGAGAACCGTTAGCAACCACACAGAAGAGAAAATGCATTTCATGTATTAAATCTTTCTGAGAGATTTTTGTTGATAGAAAAAAAGTGTCTGTCTGGAAGTCTCATATTTATGTGTGTGTGTGTGTGTGTGTGTGTGTGTGTGTGTGTGTGTGTGTGTGTGTGTGTGTGTGTGTGTACATCCTTTAGGCCTCGTAAAAATAGCCTCCAGGCTCGGCCTGAGATTGCTACCCCCTCGAAGGAAGATAATAGTGATGATTATGGGTAATCACTCTGCTGGGAAAAGCTCCTTTATTAACTGGTAAATCTTATTTGAACCGTTGATTACTGCAAACAGCAACAGTTTAAATGAAGAGTTTTATATCTACTGGCACAGACGTCTGATTTCCTCCGTATCATTCAGCATCAATCAGACCACGACATCTGTGTTTGTCCTGATTTTTAATTTGCATCTGTTTTTTTTTTAAATAATTATCTCAGGTATGTCGAGGAGCACATTCAGAAAACGGGTGTTGCCATAGAAACCCAAGGGTTCACGTTCATAACCAGTGGAAGGAAACGAGAATCTCTAACCGTAAGTTCTCTTTCTTGACGCGGGTTTTGGGATAATTGTGTCGTGGTTGTTATTAGCGCAGAAGAACATCTCTGATAAGGGCTTTATTACACAACGTGTTATTACGCATTCATTGCATCGTGTGATTTTGGCATTTGTGAAAATTATGTAGTTACTAGTGAAAAGAATGTATGTCTGGATCCTCAGACTTTAAGCGTTAATTGTTCTCTTTAGTCTTCTAAAGATAGAGTTCAGTAAAAAATTCAATTTATAGAATTTTCTGGTGATTTCCTTTTTTAATTAAATTATAATGTAAAACAACTGGAATGGTGAGAGAAACGTTATGTAGCCTGTAGCTAGTTGTGTTCACAAATTATGGGAATGAAATTGGGCATTCATGAATGTGTTGGGACAAAATTGGGTATTTGAGAAAGAGTGAGGATGAAACCTGGTGTTTGAGAAAGTGTGGCGACGAAATTGGGTATTTGAGAAAGCTCTGCAGATGAAATTTGGCATTTGATAAAGCGCTGTAGACGAAATTGGGCATTTGAGAAAGCACTGTAGACGAAATTGGGTATTCAAGAAAGCACTGTAGATGAAATCGGGTATTCAAGAAAGCACTGTAGACGAAATTGGGTATTCGAGAAAGAGCTGTAGACGAAATTGAGTATTCGAGAAAGAGCTGTAGACGAAATTTGGTATTCGAGAAAGAGCTGTAGACGAATTGGGCATTCGAGAAAGCACTGTAGACTAAATTGGGTGTTCGAGAAAGTGCTGTAGACGAAATTGGGTATTCGAGAAATTGCTGTAGACAAAATTGGGCATTTGAGAAAGCGCTGTAGACGAAATTGGGCATTTGAGAAAGCGTTGTAGACGAAATTGGGTATTCGAGAAAGAGCTGTAGACGAAATTGAGTATTCGAGAAAGAGCTGTAGACGAAATTGGGCATTTGAGAAAGCACTGTAGATGAAATTGGGCATTCGAGAAAGCGCTGTAGACTAAATTGGGTGTTCGAGAAAGTGCTGTAGACGAAATTGAGTATTCGAGACAGCGGTGCGATGAAATTGGGTATTCGATAAAACACTGCAGATGAAATTGAACATTCAAGAAAGTGCTGCAGACAAAATTGGGCATTTGAGAAAGCGCTGTAGACGAAATTGGGCATTTGAGAAAGAGCTGTAGACGAAATTGGGTACCCGAGAAAGAGTTGTAGACGAAATTGGGCATTTGAGAAAGCGTTGTAGACGAAATTGGGTATTCGAGAAAGAGCTGTAGACGAAATTGGGTACCCGAGAAAGAGTTGTAGACGAAATTGGGCATTTGAGAAAGCGTTGTAGACGAAATTGGGTATTCGAGAAAGTGCTGTAGACGAAATTGGGTGTTCGAGAAAGTGCTGTAGACGAAATTGAGTATTCGAGACAGCGGTGCGATGAAATTGGGTATTCGATAAAACACTGCAGATGAAATTGAACATTCAAGAAAGTGCTGCAGACAAAAATGAGCATTTGAAAACATCGCAGACAAAAATGAGCATTCGAGAACACGTCACAGACAAAATCAATCATTCAACAACAGGTCACAGACGAAATTGAGCATTTGCAAACACATCACTGACAGATTCGAGCGTTCGAGAACACGTAGCAGACGAAAATGGGCATTTGAGTAATCAATGCAGACAAAATTAAGCAATTCGAAAAAGCAGTGCAGATGAAATCGGGCATTCAAGAAATTCGACGCAGATGAAATTGAGCATTCAGTCAAGAGCTGCAGATGAAATCGGGCATTCGAGAAAGCGTGGGGATGAAATCAGACATTTCAGTGCTGCAGACAAAACTGGGCATTCGAGAAAAATAATGGATTATATTTAATAATTTTATGTAAATAAAATCAGTGGACAACATGCGTGCTTATGAGTGAGCTGAGTGTATTATAGCTGTGTTGGTGATGTGTTCTGGGGTATCAGGGGTTGTCGTAAAGCCAAAGAGTGTCATTTTACAGCACACATCTCTCTCCTGCACACACACACACACACACACACACACACACACACACACACACAAAATCTCTCTCTCTCTCTGTCTCTCTCTCTCTCTTTCTCATTCACTATGAATGAGAGATGAATAATGGAGTTATACCAGAGGGGTGTAAAGAGAGATTATCAGCTATATGCAAGAAGAGCTTAAACTGAGTGCTGGAGGAAGAGAGAGGAGCTGTGACGTTGAGAGAGAGAGCGTGTGTGTGTGAGAAAGAGAGCGAGAGAGAGAGAGAGAGAGAGAGAGAGAGAGAGAGAGAAGGGAGGCTCCTCTAGCTGGCCCTGGCTTCTCTGTCCACACACTCAGCGTTCTGCTCTTCTCATCACCACTTTCCCTCCTCTGTATCGCCGGTCTGTTTCCTCACACTTATATTCTTATCTCTCTCTCTCTCTCTCTCTCTCTCTCTCTCTCTCGCTCACAGGGAAATGCCACACTGCATCTTTACCCACATTTCCGACCGCTCCTGGAGTTTAAAGGTAGGAATTAGACACCATTGTAGAATCAGCATTGCTCTTATTTAGTAGTGGCTTCTTAGATTATCTTGTAGAATTTGTCTATATTCTAAAATAGTGGGATTTCCCGGCAAATGTCTTTAATAAGTTGATCAGCACGGTAGTATACAATATTTGCGAAGCCTCTTTGTAGGTTTTATGAACGTGTTGCTTTTTGGTTGCTTCTTGTTTGTTGAATTGTGGTCGAACAGATCAGATTTTCAGATGTGTGAAGTTGCTTCTCATGTCTACACGGCTGATAGGGCTTGGTGTTCATGCCACAACATTCAGCTTTTCGTGTCTGTTCGAGTATATCATGCCCGAAAGTGTGCATGTGTGAGTTCAAAGCTATGACTAATGCCTGATCCTGAGTCATAGCCTTATTCTAACTACGTTATCGTATCATCGTTATTCATATTCATCGGTAATCAAGCCTCTCATAGCGATAGGTACAGGGTGACAGAGGTCCGTCTTGCATAACAGCTGCTTTGATTATAATCTCGAAGTAATGATTACATTTGCTATATCGAATCGTTCTTTTCCCACCCGATTTTAATGATTCACCTCTGTTGTCTTGATTGCTTCCCAGTTTCTGGGCGTATCATGTCAGAGCGCATAATAAGCCCACAGTGTCAGGGTGTTCAGTAGGCAGAGGAGGTTCATCCAGCGCAGATCGAGCCAGAGTGAGTCACTCTGACTGACACGAGCTCGGCAGCACAGAAGGGTGAAATCTGTGATACGGAGCAATCTGTGCCGTGTAATTTGGTAATAAAACGGTGACACGTCACGTTATTAGCCTTCGCCTTGTAATGCCATATCGGCTGTCTGTTTTAACTCCCTGTGGGTCACACTTTCACATGCATTTTTATTCATGACTTAAAGGAGCGGTTTATATTTTTTACAGCCCTCTGCTGCCTGTGAGGCGAATTGCAATAAAAAATTAACAAGCCTTCTCCTTCTTCTAATCGACCCACCCTCTTTTTTTGTTTGTTTGTTTTTTTTTTTTTTTAACTACATATTCCTTGTGAGAGGTAGAGTTAAGTTCTGTTCAGAATGTGGGCGTGGCTTATTTCAGGGCTGGAAATTTTAAATAGTATCCTGAAAAAATAACAAAACTAAGCCAGAGCTATTGCATGCGATATTGTGAAACGCAGGATTTTTTTAAGGTATCTTTGAAATTCGGTGATTATTACAGGTCTGGAAACACTATAATAATACAAAGTGCAGCTTTAATAGTATAATATTCTCAGTCGGCGCTTGCCGGTGGAGCGTAGCCTGTTTCTGTATATCATAGCATGTGCTTTGGGTGGGGCTGGGCAGGTCTGGTTTGATTTGCAGAAATGCAAACAGAAATTTCAAATAAAGAAACCAGCATGGGGAAATTATATTTCTAGGTAGAATTTGAAAATAATTGAATTGGGCAAAGGATTTAACAGCTTATAAGCATCACGTCAAAAGAGTATTGCTTGATCTAAGGTTTTCAGAATGACTCAGGATGTGCAAATACTAAGAATAAAAGAAAAGAAATTTTAAAAAAGCTGCACATTTTATCCTGCTTGCATCACCTTTTTCACTCAAATGGGCGTGGCCTGGTCCAGTTGCTAGACGTCTGATTGGTGCACAGTCTGAACATCCGTAGTTTATGACATTGCTCAGTCTTCAGCGCACCGCTGCTTTGCTGTGTTAGGATGACACAGCATTTCTCCGACCTTTGACCTTTCTCCAGGCACATTAAATACTGTGCTGCGCTACAGCCCCAACCCCCCTCCCCGGAGATGCCAGCGAATTAGTTTCCCACCTTTCAGTGAGCTTAAAGAGCAGAGTTCGGCGAACGCCACGTGCAGCTGAGCAGCCTCTTGATTCTAAATCCATTTTCCGGGGCTATTTTAAGTCCTGCTTGCTCAGGGAGTTTGCCGTGCCATTTGCACCCTGCCCTGGAGAAATGTTAGTGGACTGCAGGCCTCAATGCTGAGGGAATATAGATGGTGCTGGACGTGTACTCTGTACACTGACAGAGAGTGTGCGAGAGTTGCTTTGTAAACGTTGCGTATGTTAATGTGCATGTTGTGATGTTGTGTGTGTGAATGGAAGGAGAGCAGCAACCCCAGGGAATGATGATTAGAGCAGGAACAGGACTGTGATTTGTATGAGAGCATGACCACCTGCTCCTGCTGTACTGAAAGAACCTCAGTGTTCCGCTGAAACTCAAAAAGGGATCTGAATCATTCTTAAAGTGGCAGTTTGCAATTTTTAGAGCCCTCTGCAAAAAAAAAAACAAAAAAACATTGACAAGCCTTTACCTTCCATCCATCTCCCTGTGTTAAAACTGAATCTCCTTTTAAGGAAAAGATTTGTGTTGGTTTGGGGCGGAGCTTATTTCTGGGCCAGAAAAATATAACCAGAAGCCTGAAATGAAGAAACTAGCCAGATCTATTCTATGGCAATGTTGTGATCACATTTTTTGGTAATGTATTCTTGAAACTATGAGATTATTACAGGTCTAGGAACACTTATAAACGTCACAGACCGCACCTTTAAAAGATCAAATCCATACATTTTTTATACTACAGTTTGAAAGTTTGACATTGATGGAGGTCTATTAGCCGAAGAAGAGTTGCTCATGGGTTTGAGTGACAGGCGCTAGCTGGCCTGGCGTTGCTTCACAGTCGTTCTTCACTGGCTAGCTTTATGTGACTCGGCATTAAAGCTGCCAGTTGAAGAGCTGTTGTGGGTAACCATGACAACAGACCTCCTGCTGTAACACAGAAGGGGGTGTGGCCACGTCCTGACGAGACACACCACTCTGGGTACAGAGTTGTGTAACAAGTTATCAATGCAGTAGTTTGATGTGATGTGTGTTTGATATGAAAAGAGATCTATTTTTTTAATTATTATATATTTTCCTCAAAAATTTCATATTACTTAATTAATTAATTAATTAAACATGGTCAACTACAATGTTAGTGAGCTAAGCCAAAGTTTTTATCTACCGTCTAAAAGATCGACATTACATTTTTGTGCTTAACGAGCAGCCTTATTTAGACTGATATATTTAGATTCATGATATACACTCACTGTCCACTTTATTAGGAACACCTGTACACCTGCACGTTCATGTAATTATCCAGTCAGCAAATCATGTGGCACTAGCGCAATGAACAAAACCTACAGCGGGGCACCAGGCAACGTTTTTTCCAGAATTGATCTGTCCAGTTTCGGTGAGTCTGTACCCACTGTAGCCTCAGATTCCTGTTCTTGGCTGACAGGAGTGTTACCCGATGTGGTCTTCTACTATTTAAGCCCATCTGCCTCAAGGTTCAACATGCTGTGCGTTCTGAGATGCTTTTCTGCTCACCACGGTTGTAAAGAGTAATTATTTGAGTTACCATAGCCTTCCCGTCATCTTGAACCAGTCATTCTACTCTGAGCTTTCTTATTCACGGGTTTCTGAACACAGAACTGATACTCACTGGATGTTTTTTTTTGTTTGTTTTTCACGCCACTCTACTGTATGCGGAGACTGTTGTGTGTGTGAAAATCCCAGAGATCAGCAGCTTCTGAAATAGCCCATCTGGCACCAACAACCATGCCAAGTCACTTAGTCATTAACTGAAGACCTGTATCTGCATGATTTTATGCATTACGCTGCTGCCACTTGATTGGCTGATTTGGAGAAGTGCATGAATGACCATGTTTACAGGTGTTCCTATTAAAGTGGCTGGTGAGTGTATGTACGTATACACATGTATACACACACACATTTTCTGGTAAGCCGTTTGTGTGTTCTAGGACTCACGGACTACCTGTCTGCTGAAATCTCCACCTCAAAGCAGAAGAAGTTCAGCCTGGTGACGTTCGTAGACACGCCCGGGCTGGTGGACGGAGACATGGTGTATCCCTTCGACGTCAATGGCGCCATCACGTCTTTTGGTGAGGACGATTAGTGTCATAAATAATAAATAAATTAGAAATCGCTTATCTATGTTTTTTTTTTTTTTCTTATTGTTCAAGTATAAGGTGTAGAAATTTTACTTGGAGTAACAAGAATGTCATTAATATAAAGGGTAAAGAATAAAATGCATGGAAATGGATAAAAACAACAGTACAAACTAGAACTCACGGTGATGTTTGTATAACGTGTGTGTGTGTTTGTGTGTGTGTGTGTTGATCAGGCGAGCAGGCGGATCTGATCTTCGTGTTTTTCGACCCGATGGGCCAGGCGCTGTGTAAGCGAACACTCAACATCGTGGAGAAGCTGAGCGAGAAATGCGGAGACAAATTACGCTTCTACCTCAGTAAAGCTGACGAGGCAGGACGTGAGACAGACAGACAGGTGGGTGTGCCTTTGTGTGTGTGTGTGTGTGTGTGTGTGTGTCTTGCTGCAGGAAGTCGAGCATCAGCATTCTGTTTTTGGAGCGACTGTTTCTCAGTCCGTCTGATGCAGAACGAAAAAATCCTGAACTGTTCTCGTGTAACAGCATATTTATCGTTCACCGTCTCTTTCCCTGTTCACAGAGAGTAATGATGCAGATAGTTCAAGAGCTGTGCCGCAGACCAGGACTCAACAAATGCGGCTTTGAAATGCCGACCATATACATCCCCAGTCCGCAGAGAGTAAGACACGCACACACCCACACTGAATACTAGAGGTGGAACAGAATGAAAAACCCACTGCATGATAACAAAACTGCTTTCAATCATGCTTTCGGTAAAGAACAAGGAGGAACGAGACTATTAAACTCGATTCGTGTAACACTTTTAACAACAGACTTCTCCACATAGCACCGTGCTGAAAAAAACAACAACAGTAGAAGCCATCACAGGAATTCTAATGGTGTCCACTACAAATACCATTACGAACAATCAGCTAACCATTACAGCCATTACCGTTACCGTTATCGGTTCTTAATGGTATCCACTATACATAACATGCCTCCAATAGAAAGCAACAAGTTACCAGTAGAGACCCACGGGGACAATTAAAGTTTCCATTAAAACCATTACAAATTCTATGAGGGTTTCTATTGTTTGTTTGTTTTTTTCAGCAGAGCAGCCTTACAGAAATATGGATGTAGATTTAGATCCCTAGACTAGGGAGGACTATTTTTTTTTTTTTTTTTTTTTGCCAGACTCAACATTTGTTCACGTTACTATAGCAACCGAAGCGAAATATTCAAACTCCTGAATCTAACCTAACAAAAACTGGATACTTGTCCTTATTTTCCACAATCTGACTTCTTTGGCTTCTTGTCCATTCAGCAGATTGCTTGAGAGTCAGACCTACTAGTGAATCCCAGTGCAGAACATCTGATTTATAGAATAAAATGATCATTAATCATTAAGATGAATCATTTTCATGTTTTCCTGTACTGTGGGGGGAGGGGGAGTGGGTCCAGAAACTTGTTTACTCCAAACCTATTCTAAAGCACTAAGCCACGAGAGGAAGAGATTTTATCACAGGTAAAGGTGTTCTTATTGCTTTAATAAAACGGCGACAAGAACAATATGATAAAATCCACA
The DNA here is from genome assembly GCA_023630585.1 of Cranoglanis bouderius. Taxonomy (NCBI): domain Eukaryota; kingdom Metazoa; phylum Chordata; class Actinopteri; order Siluriformes; family Cranoglanididae; genus Cranoglanis; species Cranoglanis bouderius. Next base: position 18,535,531 of record CM042549.1, on the reverse strand, counting down.
GTGCAATAAATAATTTCATTTAATATTAATAATATACGCGGTAAACAGTTCTTCATCCACGCAATACAGTTGAGGTAGCTTTGGTTGCTAAGCGACATAACAGACAAAGATAAAGGTATTCTATGGACGGGAGGGTTGTTTAAGTGTAATGGATTTATTAGAAGTCGATTACCGTGATGTGTGCATACTGAGGATTTTACAACGGCTTCGAACACGCACTCAGATCATATTTTAGTCGAATAAGGTGTATTGAAAGTGATAACCACTACACTCTAACAATAAAGGTGTCAGGAGGTGTATTAAATTTCTGTGGTAATCACCTCACACACACGCTACGGATTCGCTGGATGGAAGCTAGCATTGAAACCGGCGTAATATTACTTAAACGGATCTTAATTAAGCGTGGAGAGGGTGGGGTGTGTATCAGTTTGAGAACCCAATCTCCCTGCTTCTGAATGCTGAGAAATCACAACTGATGCGTCAGAGCAAATGGAATGATCTCTGTCTCTCTGTCTCTCTCTTTGAGCTCGTCCTCGCCGTAGCCTTTCAAAGCTAAAAGCCTTTTGCTTTGAAAGCATAGACACTTTAGTGCTTTTACTATCACTCGGCAGATATAAATATAATATCACTGTTGTTCTGGAGGTTTATGGGATGTGCTTCGTATTGTCGCTTCTTGTTGCATCCTGCAGCGTTTTTATGATACATATATGTACGTATATAAATTAGAGACCTAGATAGTTGACACTAATTTCCCTCATGCGGTAGATTTGCACTGATTCTAATGTATTTTTAGTTTTGGCTAGAGATATAGTAATAATAATACTAGTTAGTAATACTTACTAGTAATAGTAAGTATAGGGTTAGGAATACTTACTAAATAAAGCTTCATTTAAGAAAAAAAAAAAAATCCATAATATAAAAGTCTTGCACCCTGTAGTTTGTATTGGCTCCGGCAGTGCACAAGTCGTTCTACTTGCTTAATGGAAGTGCGATAATGAACAAACTACTCTAGCGAGATGACATAGCTAGCTAATGTTTATAGAGAAATTTGGCCAGTGATATATTTTCTACCCCGACATTACACATACATGCCTCTTGTAACTTTTATTTTAGAAGTAAAATGAAACATGAAATGTGTTGTCTCAGCTGTTGCCGCAGAATAATGTTGTAACACTTCCTATATCTAGGATGAATTAGGAACACATTCATAACATGTTATAATGCATTCATAAGGAATTATAGACATCGTTATGATTATTTAGGAATACGCACTTGAGTTTAGAGCAAAAAACACCAATACCAAACAAACTCAACTCCACGTATAGGGGCATTATAATTGGGTTATAAAACATGATCCGTCTGTCAATAATCTACACTCTTAAATGAAATCTGTATATAAATCTGTATATACAGGGTGTCCTATAAGTCCAACATCATAGGGCTAATGTATATTTTGATATTTTTACAGGCCACGATGTATCTGAGCAAGGATCTGACTCCTAGGAATCTGTGTATTGAGAAAAATAGTGGACATATTGAGAAAGTTATTTCGTTTTGCGGTGTTTTATTTTTTTTCCCCTATGATGCTGGAGTTATGGGACTTACTGTCCACTTTAGTTACCAGTTACCAGTTAAACATCAGGGCAGGTCTCAGTGGTGGTGTAAAATTAATGCAGTTTCTTTGATATTGGTGATATAATGCATTCTGTTAACAATTAATGATGCATTATAACCAAAGTGAGTTCATAAGTAATTATAATTATATGGAAAAAGCTTTATACAGTACAGTGCAAAAGTTTTAGGCATCCTATTTTTTTTTTTTTTTTTTTTTTTAGTACAAACTTTGTTATAGATTTTTTTATTTTATGACTTCTACATGATCAAGTCAGTACAAAAAAAACATTTTAGATTCCCAAACATTAGTTTTCTGGCACAAAATTAAATGTTACAGAAAAATGTTTGTATGTCATTAAAGAAAGGAGCGTATTACGTAAGAGACACTTTTCAGACAAAAAACACAATGAAGGCTGCTGGGTTTTGTTGCAAAAATAAGAAGCGAGTGGGAAAGTCAAAGTCTCCATAAGAACTGTGGCTGGTTTTGCAAGATGCTCAATAAAACTTACCAGCTCATTTCCTTATAAAACTGCACACATTGTACTGGAGACTACTATTTTTATTTTTATTTTTATTTTTTTGTCACACCAAATATTAACTTTGTTTCATTTACTACTGTTTACTGCTCTTTATGGTTGTTGTTTTTTTTGTGTGTTTTTTTTAATTAGAAACATTTAATTTCATTATTTTGAAGGCATCTTTGCTCTACAGCATTTCTTTGCATGTGCATAAAACTTTTGCACAGTACTGTATATATACTGTATATAGCATCTTAAGAATAGGTCATTATACATATCGTCTTCCAAGAAAGTGTTACAATAAGTGTACTGTCACACCGATGCTTAAAATGAGGAAGGATGTTTCAAGAGCCTGTTTCGACATTTTAACACAAGCACATGCCTGCGTGTTTGAGGCTCACCCTGTAGATCAATGTGCACCTTGGCTAATTTGATTAAAAAAATCTACTTAGCCTGAGATGAGGTCAATTTGTTCAATTGTTCTTTCAAAATTAATCTGAATAGTGCATCATGTGGTCAGAATTTCTAGTCCAGTGTACTAGGTGGTCTAGCAAACATAAATAAGTGATACTAAAAGAGATTTAGAGCCTAGTTCACAATGTATTAAAGAGGTCTGCCATTAAAAGTGGGTATCTAATGTATAAGCCAAGCACCAAAAAATGGTGATTCATTGCTGTCAGAATATTAGAGTAATATTTACAATGAAAAAACAGCACTACACAGTATGAAACATAATAAAACTACACGAATGTGTAACTTGGTTCTATAATCCAGAAATGTGGCTTACTGTATATTAGGGAAGAAATAAGCCATACGGATCACGGTCTTATACATCATCAAAGGACTGTAGAAGCCTAGATTTAAGATTTATGGTGGAATATTTACACAATGCCTTGCTCTGTTCTTATCTTTCTCTGCGCGTGTGTGTGACTAGCCAAGCAGGTGCGTAAATCAGATCGACGAGGTGTGCGAGACAATAGAGAAGAGCATTAACCAGGCGGTGCAGAAGACCTTGGACCAGCTGGAGAAAGACTGTGACCTCATCGCCTCCTCCATCAGCAATAAGCTGGAGCAGGACAGGTTTGTTCATCTCTCAGCCTCCACTTCTTGTCTCCACAGATACGATGACTCATTTTCATTCTGCCGTTCATGCAACAGTGTCTTTTTAATCTTTGAACGCTTGATATCTTAACCCTTTCCTGCATGGTGTTGCCATATGGCAACAATTAATTTATTGGACGCCTCTGTGAAAGCGGGTTTTGCTTACCAAAAGCTAGCCAGTTAACATTAGTGATCATGAATGTTTACTTTCTCAAAACAGTGAACTGTATGGTCAGTGATGCAGATTAAACAATTACTACTAATATATCTATGTTGGCTGATCTAAAGTAAATACTACTATAAACGTTTCAAGTAGTGAAGTGATATTTTATTTACTGTTGACGGTGTGAGTGGCCATGTTCACATGACCAGGAATTCCTAGTTGAGGGGGTGGTTTGCTAGTGGAAGTTGAAAATTCAGTCTTACAAGCTTTAGCGGAATGCTGCATAAGAATGAATCGCTGGGTTTTAGGCAAAAGGGGCGGGGCCAAGCAGCTCTGTTCTGGCTAATTTCCAGAATAAAATATAGACAAAATATACACTTGTGAAATGAAGAAACGAGCCAAATTCCTTGCATGCCATCGTTGCAAGAGAGTTCTTTCAGATGCATTGTTAAATTGTTGTAATCGTTATATGTTTGGGGGAAAATGTTAAAAAATGTCTAACTGCACCTTTAAACCTGTGATGTTCTTCATGAGAGCTGTGAAACGTTCTCTGCTCTCGCAGGAGAAACGTGAGTTATAATAAGAACAGCCGCTTTAACGCCTTCCTCTGCGGGTTTCTGTCCATCTTCCTTCCCGCTGTCTTCATCATCGGCTTTGTCATCAATACATTTATTGCCCCGGGGGAGCTGGGAGCCCTGGTGGGTGATGGGCTTGCCGTAACGCTCTACAAAACATCGGTATCCACTTACACACACGTTCATGAAATTATTTAGTGTATCATTAAATTTGAGTCACGCAGGTGTGTATGTGTGTGTGTGTGTGTGTGTGTGTGTGTGTGTGTACTTTTTAAGGAAATAGTGCTGTATCTGTGGGAATGGATCCCTGAAGACGGCCAGGTGGTGGCTGTGATCATCTTCGGTGTGACCTGCTACTTTTTCCTCGTCCTCGCCAGGTATTTTGCACGGTAAGTGAATTCTCTTCAGCACTGTGGTGCAGAAGGTTTCGAAACACAAGAGGGCACTGTAACCTTAAAGCTGAACTCCTAGAGTCCACGAATTTGTCTATTGCACTTCCTTTTGTGCCATACATATAAAGTCCCTCTCATTAATAAGGTTTTTGTGTATCTGTTTTCCATTTACTGATATATAATGGAATACGGTTTAAGGAAATATATCGCATTTAGTTGCAAATCGTATTTTTAGGACAGTAAGCCACCCTTCAGTATACAGTACACCTCCCACACCTCCATGTGTTGTACGATTGCACGAGTTACTCAGGATGTCTCCTTAAAATACTATGCACTGTTATAGTTAAGATTTATAGTTAAGTATAATAACTTTCTGTCATTATGTTACAAAATCTATAATCAGCAAGATATCCTCACTAAAAATATTTTTAAAAAGTATATTTACTGAGCTCAAATAATGCATTTATATTCACATTAGAGCATCACCCGAAGGTGTAGACATTTATATTTGTAATAAATGACTTCAGAATTCTTATAGGGCTTCACAGCGACAAAGAAAGCTATATTATAGCAACAGATTACACCAGATACACCAGAGGTAAAGCTGTTTTGGGCATTCGGACCAGAGAATGTAGCACTACAGTAATAAACAAAATCTACTGTTAACTAACCATAACCCTGGATTAACATCCACTGATCATTAAAACAATTTTGAATAATTAAAGTTCTTCATTTACTCCCATAGGAGCTTTAATTACTGATGATCTGCTGCCTGTTTCATTTTATTCAACATTCTTTCACCTTGTTGTTTTGTCTGATTTATTGTGTTGTTTTGTCTGATTTATTTTGTTGCTCGAGTTGGCTCCCTGATCTTATCTGATACACTGTTCATGTTTTCTTGGTCAAATAATAGAAATTATAATAAAAAAAAGAAAGAAAAAGATTTCAGAGCAGTGGAAGCAGTAACTGAATAAAAATGACATACATTTATGACCTTGTCATATCTTTAATGACTGCTTCAGCATTTGATTGACATGTATTTATGTGTTCTGACTCCTCGTCGTCCTCCTCCTCCTCCTCCAGTCAGAGCAGTAAAACTCTCACCAAGAAAGAGAAGAAGAATCTGATGGAGTGCAGTGAATATGTTAAGGATGTCCTCAAAGCTAAAAAGGTAAGACCTGGCAAAGAATAAAACACTCAAGGGTGTGCTGTTACTGGAAAATAATCAGTGATAGTGTGAAGCGGAGTTACTGTTAAAACCCTTGAAAAAGTTGATTGTTTTACTATAACAGCACATCCTGAAGTGTTTTATTCCTCTCAGACCATTGCAGTTTGCTAACAATTACTAAAGAACAACACGTCATACTATTTTATCCATTTATAGTTGTGTTTAATGTTGTGAAACGTCCGCAGAACAAGTTAGTTCCTGTCACGTTATAACAGCTATAAACAGTCATTCCCTCAAAGAGAAAAAAAAAGTTCTCTTGTTACCGAGAAGCCAGAAATCTGTCCATCCTGAAGACTTTCCTGTGGTGGAAACTTACAAAGCGCTGACACTGGAGACTCCTTCCATAAATTTTAAATACATGTCTCCTTATTTTTTTGTTATAGTCCCTGTGAAGTGCCTTGAAACGCGCAGCATTATTCAATGTGTTGACGTAATTTCCACTGAAACAGGAAGTCAGTGTGGGACATATCGAGTGGCTCCTCCCCCTTTTAAAATAGTCAGTAGCGTTTAGCTTACCTTACAGCCCGGGCTAAGCCGCACTTGACAGTTAGTACCATGGATTTTTATAATGTTGGGGGCGGGACACTTCAGATTCTAGAGAGCATTTGATTGGACAGAAAATCTGATGAGAAGCTGAAGTGCAGAATGATGTCATCAATATTCGATCTGTTAATCCGTATTAGTGGTAGAGAGAGACTGTACATCTTGAATGCATATATCTTCTGAATGCGAACTTTGCCACTGTTTCAGGGCACATTAGCTTATAGATAACCTTAAGACGAACATATTCATACTAAAAGCCACAAAACTTAGGTGTGGCGCATCCACCACTCACTCTGTGAGTTAGATGTTGCTATAGAAATGATAACATATTAAAACAAACGCATTAATATCAACCTGTGATTTACCTTCTGACCAATCAGATTCGAGAATTCAGCAGCGCTGTGGTATAACAAATTTTAATGACACTTAAATAATGTATATAAATGTATGTATCTCTTGTGAACAGAAGAAACTCTACGAAGAATATTTGAAGCAGTGTGCAGCCGAATACGACTTCAACTGAACAGGTACAATGTGGAAGACTCATGAACAACGGGAATTTCATAGCAGGAAAATGTAGCAAGCACACCTTCAGGTTCAATCTTATGACAATTCACTATTAACGCATATTTATTATGTGTGGAAACTATATAGTTCTTACATGTTGTATAGGGGTCAGTTGTATGTACTCCAGCTTCATAAGTGACAAAAATACTCAGTGCCTTTTTTTGTTTAACGTGAACGAATGATCTCGAGAACTTAGCACCAGCCTGTATGTATTTTTCCTGCATCTATTTAATTCATCCAGCAGAATAATACTGTTTACAAGTCAATAAGATGCGCTGATTCAGTGACTCAAAGTTCTAGTGTATATTTAGAGCCAGATCGAAAAGTAAGTAGGCTTTAAAAGCTGATGTGTCAATGTGAACATGTTCCTGAAGACAGGGTTTGCTTTGTCAGCCACGTAAACGATAAACTGTGACTTCGACTTCAGACTTACTACTTTTTTTTTCCCCCAAAATTGTGAACATTTACACCGATCAGCCATAACATTAAAACCACCTGCCTAATATTGTCCCGCTTGTGCCACCGAAACAGCTCTGACCCGTCGAGTCACCCTGAAGGTGTATTTGGCACCAAGACATTAGCAGCAGATCCTTTAAGTCCTGTAAGTAACGAGGTGGGGCCTCCATGGATCGGACTTGTTTCTCCAGCACATCCCACAGATGCTCGATCGGATTGAGATCCGGGGAATTTGGAGGCCAAATCAACACCTTGTTTTTCATGTTCCTCAAATCATTCCGGAACAATTTTTTGCAGTGTAGCAGGGCGCATTATCCTGCCGAAAGAGACCACATCTTTGCTGAAATAACATCCACATGAATGCCAAGACCCAGTCGTCTAGCCATCACAATTTGGCCCTTGTCAAAGTCGCTCAGATCCTTACGCTTGCCCATTTTTCCTGCTTCCAACACATCAACTTTCGAGAACTGACTGTTCACTAGCTGCCTAATATAATAATAATAATAAATATATATTAATATATATATAACGAGATAATCAATCTTATTCGCTTCACCTGTTAGTGGTTTTAATGTTATGGCTGGTAGGTGTATGTATGTCAGGGTTTTGGTGTTTTACCTTCCTATATAATGCTGTGATCTTGATCTTAAAGCCAAAAGTCATTTTTACTTTGCTTGTATAAGAATATAATAGAAAATGCTGTAATACTACTCAAAACTGCACCCTGTTCACTGTAGAATGCACTTAATTTGCGTGTTTTGGGATCCATACTCATGTTTTACAATATATTCGTGTCCAAATTATGTAGTGGTACATAATACAAATAATGCACATTACTGCCACAGGTAATAGAGTTACAGCATGTTTTACTCTGTGCCATTTCAACAGTCACACTGTATGAGATGATCTTGGACGAATTCTATAACAGTCTGTACGATAACGAGGAAGATCCTCTAATGGTAGAATAGCGATTGAAGAAAATGACTGATCATCAGTCAGTGTGATCCAGGCTCATGCAGAAAGCAGGCTCATATTAATAGACTATTAATTTGTCAGAGTGAGCTTGACGTAATAAGGATATTTATTTCTGTTTATTAGCATTAAGTATTTGCGTTTCGCCATTGCCACTAGTGTATTTTTGTAGCCATCTTGTGAGTTCGGTAATCCTATGCCGTCCTCTTATTGGTGGCTTTTAGATGAGCGTCATAACTGCACTCACACTCACACAGAGATTTTAATCGCAAATTTCTGACACTGCCAGAACTTGGTCGTTGAATGCCTTTGGTCCCAATGCCATTAAACTGACCAAATCACGAGCCAAGAAGAATTTTTTTTTACGATGTGCAGTTTTGTCTGTGACAGCAAAATCAGGACGAAAAACACAGTGTAAATCAGGCTTAAGACATGACAACACATCATGAAGCCCACATTAGGAAGCACAATTTATGTCTGTAGTTATAATATTAATCCTTGTGTCCTGACTTCATGGATTTGGGGTTTTTTAGTCCCCTTGCACTGCCGATTTTAGAGTTTCCTGCTCATCCCATTCCACCATTTGTTGTTTTTAATATGATACCAATATCAGAACTCAGGGTCAACCCACACTGATACCGATCCAATCTTGACGTCCTGTTAGTAAGGTAGCAGGCAAGTTAAGAGAAAGCTTCGAGGTATGACTTTTAAGTTAACCCGTGTCCTGTGTGTATGTGCCTTATCGGTATTGTATCACAGCAACGCATTAAGCCAATAGGTTTCCAGGGCTATGGCACAGAGCCACGCCCCCTCCAGGGCTGGGGCAGTGCGTAACAGTGTAACATTACGGTATAACATTATAGTAGTTTCATTAAATTTGAAGTGAATAAATGAAGAAAATATGAGATGAATTAAGAAAAACACAAACATGTTTAACAAAATTTTATCCGTAAATGTTGTTTTAAATCCACACTAGAGATAATCAGTACTCGTAAGTGAACCGCGCACGGTAATTTTGCTCCTCTCAGGAAACTGTAGGCTGGTTATTTTCTAGTTTAAAAATATACACTACATACATATCAGAAAGCCATTTAACTCTGATTGAAGGGATTTCTTCGGGAAAAATTAAGGAAGGTTACTCAGTAATAGTAAGTCAAACTTATTTGTCCTTGGTTCTTGCCTGTCTGAGTGGCCTTAATGACGATAAGGTGGTTATTGTAAGCTGAGTGATTGTGGCTGGTCTATATACAGTATAGTGAAATCATTCTGCTTTGTTATTGTCTGTTTGTGCAGCTTCGGTGTGGTGATGAGTGATCGATCCTTCTGGGTCAGTTTCGTCACTCCACCTTAAATATGAAATATTACTATTCATGATAGGTGTCTGAAAGCAAAAAAACATGCAGTGCAGCGGGACTAAATAAGCAAAACTGGGAAATATCGACCTGTTATCAACTCACCGTTTTCATTGTTCATTATTTCCTCAATAAGAAAGAAAAAGCAATGTAAGACTGTTTTTATTAGGTACACAAATAAAATAACACCATCACCAAACAAACTGTTAAGTGTAAGGTTTATTGTTTGCCAGTTTTCTAGGTATTAAATCAGTTTTCCTGTCAACTTTGTAAAAATGTTTTCTAAATGCATTTTCAAATCCTCACTCCTTTAATAACGGTGCTGTCTAATTTATTAAACGTCTCCTGGAGGTGATTCGTTCTTATGCTTTTGTAAGTTTATACTCGCTTCATTTCAAAATAATTAAAACCTCATGTTTGGTGAAAAATGTCTTCCATACTGAACTGACAAAGCTCTGCTCCATTACTGTGACTCTTTTGTCTTTTGTATTGTAACTGCTGATGAAGTAAATCGTTTAAAAATAATATTACCCTGGTTGTGTTGTTGAATCTTTTGGCTTAATTAATGGCCACTTATGCAGTGTTCAATTACTCAGATGTTAACTGTTTTTAATTAATTAAGTTAATGATGTGACTTGCTAAATTTTCCAGTTATTATTCTGTATTACTATACATTCTGGAGTGCATTATATCTCTCACACCATGGCAGCTTGCCAAAAATTAGAGACTTTTATTTTTAACGAAGCACACATCATTGTTATCCGTTTGTAATCATATTTAACAGAGTGGAACATCTGTGAAACAAGCCATCACATTACAGCAGCTATAAACATTAAGATCTCTCCCTAGGCTTTGTCTTTTTTTTTTTTGTCTCTCTCTTGACTGATTTTCTTTTCTTGTGTATAAAATGCAGGGATATGATATATGAATATCAAGAATTATATGTGAAATAAATAATTTAAGATTGTTTGAAATTGTTTCTTGAAATTATAGTTATAGAAATAAACAATATACATCACTGACAGTTAGGGTTGTACAGTTAGGCCAACTCAGTGTGATCATTTCAATGATTCCTGGAGACTTTGAAAATTGATTTTGGTAAAATGTATAATATTACGTTAAACCTTTCGTCCTAAATTATTTTAAAACGTCCGGATTTTTTGTTTTTTTTATTACTTAAAATATAAAAATGCAAAATCCAGCTCATAATGATTTATGAGAACATATTAGCATGTTAGCAGGCTGTGGAGTGAAGGAGTGTGAGGGAGTGTCTATAAAATGACTGACAGGATAGCCATGTAAACACATAAGGTAGTTTAAACCATAATTTTTTTTATTAAGTTCTACATCTGCTTATTCGTATTATTAGTAAGAAAAATAATTGACTATTGCATCTTTAAATTGACTGTCCGTAAGTGTGGACGCTGTACATGTAAAGGTCGAATATCCTATTACAATGCATTCGGCCTGGGCTGCAGCGCCCCCTAGTGGCGGCTGCATAGCGTTATAGACTCAGCAGGAACAACACAAAAAATCAAACATAAAGTAAATTATAAAACAATGCTAAGATTGGTTTAAACAGTGCTGTCGTGCAGTGCTGCCCTGAATATATATATATATATATATATATATATATATATATATATATATATATATATATATATATATATATATATATATGATTTATTGAGTAAATTTGTTGAGGGAATGTGTTACTTGAACAGCAGAACGATAGCCAATCAAGGACGCTTGCCAATCAAGCAGAGTCGGATGTTGGATTAAACACAAACAAACAAACAAAAAACTTATATAACAACGAATGACATAAATACTAAGGACACGAGTGAAAACAATAAAATTGCTCATGAAACCGAAGAAACCGAACTAGGCACTCGAGCAGAGAGACTACAGAGAGCAGTGAGCGTTTGTTTATTCACCACCTTGTTTTTTCAGCTATTGGCTAACGCTAATACGCTAATGGGTTTGTTGCTAACACTGTTGCCATTTGAGCTCTCTCTCTCTCTCTCTCTCTCTCTCAAGTGAAGTCAAATAGTCAAAAGGTTGCTTTATTAGCATGACAAATATAAGATAAGATAAAATAAAAAAAACAAGGAATAAAGAAGAATACCCATATATCTATCTATATATATATATATATATATATATATATATATATATATATATATATATATATATATATGTGCTTGTGACGTGGTCACTCACTGTCCCTCACCTGGTGGCAGGTGTGTGTGAACTGTGCTGCTAGTGTGCAGCTCTCTCTGTGCTCTGTGTGTGCATGTGTGTGTGTGTGAGAGAGAGAGAGAGAGATAGATAGATAGAGATTTTGACTGAAATCTAGCGAAAGTTTAAATTATGCATGAGATATTAAATTAATTAATTGTTTCAGTGGATGCAAAAAATGCAAATATTACATGATTTTTAAGTATTTGAATGACTGGCAGGCCAAAGTGCTGTTTTCCAAGTGCTGTAAAAAAAAAAAAAATTTTTTTTAGTAAGTTTTATTAATGCTTTGAGTCATTTATCTGAAACATGGGCAGAGGTGGTTGTGAAGGACACTTGACCTGTGTTTAGCCTTGTATACATACACAAGCCCTTCATGGCAACTGACATATGGAGATGTTTATAAATTCCAAGCTCCGAACACTTTACTGAAGCATGGTGTTCATGGTGGATACATAAAAACTACATAAGCCCTCAATGACACTTCATAAAAAAAAGAGCGAAAGACTGAGTTGTTCTATTTTGATGTTATATAACGCTTGGTGAGATAAGAGTTGTGCCATAAGGTTGTTATGACGATGAGCTGCATCAAGATATGACCATTATGCGACTCCGATGTAACAGAAGCTACAAACTGTCAGGATACTCTAATGTAATGTCATAACACAACTTTATATCACTCGACACAGATGTTATGTCGACCTGAAGTCAAAATTGACAGAAGCAGTTTTGATGACAGCCGACGCTTTAACATTTAGATAATACTTTAATGTAGGTTTATATCAAGTGATATTAAGTGCTTATGTAGATGCAGATGTTATGTATACCCATGAACACAACCCCGTGTTAGCTTGGAGTCTCCTTACTGTAATGCTGACTATAAAAAACTTGTCAATTAACATAACCTACTTTTTATTATAAATCATGTCTTGTTTGGTCTGTTTTCTTTTTCTTTTTTTCTTTTTTTTGGCTACATTAAATGACGGAGTCCTTAAAGTTGACCAATTTAATTATTAATGGATCAGAACTAGAGAATTATTCTAATAATAATTAATATACAGTACACATGATTTAACTTGCAGCAGACATTATTAACACCGTGCTGTTATAATAATTCATTGTCGTATTCTTTAATAATTAATTAGCACCTTCTGACCAATCAGAATCGAGAATTCAGTTCAACAGCAGCGTGGATGGATAATTCGGAATGATAATTTCATAAACACGGAGGCAAAAAAGAAAAGAAAGAAAGAAACCCGAAGAATTTAAAAGCAACAAATTTATTATTTTTGTTTTCAACAGCACAAACCCCTTTTATATGATCCTCTTATCCCTGAGTTAGTAACAAAAAGGAGCTTTAGGAGGTCAAATCTACCAGTTCAGCATTCAGAATTATTGCATACTATCTAAAAATAGAATTATTCATCAGTCAATTAATCAATTGATCCGTCAATCAATAAAAGATAACAGCACATACAAGCTTATAGTTTTATATCGCTAGCATTATTATTATTATTATTATTATTATTATTATTATTATTATTATTATTATTATAGAGGTATAACTTTAAATATGTACTTATATTACTTTTTTGTGCAATTAACCAGCAAGGCAACCAAAGTTACCATAAGAGGTACATTATATTAAAGAGCCGTTAGTCAGCATTAAGGGCCTGATGCCAAGGGAACATGCTTTTCTCCATTGAAAGGGCCGTTCAAGCTACTGATTTGATTTTATTAGATATTTCTACTAGTCTGCTGTAATACCAGGCCTCCTTAATTTATTAAAAAACAGACTCACATACATTAAAGACCTGTGGGACGTTCAAACGCCCACTAAACGGCCCGAAACCTGGCCTCGGTCCTACTCCGACTTCAAGCAAGACGTACGTGTGCTAACGATCACAGTTGATTAGCCTATATTTTTAAATACTCAGCATGATTTCTCAAAGGCGTTTTGTTTTTTTTTTTGTTTTTTTTCTGAAACAAGGCGATGTCATAGCAAACGTCGTACCAAAGTTGGCTTACAAACATGAAAGCTGCAGATCTGTACAAAGGCCAGGTATGTGATCTTTTAACACCGTAGCTAATCGGTAGCGTTACAAACTTGCCAAGGTTTAGTAGAAACAAAACCATCACGTAATGTTACAATGCATTTCCAGGTAACAACTATTTACAATGTTGCATGTACAAAACAAAAAAAAAAAGTGTTCCCCTTTCACTGCCCCCTTTATAAACACTGTGTACAGGTAGTTGCTTCGTACGCCAGCGGAAAAGGCCAAGCTCAGCGTCAACATCGGCGTCCGAAACCCAACCGTTCTCTCGTTACAAAGCAGCTCTGGTTTATTTTAAGGTTAGTGTTGCGTGTAGGTGTATTCACAGCTCTGTGTAGAGTCCTGGGTTTTCAGGAAACAGCTTCATGCCACATGTGAGCCCAGGTTTGGCATTTACGCTGCGTAAATGTGCAGGAGATTCTTTAGGTACTCAACCCGCTACGCATGCAGGGTCCCAAATCAGCAGCACTGACATTAAACAGCTCCAAATGAAAGTCTGGTGGATTCTCACGGCAAACCTTTATCTATCAACCATGAGATATCTCCTGTCCTGAAAAAAAAAGCAAAAAAAAAAAACAATAATCACAATCAACATGTGTTCGATATTGACTCAGTGTGTGTATACTTGATTTAACAAAGAAAAGTAAAAATAAGTAAAGAATAAAACATGATGGTACAGGAAAATGAGGCCCGACACAAAGCGAAGTTACTTCTACCACAGCGAAGTTGATTATCTTCCCATAACAGCATGTTCCACAGAGTTTTATTCCTCTTTTATACCATAGCGATTTGCCAGTGATTACAATGTTTTATTTATTAATGAATTACACATTATGCTTTTCAGCAAATTGTAGTCTGTTTGACATTTAATGTTATGGAAAATAAGTTTGTTCCTGTTATCACTTACTTTATAACAGCTATAAACAGTCGTTCTGTCACTAAACCCTTTTATTTCCCAATCTTGAGGTTGAAGTACCGAGAAACCAGGAAGTGCAAAGTCATCTGTCCTGAAGATTTTCCCATCTTGCGAAACGTATAGATTGTTACAAAGCACTGACACTGGGGACTCCTTTCATAACTGATACATAATCATCTCCTAACAGACAACATCACCATATGGACAATTATACGTTTTTTTTTTCTTTGTAAAAAATAAAAAGGTGTTTAACCCATTTATTATTAGACTCCGATTAGGTTGAGCGTCCGCCGTACATACGAGTCCCTGTGAATGATTTGTAACTATAGAAACGATAGCGTATCAGGACGAGTGCATTAATATAAACCCGTGATGCTGTTAGTGGAAATGAATCAACAGATTAATCGACCAATCAGAATCGAGAATTCAACAAGTGCCGCGGTATACAGTAAATGTATTATTATATAATTGACACAGATGTATGCGTCCGTACTTGCCGTGCGTGAACATCCTTCGTTTCATGAAAGCACAACAGAAAACAGGACAAAAAGAGTTGTTTGGTTGATTTTTTCACACTCGCAGTTTAGGTACAACAAAGGAAGCTTTTACTGCTTCACTAATATTTTACTACTTATTTCAAGTATATTCCATGATACCATGCAACGGGTCTGGCTCGATCCTTGTCTGCCTGGTTTTCTTTTTTTATGGCCTGTAAATTAGCCCCGCCTCCAGCAACAAAGCCCTGCATCAACCACTTAGACTCCCCAAACTCTCCGCTAATTATTTTGATAATCATCGTAATACCGAACATCGTAAAGCGTAACGTCTTACAGTCCATGCATACGGTGATATTAATAGTAAATGTGTGTAGTTATGAAAGTGAAGGATGCAAGTCTGGTCCTATCAACGGCTCCTGGAGTTCCAGAGTTTAGACGGAAAAAATGTACTCACTCCACATCACGCTTCTTAACCGTCTTTCCAGAACCGAAGACTTCCGCGACCCGAGAAACAATGGGGTCGTAGTTCATACTGGCCACGGCGATCACCTCCTCACTCCTACAGAGACAGTGGAGTCAAAGAAAGCACCATGAGCTCCATTTAGGTACTGTATATACTCCATAGCAGTGTCATTTTTGTATTTGTATGCAGTGTACTGTATATAACACAAGCACAATACGACTAAATGTTGTTCAGTCCTAAACTGTGTACATATCCTGAAGCAAAGATTAAATCATTTTGGGGGCATGTTGTTATAGGAAATAATCAACGATCAACATGTTACTACCACAGAATCTTGTACTACAGCGATGTTTATTTATTAAAGAAAGATGCGTTGTACTTTTTGTCCATTTATAGTTACACTTACTGTTGTGGAACGTCTTAATGTTAAAGTTTTCAGCCTGTGATTTGCTGTGATGAGTTGCAGTTATAGAAAATTAAGCATCATTTTCTGACCAATCAGATTCAAGAATTCAAGAGTGCTTTGGTATAAGAGGTGTGTATGAACCCACACAAACAAAAAATAACCCAGTCACTCTAGTGTGGTGATTCAATTGGCATTCTCTATGCCAGACATTTTCTTTTTCTTTTTTGTGTATTCTGAAGAAATACATCAGGCCATGTGATCTGTAATCAATCAAATTACACCCTCCCTCCCTCTCTCTCTCTCTCTCTCTCTCGCTCACTCTCTCTCGCTCTCTCTCTTTGGCTGGTAGTCACCATACGACAGGGGAGAACTATCAAGAGGGGAGGAATTGGTACTGACTGTTTCGAGAGATTTATACGGTGTAAAAAGGTTCTACATCGTGGTTATTTACTTACTTCGTGTAGAACGCCACAAATTTCAGCTCGTCCAAGTCTCCCTGGATGATGACGTCATCAAAACCATCCCCGTAACCTTTGCCAAGAAAAGTAAAGAATGTGTAAGATTGTTTAAAACGAGTGGCAGTATGTTGGGAATGAACGGTAAAAATGAGAGAAAAGATGCTTGAGGAATGATAGTATGTCGATTTATGTGCGCATTACACATGGAATCTTCTTCACCTGCATAGCGTATGCTTTTTCCAAACATCGCAGTCCAGAAGTAAGGCACCGTTCGAATATCTGAGGCTTTTCCCATCATGCCCAGAGCAGCAACCCGCCCTGCAGAGGACAAAGTGTTGCTTTTAGACTGAATTAATTATACACATCATGAAAAATCTGTCCACTGAAGATATGGTACAGTCAGTATGCTGTACTGAACAACTGTCGCATATATGAAGGAAAAGAGACGTCCCCCCCCCCCCCCCCCGGTGCTCACCATGGACATGAGCCATCTGCCAGTGAGGGATGTTCACCTTCTTATTGCCACGGAGAGCCAGCGGGAACGTCACTACATCCCCACCAGCAAACACTCCATCCACGTTCGTCTGCATCATCTGAGAATAATAGAGAGATATCGAGACCATTGAATTGAGAGAATTCAAGACCATTTTAATGTCTAATGATAAATAATACATGGTTTTATTTCCTTATTCGTGTTTTATTTATCATTATCACATAAGCTACAGTGTAGTTAAAACGTAGTATACTAAGTATGTTCCAGATTCACTTGTAACTATGACATACCTACTTACTAAATACAATTTTACATACCGTAGTCTAAAATAAAGTGCTACTATCAACATATAAGTGATATTTGTACCTTGTTCACAGTTACGAATCCCTTGGAGTCCATGTGCAAGCCACTTTGTTTGAGAAATGCAGTAGCAGGAGTTGAACCTGAGGATTCACATCACAGCAGTTCTTACTTTTTATTGATTTAAAGCAGATAACATAACAAATTTAAAGAAAAAAAAAAAAAAAACGAAGGAAGGAAACTCCATTTGACTGGCAGTGTAGTAATGTGTACTGTATGCATGTCAGAGTGAGACTCACCTGTGCCAATAACACACACGTCTGCTCTTAAGACCTTGCCGCTTTTCAGCACTACTTCTTTTAACTGATGAAAAGCAAGAGAGAGAAGAGAGAGAGAGAGAGAGTTCTTTTCTAGCTATCAGTTAATCAAAATGCAAAAATGTGCTATATATAAAAAAAAAAACGATATAAGGTCAGATCAATCCATCCGATGTTTAAAAAGAAAACAATGTATTAGCACATTACGTTATTATTCTGTTTACGCTGTGGTTTTGCTTCAGGACTATCAGTTGCACTCTCCATCAGAGACAAGCGTCAGACAATAATCACATTCCTACCGCTTATTTACACAACTCCAGGTGAAAAGACAGACACACAGGCGGAAAGAATGAAGGAACAAAAGCTGACGAGACAATTCGAAAGGTAGCAAATGAGGAAGGTGTGGAAACAGAGAGAGGTGAAGTAATAGTCCATCCATCAGAGCCCTTCTCCAGCAGAGTTGCTCTCACTTTCTGGATACCTGTCCATGAAGACCTCTCATCTCGGACACCTCGTTCAGCATGTAGAACTTCACCCTGTTCATCTCGAACAGCTACAAGAGGACAGCGCATACGGGAAAGATTACTCAAGAGAAAACCCCGAATAATACATCTCTAAACATTTTGTTTCCAAAGTTTCCAGCCATTTAAGAAATAGCTAACGAGTAATGAAAGCTTGTATGCCACAGCGCTGTTGAATTCTCAAATCTGATTGGTCACAAGGTATTCATTTAATTGTCTTTGACAATATTTGGCAGCTGTCACAGCTTCATATTAACGCGCTTGATCTATTAGGTTAACGTTTCTACGGTAACAGCTAATTCTTGTACGACAGATGCCCTACATAAACGAAATTGTTGAGACGTTTATTTAACATCTATGGAAGGAGTCTCCAGTGTCAGCACAGTCAGAGACAAAGTTTTCTGCAGTTTATTGTTAAAATGACGAGCTGAATTTTTTTTTTTTTTGTCCTATTAACTTCAAGACAGACACACACACAAAAAAAAGAGCCTGGTGAGGGAACGATTGTTTATAGATGCTATAACATAAGTGAGAACAAGAACTAACATGTTTTGCAGACTTTCCGCAACATTAAATTGATACATTTTTTGTTGTAATTCATTCAATAATAAAAAATATAATTGTTGCTGTGGTACAAGAGGAATAAGACTTCTGGGAGTGATGTTATAGGAAAATAATCAACGTCAGGATAGTAACAGTAACTCCGCTTCACGTCTAGCCGCATCACACCACCCACGTCACTGATCGTTGAAGTGTTTTGTACCTTACGTAGCTACCGGTTTAGCATCGTACAAACTCCATGTGTAAATCTGTTGATGTTAACAAGATTCAAAACACAAACTCCTCTGTCCTGAAGACTTTGCTGTGTTGGAAAATGTAAAATTAGAACTTTACAGTACAGACTGTTACAAAGCGCTAACACTGGAGACTCCTTCCAGAAATAAACGTCTCCTTACAGAAAACTTCATATCAACAATTACACACGTTTTTAATTCAATTCAGTTGTATTTGTATGGCGCTTTTAACAATGTTCATTGTCACAAAGCAGCTCTACGGAAAATATTTCAATTCAGGTAATAAATTTTACATTCATAAATGTATCCCTAATGAGTAAGCCAGAGGCGACGATGGCAAGGAAAAACTCCCTGAGACGACATGCGGGAAAAAAAACTTGAGAGGAACCAGATTCAGAAGGGAGCCCATCCTCATCTGGGTGACACCGGATAGTGCGATTATAAATAATTCCCTTCTATAACCGTGTACTACATGGTCAAAAAGTGCAATTGTGTAACCCGGAAATTCATTCTAGTTTTCACATGAAGTCTATTTTGTTGACTGTTCACTGATGGAGTGCAAAACTGTACTGTTCGTGGCTTTTGCAGGCCTAAGCCATCGCAGCAAAACTGTTGCCATACAAGTCCCACTAAGTTGTTACAGTAGAACCGATAACTTATTAGAACGAGCTCGTTAATATAAACGCCTTCTGTCCAATCAGATTAAAGAACTCAACAACACTATGGTATAATGTGCTATATAGGTCAGTCTACATAGTAAACAAGTCAACTGAGGCAGTGCAGTGATTACAGAGACAGTGCAAATTTCCTTTGTTTTTATTTATTTTTTGTTCCATCTTGTCTTTTGTTTTGTGCTGTTTTTACAAATTTCACTCAGTTAACGCTCTCTGCCCATATTCTCCAGTGATTGGCTGTTTTACGAGTCTTGGAAAAGCCCTGATAATCCCCTTCAGCATTTATGTCCTGCTTTATGTTACAGTTCTGAAATGCTGACGCAGATACTTTCAGGCTTCTGCTGCAGGCGAGCGCTCGGCTTGGTGAAATTACATCCAGTCTGATAATGTAGGTTAGATCTCCGGAACTGGGTCCTGAGATGGTATAATGTATCGTCTTGTCCTTGTTCTGCTTGTTGTTCTATTGAGAATGCTATTGAGAAAGCTATGCTTTCTTAACCCTCAAAACATTCCATCTGGGTTTTTAAAACAGATCTTATCTCTTGTGTTTTCTGTATCTGTCCAGAATAGGGTAAGATTGCTGTTTTGCTTCAGTTCTTTACTTATGTACTGGAGCCACAACAAGTAATGGACGTACAGTTTCTTGACATTAGTAAATAAAGGTAGTGACGGTGTTCTCACCTTCATCAGCGCTTTCCCTACTTTCTCCCCCAGAGCTTTACGGAAAGGCACCGCATCGATGCCGATCACAGAGACCGAGTGAGCTTTATCTGTAAGAGCAGCTGCAACCTCCATACCTGAACACAGGTAAGCGCTTATCAGAGCGAAGAATCTGGCCAAAATAAGCCATTTTCCCATATTTTAGTCAATAAACCCAAGACATGTTTGGCTTCTTTAGTTTTGTACTGGAGCTGTGATGCTAATGTGGCCGATAATGAAAGCTTGCCAACCAGACAACCAAACCTGACTTGGGTGGACAAAAATATATTTATTTACACCTTAAATACACCTTAGTACTGGTGAGAACATTCCACACATCTGTAGCTAGATTACTTTTACGACTACATGTACCTGAGCCACTAATAAAATGACATACTTTTGAGAATAGTACATAATGAATGAAACATTAAGCTCCAGCATGACCCATGTGAGATAATGTTTAATGGAAATACTGCAACTTTTGTCATGACATCTCACCTATAAACGAGGTCCCCACAATGACTGCGTTCTTGCTGCTGGCCAGTCTGGCTATGCTGTTCGCATCCTCAGGAGTTCTCAGATGAAACACGTTGCTTACATCTTTACCTTTGAAGTTTATGGACTTGGGCCTTCGAGTAAAAGAGAGAGAGAATAAGAGAGAGAGAGAGAAATGAGTTTATCAGTCACCATCAGGTCACTTTTTTAATAATAATAATAATAATAATAATAATAATAATAATAATTTCTTAGATTTATATAGCACTCTTCTAGGCACTCAAAGCGCTTTACATAGTATGGGGGGAAATCTTCTCAAACCATCGCCAGTGTGTAGCATCCACCTGGATGATGCGATGGCAGCCATAGTGCGCCAGAACGCCCACCACACACCAGCTATTGGTGGAGAGGAGAGGAGGGTGATGTAGCCAATTCAGGGATGGATATTATTAGGGGGCCATGATAGATAAGGGCCATTGGGGGAATTTCACCATGACTTACACCATAATTTTTTAATGACCACAGAGAGTCAGGACCTCGGTTTAATGTCTCATCCAAAAGACGCATTTTTTGGCTCCCTGACATGGTATACAAAATCCTGTCTGATATAATATATAGAACCATATTTATGTCATGCTTCTCTTTCAATTTTATGGTCCCGTCTGATAGTTCGTGGTTGTATTGCATATGTATTTATGTTCAAATACAAATAATGTATAGTATTTTAAGTAAGGAATGGAACACTCGGGGGTGTGGCGGGGGTGTGTTGTAGACTGACACAATATTAGACATATTACAATACATATTAGATGGTATATTGCATAACTATCACTGTTGTAGAAAAGACAAAGTTACAGATGATTTCAACTTGATTATCTAAACAGTTTAATAATGTTTATGTGTTGGGGGGGGACGTAATGGGTTTTTGGCATTGTTTTTCTGGTGTACTGTCTGTTCTTTAATTCTAGACACATTGTCTGTCTCATGCAGACTGGAGATATTTATTTAAAGAGAAGACAGAGGCCATTGATTTGCAGGTAAAATGAATGAATATTGCTCTCCATTTGTTTTTATTGCCAATTTATTAAAGAGCCTTAGTCACAGCTAGGAAATGAAGGATGGTCCAGTGCTGGCATGCAAACCGACATACAGTATAATGAATAGCAATATTCAAACTCAACTCAAACTCAGCTTACATTTGGGTCAGCTATGGTTGGGACAATTTTGAGAGTCCAGATGCACTGAAAAGCTTAAAAGGTGCTGTTTGAAATGTGTTAAAGTGTCTTTAAATCTATTGTAATCATACAGTTTGAAAGATACGCTCTCAGAAAAGGGGCTTAGTGGATAATTAAGGATTCTTTGACTCCTGAAAGGGAATCCTTTCTGATAGGGAAACACTGTACCACGTACCAACATGATCTCCGTGTCCCAGAATCCTCAGCCAAACAGCAGACTACAAATCCAGTCACATGATCTGCTACCTTGTTCAGGTTTCTAAGACTTTTACATCAACACCGTGATACGTTTCCTATCAGCCCACTCTCTATAATAGCTAGGGTAAAGCACTGATGAAGGTGAGAGCATGATCATTAACTATATTTACTAATGTACAGAGATGAATAGTGAAATAGTGAAATATCCTCATAACATAGCATCCTCACTGCGATTAAAACACAAGTGATTTCCTTCTCAGACGTTTTATGTCTTTAGTGAAAATACATTTGATTAGTGGTTGAAATTGGCCTGAAAATTGGGAGCACATCTATTTTTTTTCAAATAGGTGGTTTTGCATGCATTCCGTATGTCTTTCGAAGGGCTGCCTATATATCACATGAAACCATGTCAACTATCAGTAACTACTCGCATCCAATCCCTGCCTGCGTTCTGTTGCTGGGTTCTGCATAGAACCTTTAAGGTGTCCCTCTAGAATATCATCCTAAGAACGTTGAAGTGCTGTAAATTTTCTAAGAACGATGAGTTTAGAATATGGTCCTGCAATGGATCTGGCTAGTGTTTCTGTTTACATTTGTTCTGGCCCGGAAATAAGCTCCGCCCCCAGATACAACAGACTTGCTCAGCCCTGTAACTCAAGGTATACCCCGGATGGGCGGAAAGAGGAAGGATTGACAATGTTTTCAGGTTTAAAAATTACAAACTGCCCCTTTAAATGTAGCTGCTTGCCTTTTGTGAGCCACCTTCTTCCCCACAGTACATTTGTAATTACAATAACTGAAGCTTCTGGCCCAGAATTGCCTGCTTTTCTAAAATTTTGATAGTGTGTCTTGTACAGAAATAATTATTCATGTTTGTGCTTGTACTCAAATAACACCTGAATGAGATAATGATCCTATTCTCAAGATAAAGCACTTAAAGTGCTGACATAAGAAGAATATTTCCTCATCCATGGGAATTGTGTAACAGGACACTGTTGCTAAATTTTCCTATATGTATGAATAGCTAATCTTCAATAGCACAACCTTCACAGCCTGTTCAGCAGGGGAGAATGAGAGCTGACTGAGCAACAACTTCCTCATGAATCAGAGAATTTTCTGTTCACGTCAACACTTCAGAATGCCAAGATTCCCCTCTATAATTTCAGATCGTTCATTTATTCAGGACTCGGCTGAGCTCTGACTAGGACAGAATGATTAATGGCATCCCTGCACCAGTTATGAATCATGAGTGAAGAAATTGTAATAAATGAATGGCACATTTTCTTACACAACGTTTTACCAAAAAACATGCTGTTTTTATATTTTATATAAAAGGTTTTTAGGATGTTTCTATGTAATGTTAATGTTCGTTATATTTCTTATTATATTCATCCTTATTTTTCCTTAATCACATATATTATGGGCCACTAACATGGATGATATTCATCTGTTAGTTGTTTATTGATGTTTATATCACAGCACTGTTGAATTCTTGATTCTGATTAATCAGAGGTTGTTGATTAATTGTCTATGACAGCAGCTCTGACAGTAGTTCCGGCAGCAAGGCAAACCACAGGTTTATATTAGTGCGCTTGTTCTACTACTGTATGTTGTCGAAACGTTATAAAAATTGTGTAATTGTTGACACGGTGACATTTTCTGTGAGTTGATTTAACAATTTTTGGAAGGAGTCTCCAGTGTCAGCGCTTTGTAACAGTCAGAAGTAAAGCTGTAACTTTTTACAGTTTCTTTGTAACACGATAAGCTTCAAGGGAGAGAAAAAAAGAGAGGCTGGCGAGGGAATGATGGCTCATAGATGCTATAACAGAAGTGATAACAGAAAATGACTACAACGTTATACATTCGAATAAAATGTACGTGGCGAGTTGCTGTGGGAACACATCATGATTATTTTCTATTATTATTCCTTACTTAATCATATGGGTTATTTAACTATCTCATGCTTTTACATTAACCCTCTCGAAGATGCTTTAACCCCATAAACTCCCAGCAGACATTTTACATTCATCACTTTCATAACGTCACTCACTATAGTTACTGAATAATATGCTGAATAACTGCATAATAGAATGATAGATTAAGGGGTTATGTTCATCTTTCACAGAAGAGCACTTTTAGTGATCTGTACAGTATAGTGACATTTCACTGAGACCGCGATGCCTACTTAGTTCACATACATTCTATTAAGATGCTTTAATGCAGACACAGGTCTTCATATGCAATACAGCAGGTTTTGCACATTGCATTACCAAGAGAAATTGTTTTTACCTGCTTCCTGTTGCAATGAAGAGCTTCTTGTACTCCATCTTATAGCCATCCTGAAACATTACGGTCTTTGTTTTTACATCGACTGACACAACCTGAGGAGGTAAAATCATAGATAGTTAAGATCAGGAAGAGGGGAAATAAAAATAGAGCTGCTAGAAACTGCTTGAATACTGTATATTACAATTAGACTAATTTGAGGTCACTTTTCGGGATTTAAATCAAGCAGGTTTTTCATTTTCAAAACTAATTTTAAAAACAAGTTGGGTCATTGCTGTATTTTTTTGTGTTAATTTATTTATTAATAAAGCATATTTTGTGTCCTATATTTACTTCTATCTTTTTTTTAGTGGACCAACTGGGTTGGTTATATATATATATATATATATATATATATATATATATATATATATATATATATATATATATATATATATATATATATTTATTTATTTATTTTTATTAACTTCAGGATGGTAAAAGTAACTCTGCTTTGCATCAATCTGCTTCACACCATGGCCTCATTGATTATTTTCCTATAACAACATGCCAGCGTTTATTTCTTTATTATGCAACAGTTAGTTCTGGTCCACTAATTTGATTGGACAAGCAGCGTTCCAAGAGTGCTGATATTTCCTTTAACCACACTGGGACATGTGTATCTCTTCACTCGTCTGTGTTCACTACATAAATTTCCACTTTCTAGTTTGAAACAGTTACTACAGTAGTGCTAGCGACATCATCAGTGGACAAATGATATTTCAGAAATTTAACTTTTGACTTAAAACATGAAAGCTTGTTAGATGAAAAGGTGGGGATGCCAATTTTACTGGAAGCACCTTTAACGGGAACAAATGATGTGCTATAAAGTGAGTGGAGCTTCTTTTGGATCTTTTTTTTTTGCTAACAGGGCAAAAATAAACAGAACATTTGGCCATAATGTGTCTGAAATGTCACTCAGTATTCGTTTCTTGTTTACAGAACTGTTGTATAAAAGCAATATCAAATACAAAGGGATATTGCTTAATTACTGAGCAATATACAAGATAAACTGTACCTCTTTCTCCAGCAGCAGTTCGATGTCGTGACTCTGGAAGAACTCGGTCGAGCGCAGTTGTAGCTGTTCAGCTGTGCTTTCTAATGACTATAAAGACAAAGAAGCACAAACACACTATGTGGTTAACAACTAGGCTGACAAAAACGTAATGTGGAATCAAATTAAACATATGAACTCATATGCATGCAGTCCATGACATATTTGGTGTCTGAAGTGGATATCACTAGGGACCAAAAACCCAAACTTTGGCCACCAAACATGTCTTGTCTGATCAACTACAAATTGGGAAAAAAGAGGAAATGGTGCACATTAAATCCAAGTCCACACAAGAAACTACCTTAGCTGGGAACTGTATTGTAGAGAAAACAGTCAGGTCTAAAAGCAGGTTATAGAGTAAAGTCTTGGAGTAAGAACATTTGAAACACATGTTAGGGTTTGTCAGGTAAATCAGACCCCGAGGGGAACACGGCTCTCCTCCACTGCGCTGTGTGTTGCAGTGACTCTGTACAAACCTTACTCAGTTTAGGCCTGTCATACGGAGGGTGTTTGTCCATGCTGCACATCACAATGCGGTCAGTGAAGCCTTCCTGTCTCAGCGTCTCTGCACACACCAACGCAGCAGGACCTGAGAGAGAATGTTCAATAGTAGTGAGTGTGGGAAACGTGAGATAGTGAGCTAGTGTCACTCTGGTCCAGACAAGAACTAATACTAGCCAAGTGAGAATTCTAACAGAAAAAAAAGCTCCTGGTTGGGCAGAAGCCTCCTTTTGATCAAAGCCCATGTTGGGCAGAAGCCCCTGGTCAGGCCGAAATCTCCAGTGGGGCAAAACCTCATGTTGGGCAGAGGCCCCTGACTGGATGGAAGCCCCTGTTTTGGCAGAAGCCTCCTGCTGGGCAAAGCCCCATGTTGGACAGAAGCCCCTGGTCAGGCAGAAATCTCCAGTGGGGCAAAGCCTCATGTTGGGCAGAGGCCCCTGACTGAATGGAAGCCTCTGTTTGGGCAGAAGCCACCTGCTGTTGTATAGAAGCCTCTGGTTGGGCAGAAGCCTCCTGCTGGTGAAAGTCCCATGTAGGGCAGAAGCCTTCTACTGGTCAAAGCCCCTGGTTGAGCAAATACTTCCAGCTGGGTAAGGCCCCAGTGTTGTGCAGAAGCTTCGGGTTAGGCAGAAGTCTCCTCCTGGCTGATGTCCCATGTTGGACAGAAGCCCCTAATTGGGCAAAGCTAATGCTGGGCAGACATCTATGATGAGCAAAGACATATTTTTCTTGTCTTTTAAACTTTTGAAGTTCAGTTTTAGGTAGGCAAGGTGTTTTTTCAACACTTTAAGACAAAAATCACTGATCTCTACTCGAACCATTTGATACATTTTGACACATTTGTCATACACACATTATGTACTCCAAATCAGTTTGAGACATTGGCTTGTCGCAGCTAAGGTATTGTTTTTGTTCGAGCAGGTGTGTAGGCTTCTAACCTGATCCGATGATGAGAACGTGGCTAAAGCTTGTACTGGAGTTGATCACGGCTGAGCACTTGGCCATGGCCTTTGTCCTCCTCTGCGTCTGTAGAGCCTGTCACACCACACATTTAAAACAGTAACTGATGCTTGTTACACCTCTGTTTCACACACTTACTGTACACCTCACACATCAGACTAAAAGAGTGTTTTACCTGTTTGTTTGCCCGTATGATCACCTTCTCCTTTTCAACTCTGACCTGTGGCAAAAAGAGGTTAAATGTCAGTGACCTGTCAGTGTGTTACATTTCTCTCTTCTTTCAAATTAAATGTGCGGCACAGTTAACACTGTGCAAACTGCACGCCTAAATCTTCACACACTCGACACTAACAGACAGCCAGTTAACGACTTCTGGCTGATTTAGGGTAAAGACAAAATTGTGTACATTTCTTTTTTTGTTGTTGTTTTGTTTCTTTAGACAAAGTAAGTATTCCTTTAAGTGGAAATCAGTATTGCATAAGAATGGTATATGAGCAGGAGCCTGGGACTACCAGATAAACTCGAAGTATCACCTGAAAAGTGGGAAGGCTGTCCAGACCTGGGAAGTCCTCGATGTCTCCGGTTGCAATGTTGAAACAGGCTCCGTGCCACGGACACCGAACATGTCCTTTAGATAAAACTCCTGCCACAAGGTACAGTAAACGTTCAGCTCTATTAAAAACTATTACTATAATCCAGTGATTTATAACCCAATTCATAAATCAACAATCTCCGTATAGTCAATTTCCTGTTCAGAGCTCTTTCTGCACCATTGCTAAGCAAAACAATATGGAAGACCTTCCTCACCTTTGACCAGTGGTGCCCCGTAGTGTGGGCATTTGTGTCCCATGGCAGAGAATTCCCCATGTTCCTTAATAAGCAGAGCTCTGCCCGGCCCCAAGTCCACCTCACGCATCCTGCAAGATCCATCACACACACCCCATTAAAAAAATACCAGAACACTTTTAACCTAGTCCATTACACTTCGTGATTACCATGGACAAAAAATTTCAACTCATTTACTTGTACTGTAGTGCTTTGCATAAATATTCACCCCTTGAACCTTTATGTATTTTTGTAATGCCCTCCTAACCCAGTCAATCAGTCTTTTTGGTGACTTTTTTTTTTTCTTTAAAGGACAGGATTGTTTTTTTTTTAATAACCAAACCCTGATTCATACTTTTCCAGAACTTGGACGAATGGTTTTGACTCCATTCAACTGATTAAATGACTTCTGGTGGAAAAAAACTAATTTAGAGGTTTCACAGCAATAGGGGTGAATACATATGCGACCAATACTTTTATAGTTTTTGAATTTGTACACAATTTTGCAAACTATGTTTGTTTGTTTTTCTGGTCATTTCATTATTATGAGCTATTTTGTGTAGATGATCATGAAATAATCATATTTCATGATCACATTATAAAATAATAATAATAATAATTTTTTTTTTAAAAATATGCAACAATAAAAGACAAATTAAAAAATACAATAACTGTAATGTTAATAATAATAAAACCACTTTTTGTTTGACTTATGTTTTCCCAAAGGTTTTTAACATCAAAACCACAAATTCTATCTTTTGGGAAAAAAAACCATCTGATCTCTGAAATCACAAATTACAAATGTAGAGGTTAGTTTAATAAATAACCTGAAATTCTCTAAAATATGTTTTGAATAAACATTTATTGACAAAGTTGAACAACTTAGACCTCCAAATTTATTCATTTCTTTTCTGTTCTATTCTTAATACAAGGAATTGTGTTAAAGTTCTTGACTGTGGTAATCACATCTACACTACAGATGAAGATTTGAATAAAATCCCTGGCCTATTCCTTCAACATGCTAATTTCCCAGAGGAAACATAACACCATAAATCGTTTTCATACACTGATCCACGCCGATGTTTACATCAAGCACAAATTTCGTCACACTCCGAAATTTAAAAAGGAAGCGCACAGGGCGTAAATAAAACCTGCGTCTTACTGTCCGTTCTCCAGGTCTTTGACGTGGCACACTGTGGCCTCGATGTAGTCTCGGTGTTTGTTTGAGGGACGCAGGACGGACGAGTCGTCATCCGAGCAGTGACCCAGAGAACCGTTCGGACGACACTCCGAGAACGGACTAGCCTTACCGTTCGGAGACATCAGGTCCGCTTCCTTCTCCTTCTCCAGGAGAGTGAGCTCAACTTTGACCTCTACTGCCAAGGCATCACAAATACAAAAGCATGTCAGAGTTGTGAAACGTTGAACATTTTCTGGTTCCATTTAAAATATACCGTATAGATATGATATGGTACAGAGACTGCAGTACAGCTCGATTATTTTCTTTCTTTAAAGAAATATAGTAACAGCTTATATAGAGAATTGTATGGTGGACATGCCACATAAACGGATTTTGAAAGGCATGCTGAGGAGACGACATCGCTGTTTATCGCTGTTTATCGCTGTTTATGACGTAACTTATAACTTGTTTGCCAGATATTAAACGTAACCATGAAACTGATCAAAAGTAGGCCGTCGTTCTTTAATAAATAAAAATGCCAGTTTTCCCAAATTGCTGTGGTATAAGACGAATAAATAAAACACTTAAGGACATTGATTATATTAAGATAACAGATGTTTTATTCCTTCCATGAATCATTCCTATAACGTGAAAAATGATTGTGTAACGCGGTTCCACCGCAAGCCAGCGCGGAACCTGCTTTCTCTCTCACCGGCTGGAAAAATGTGCTGAGAACCCAGGTCTTACGCTTTAATCTCAGAGAGAATTCTCACCTGCTGAGCGAAGCTTAATTAAAGTCAATGGAAAATCATAAGAGACGACCGAGTCGGCGGTGGAGAAGAAAGAATGCTTTATAATTAGTGACACTGTGGCAGCTAAACAAGACCTGGCTCTTCGGTACACGCTATACAGAGTATATTTTGTAGTTTGCTTGAAAGGCATGGTGTAACATTTACCTGCAACCCAGAAATCAAAACTCCATTGAGTTTCAGAGGGAGTCAACATGGAGCTATAGAACGATAAACGTATGTATAAAATGCAGTACCACATGGATACCACTTCTAAATAATTATTAATGTCTTACTAACCTAAAATATAATAAAAGCTCACTTTCTATTTGACTTAATCACATACCTTTTGCCTACCCCCCCCCCCATACCCTTTATTCTACCATCATACATTCATACACACAAGCAAACAGTGTTAAAGCCAAGCAAATGGTCTCAGTTAGTAGATCATGGAATGTAAAATTAAAACACTGTACAAAATCTTCCAGAGAGTTCTCAGATATCTTTCTAAGTAAGGAACTAAAAAGAACAATTTCCCCCTTGTTACCTAGAAACTGTTACCAAGAAAACGCAAGATCCTTTGTCCTGAAGGCTTTCCTGTAGTGGTAATGTTAATTGAACAGCTCTGACTGTTACAAAGCAATGACACTGGAGACTCCTTCTAAAAATGCAGAGATCTCCTTACTTCAACAGAATATCAACAAATATATTTTCTTCTGTTTATTATTAGGCTTAGATTATGAGGAGCATCCACGATACAAGCAATACTGTCAGAGCTGCTGTTATAGAAAATTAATCAACACCTTCTGACCAATCAGATTTGGAAAAAAAAAAATCTCTGCCTCAAACCACATCCACTTCTTCAGTGATGTCACTCAGACTTGCCGATGTGGTTTAGGACAGAGTGACTTATTGTCATCTATAAAAGGACGCTGTAAGTAATGTGGATGATAACTACGCTGAATTTTTAAGATGTTGTTACATGTCGTTTGAAGCGAGTATTGGGCATGTATTTACAGAAAGCATTTCCATTTCCATTACATGCTAGCTACATGAACTTCATAGCTGCAGTGTAAAACTAAGGAAACAAACAATCCAACACCAAACACATCTCTCCTGATCGACTGCCCTTGGCCCAAGTGGGAAATACAAGAACTGGAAAGCTTTTTGTACACTGAATAGCTTCTTCGCTGAAATATCGAATTGTATTATTTTTTTTAGCATGATAAAAGGCATACGGCACCGTAGCGTAGGTTCACTCTGTTTGATCTCACTGCTTCCTAAAAATCCATGCGCCTACACTCTGACAGTTCAAAAAAGCGAGCCTATTGACAGATGAAACCATATTTCTGCTCGTCAGCAACTCAAGATGTAAAAAACAGAAACAGAACAGCGATACATTGTGCAACATTCAAACACTTGCCACTCATATTTCTGTTTAATCCCCATGAAACACAGAGAGCAATTGAGAGCATTAAAATTCCTGCAGCACCAAAAGAAAGCAACGCCACACGGGGGTCGGGGGGTGGGGGGGTGGCAGGTTAGACTGACCTATATATATGCAGAGAAACAAGTGCCAATTATTACAGGATTTGAGGGTGTGGGTGGGTGGGGGCGTACAGGAGAGAGAGAGAGAGAGAGAGTGTGTGTGTGTGTGTGTGTGTGTGTATGTGTGTGTGTGTCACCTGGTTTGGGTTTGGAGAGGCATCCTCCCATGGTGGGCCCGCAGTGAAGCCAGGAGACCTGGTGATTGGGAAGCCCAGGGAGGGCGTAGGGGGGCCGGGCAGGATCAGACGCTCACAGTGGGCCACAGGGAGCGGAGGCGGAGATGGACGCAGCGCTGCAGCAGGGAATTCTGGGCCTGCTTGGCCCGTTCAGCCATATCACAGCTCAGCCACTGCACATAACCTGAGAAGGGAAGAGCAACATGGTTAAAAAAATTCATTTAAGCATACCATATTGAAAAAAAAAAAAAAGTCATAGCATGATATAACCATTCACTCAAATATTATGCTTTATTACGGTTGTACTACTAGGATGTTTCTGATTTCTAGTTGGTTAAGAGCATGGCTCGGTAAATTTGGTTTCATATTCGAGATCAGCATGTTTGCATCTCAAACAGCATTTAAACAGAGCCTTTAAAAAGAGCTAGTCTGCTTTTCATTCACCTTATGATTGTTTTCATCTTATGAATGTTCATCTTATGATTTGAACATATGCTCATGTCTACACTCTTATTTTATGTACTGTTGTATTTTATACCTATTAGATTCTCGAATCAGAAAGTTACAGACTTGAGCGTTCCAGTTTCTCGGTAACGTGACAAGCTGCACTGTTTTGTCTTATTAACTTCAAAAGAGAGAAGAAGAAGAAGAAGAAGAAGAAGTTTTATTTATATAGCGCCTTTCCAAAGCTCAAGGTCACTTTACACAGTATATATCGAATACATAAAATACATACAAATACATACAACACAATTCACATCATTGAAAGTACATTTCAAACAGATACATTTTAATAAGAGTTATAATATAGAGGCTGGTGGCAAAAAAGATGACTGTTTTCACTGCTATAATGCATGTAATAAAATGAACAACATTCAGTGCAACTATAAATGGTTAAAAAGTGCAACTTGTCATTCTTTAATAAATGAAACATTGTAATCGTTGGCAAATTGCTGTGGTATAAGCTGAATAAAACACATGCAGACCTGAAAATAATCTACCTCAGGATCGTATCACACCAGCATGGCATGGATTAATTTCCTAGAACAGCATGCCCTGTTGTTGTTGTTTTTTAAAACCTTATATATTTTGAACAGTTTTTTGATGTCACTTTTCATGTCACTGGGTAATACATTTGGTCTCTATAAAGTAGGCTACTTTGTTTTTACCAGAGTTTGTTGTCTCTAATATCTCACGATGTTAATACAATACTTTTACAATGTTCTATGAATTTTGTGCAATCTGACAAGCTGAGGTTTCGTTACATGTGTTCGGATACGAGTTATTAAAAAGACAGAAAGAAAGACAGAATGAAAAGTGTGATGATCAAGCCCATGTTAAACTAGTTGAGTCACAGTGCTACAGATGAGGAAAATAATCCGACAGTCACAGTGTAAAACAAAATGCTGGTGCACAGTGTGATTTGTTAGCAGGGAAATTGGTCTCCTATACTCATACGGCTCCATACACTCAAAAATGCACAATACACTGCAGCTAGGGCAGAATTATTAATCATATTCTCTCCCCCTGTGACGGAGGTGTCAGTGGTGCGTGCAAATACGGCAAACCCGGGGCTGATATATCTGTGTTGTTAATCAGACTGCAGATTATTTTAATTAGGGTACCACAAGAGAACAAGACGATCCTGGGGTTCTGAATATAGAAGTAGCAGAAATGTGAAGAGAGAACAACTTGTGTAACGATTCAAGACTGTGTTTCAAGTTCAGTCTAGTGAAAAGTTTTTGTCCAGACTTCGGCAAGAAGAATGTAAAAGGTACAAGCAGAAACAGCTCAAGTACCTAAACCGAGAGTGGTATTTATTAGGGACAATCTAATTATCATTGTCTAAGTTCCAAGCAGGGGGTCAGGGCACAGGCAGACAACATTAAACAAGAGCAATTCACGCAAAATCAAAACACGAAAAATGGGCGAAGGTTACAACCAGGTGTCATAACGCAATACAGAATAGAATACGAGGCTTAGACTCAGCGAATACAGGAGCATGATAAGACTTGGTGAAGAGACGTAGAAAGAGCAGGGTACGCATAGACAAACTAATCAGTGAGCTAACACAGAACAGGTGAACACAGTCAGATAACAGACCATTGACAGGACTTGAGAGCGAATTACTCTACCAGTTGCCCTGAAATACAGCTGGTAAAAATAAAGTGTGCTAAAACTTATTAAGTACCTTAAAAGTTTTTCACGAAAAATGGTATTATGTAATAGGAGTGAGCTTAATGAGTAGTGGGTGTAGTAGGACAGGCATAACCTTACATAAAATGTGACAAGGAGCAGTGAAGCCAAAACTGCCGACTTAAACCAAACTGAAAGAAATGATGCACTTTGGGAAACTATGCTATGTTGCAACTTAGTGAAAAATAATGAAAAGCAGGAACTAATTTCTACAGAGAGTAATTCATATTGATAAAATGTCACAATGTTGAATGTAATAGCCCAGTCTCCTGCGACTTAAATACTTTCTTCCTTTATCCATGGATTAATCAGCAGAAGGATCTAGAAAAATATCTATAAAAGAAACAAGGGATACAAACAGGTGACAAAGTGAAACACAGTGTCTCTGTTATGCTGTGGGGGGGCACTTATTTATTTTGCTGTCATGGTTTGAGTTCCCCTTAGAGGGAAGAGTCCCTACAAATCAATCCAAAGTTCCTGTTTCCGATCACCTTTATCCTGTGACGAAACATTTCTGTGATGGGCATGGCCTCTTCCAGGGCGTGGCACACAAAAGCTCACTGAATGGTCCAATGTGGATGAAAATGATGTAAATTACATGTTTTAACCTTCAGGCTCACCAGATCGCAACACAATTGAACACCTATGGGAGGTCTTGGGGTGGTGTGTTAGACAGCGCTCTACATCACTATCATCACAACACCAACATACCTGTACTTCTTATCCATCTTTTGGTGTTCATCACTCCAAGTACAGACACCTGTCTGTATATACGCCCTTCATGAAAACTGATATAAACCTACATAAACAATTATAAAGGCTTAAACTGGTGTCAGTCGTCACACATGAATTTTGTCATGTTTAAGATTTTGGTTGTGGTGTGGTGACCTGAAGTTCCTATAACAGTGCACTCCAAAGTATTTTATTCCTCTTATACTACATCAACTTGCCAGCGGTTACATGTTTTCATTTGTTAAAGAACGACACGTCATACCTTTTATCCATTTATAGTTACGTTAAATTTTGTGGTACGTCCATGAAACAAGTTAGTTCCTGTTATCACTTACTTTATAGCAGCTATAAACAGTCTTTCCCTCACCAGCGTCTCTTTCTGTATCTTTTACATGATGTAAAAGGAAACACTCCCCACACGCATCAATGAGCCTTGGGAGCCCACGACCCTGTCGCCGGTTCTCTGGTTGTCCTTCCTTGGACCACTTTTTGTAGGTACTAACCAGTGCATACCGGGAACACCCCACAAGGCCTGCCATTTTGGAGATGCTCTGATCCAGTCGTCTAGCCATCACAATTTGGTCCTTGTCAAAGTTGCTCAGATCCTTACCCATTTTTTCCTGCATACAACACATCAACTTCGAGAACTGACTGTTCACTTGCTGCCTAATATACCCCACCCCTTGACGACTGTAATGAGATAATCAATGTTATTCACTCCACCTGTCAGTGGTTTTAATGTTATGGCTGATCAGTGTATATTCCGCAGTATTTCTTGTACTTTCTGGTACTTCTGGTATAGTTACACGTGGTTTCTCGTTCCCTTTAGTAAAGTGAGATTTATATATCTGCTTATAAGATTTGAAGGACACAGTAATGAGAGATGTACATATATTTTCTTTGACTCTGGTTTTTAGAGCCATTTTGTGATCTTTATGTGCACTGAGATACAATGTCAGTTCTCTTGCTTTTTGTCAACTTCACATCACAACTGACAAAAGCATTCCTTTATAACTGCTCATGTAGGTTTATGTCAGTTGTATCTGTAGGCCTATGAAGTGACATGAAGCCCTTTGGACATGCATTACCAAAAAAAAAAAACAAAAAAAAACAAGTACATTAAAATGTCTTTTTGCGAGTGTGAAAGAGTAACTCAGTGACTCATGTAATAACCCAAATGATATATGATCATAGTACAATAGACTCGACTACACTTCATCTGCACTCCATAAAACACGCACAGGTCCAGCAATTATTGGAGCACAAGCATAGATTTTAAATGCTAAAACAGCTTTTAAGGGGCTCTGCCTTAGAGGACCACTTGATATTCACATCACACCCAAAGGTCCTGGAAATGGCGAGTGGAAAGAACAATAGTGCTCCTTAATGAGGCAGAGTGAAGCACACAGGAGCGGAAACAAGCCCACGGCAAAAGTTTGGAGGCATCTGAAAATTTAACGCTGCCTATAAATAAAAAATTCCCATTTTGCATACATTTATAGACGTGATACAAAATATGTCAAAGCGCTTTTGAGGAATATTATGCATTTAGTGACTGATTTTTAAGATCATCGTACATTCCTTCTTTTTTTCCCCTTTTCTTTTGTTCTGTGGTTCTTTGTCTTTATTGATGGTTATCTCTGGAAGAGATCATTTGCATATTCTAACAAATCCTTGGCGTGGCTGCAAAATCGAGCGTCTACTATAAAGAGCTAGAAGAAATCCCAGAGCGTAGGTTTGTGGTTTTGAGAGAAGGAGGCTTCCACTGTTAAGACAGCACGATTTGTAACAATCACCATAGCAACTGTGAGTCTGTTTATGCATGCTTATCGCACCACAGTACTTTCTGGGTCATACAGTATATCCTGTTGAATTATCAATCTTAGAAATAAAAAACTACCAATGTAAGTAAACATATTCCTGTGGTCAATATAATATTTATATTGTGATAAATTATGCCAAAATCCTATCTTGTGTGTTGCTATATCTTTAAAAAAAAAAAAAAAAAAAAAGCTGAATAATAGTAATTATTTACAATTAATTACAAATTCTGATTGCAAGCAACGTATCTGATGTTAAAATTTAGCACTACTGAAAACCTTTAAACTTTTTACAGATTTTTTTTCTTTTTATTCAGTGTAAAATTATTACTTTTGGTAGACATTAAATAAAAGTATCACCAATTGTTCCTGTTCTTCACAGGTTTATTTATAAATGCAGTATTGGCCTAAACCAGAAGGTTTTTGTTTATGAATTAAACATGAACTCTACCACTCTGTCCCTAGAAACACAGTCATACATATACACATTTACATTTATGGCATTTGGCAGACGCCCTTATCCAGAGCGGCTTACATTTATGTCATTTATACATCTAAGCAGTTGAAGGTTAAGGGCCTTGCTCAAGGGCCCAAGAGTGGCAGTGCTGGGATTTGAACTCACAACCTTCTGATAAGTAGTCCAACATCTTAACCACTGAGCTACCACTGCCACTGCCAGGTCCTCAACCTCAGCTACATCACTGAGGTCCACAATTTGTTGCAAGTTATTATATTTGTTTGTATCTGTCCATTATATTTTCTAACAGATTTAGTTGGTTCTATTTCCCAAAATATAAACAAACTTGCAGCCTAATTTAAACGACAGTGACCCTGACCAGATGGTTACTAAGGAGGCTGTAAATGCATAGTGCAGCACCGCAAGTTCATATGAATAAACATGGTCTTTGTTTGCCCCTCAAGCTTCATATCTAACCAGTGGCTCGTGTCTACATTAAAATTGTAAAAACCTCACACATTCACGTGACTTTATTGCTGCATCCTGTGGGATCCAGTGGCTGATGCACAAACCAGAGGCCCTTCTGGCAAGCTTTTTACCAGAAGAAGAAAAAAAAACCCTATTCTGCACCTCCTGTTTGTATAACAATAATATAATATACAGTATAATATTCATATTTAATTACATGCCTACTTGATACTATAGAAATGTCTTCAAGTATTGTACTATATTTTTCACACAAATTGGCCAATCCATCTGCATGTATCATCTTATTTCAGTTGTAGGTTAAGGAGATTTCCATTGTTCAGAGCATGTGACACAGATCTTGTTGGCTTGCTCACCAGGAGGCCCCGCCCACAAACAGGGTTAATAACGTTTATCAGCAGCAGCACGTCACCCTTACTAACCGCACGTTGGCATTTTGTTGGAATGTACTTGGGTGATCGGTGCCAACGTTGAACTCAGTCACTGGCGTTATCAACGCTTAACCTCTGCTTTACATTTCAGAGCCTAAGGCTTCATTTCCAGTCATTACATCAGAAAAAAAGCAAAGCAAATGATCAAGCTAATATTAATGTTAAGTACACAGTTCCTTGGAGTTTTGCTCAAGAGAGATATGGTCTAAAGGAGGATATAATTTCAGTATAAATCCTCTAGGCTAAAGAGGATGGTTTGATGGCACAGATCTGAAGGGTCTAACAATATATTCAACCATCCAAGTCAGTTTAAAGTGTTTTAGCAGTAATACATTGTATCATGTGAACAAAACTGTGGCCAGAGTAGTGTAGTACAGTTTAGCATTAAACCTCACTAAACATGTTTTTTTAAACCATTAAAATAATCTACATTGAACATTAGAATGTTTTGTAATGTCCAAGAATGTAAACTAATGGCCTAGGAACAACAAAGCTCTACAACTTTACATTCATTAAAGGCACTTCTGTATGAATACATATGCTAACCCTGCTAAGTCTGTCCCCTCCCCCCATTTTAAGTATCTCTACTTTTTTACTTCATACGTTTATCATTTGTAAAGTCAGAAGGTGACTTTTTAGCATCACAGCATCTCAATTTCAAACCAATCTACAGTTTAACAGATGAGACCTAATACTATTACTGTGACAGCTATTAGCATTCAGTTAGTTTGTGTTGTCAGAGTTATCATCATGCTAGCTAACATTTGAGAGATTAGGAATGAAGCTGTTGTTGGTTAGCTGTTGTTGCTTAGTTTTCCCACATGGTTCCTTGGTGAAAGAGGGACTAATTTACCACCAGATACTAAAAGCAGTGGGTGATTTGAGGCAGACGTCTTATTCTTTTGTGAATCTTTATTCTACTTTTACTTGTTCCTACATTAACACTCTTTACTATATGAAAGGTGGGACCACATTTCATGCTCTAAAAAGGAAACGTGTTCACAAAATTCAGAACCTGTTGACATATCAGCCCAAAAAGATCAGTTATCAATTGGTTTTTTGCTGACATTCTTTGTTGGTACTGTACACCTGTGCTGTATTTTACTTCAGATAGCTTAAGCACACCGCTAGCCCAATAGTTAACAGCTAATAAATGCACTAGCATTGTGATTTAACAGTAACTTATTTAACAAGAGTCAACCTTGTCAAAATGGACTGTAACAGCCACAGTTTTGGTCATTAATAACATTACCGAAGTAAGCTAGGTTGGCATGTGGTTTTTATAGTTTAATACTTTTCAGGTTACCACATCATTATACTGTAATAGGTTGCATATCCAACAATATAGATTCAAGATGTTAAGTCTTTAAGTCTGTAATTTTTTGAGTTTGCAAACTCAGACATACTGCCCCTCCTGGAAGCCCCCAAGGAAGTGCTTTGCCATTATTTTGACTAAATATCTTGTCATTTCAACTTAATAACTTGTTATTCCACATTATTATCTTGTTATTTCCACATATTATCTCATTATTTTCATATTATCTTGTTATGTTGACACACCACAATTTATACGTTAAGATCCATCCATCCATTTTCTATACCACATATCCTGGAGCAGCTATACCACATGTCCTATCCCAGGGAGCACGGGGGACACCCTGGACAGGGTGCCAGTCCATCACAGGGCACAATCACACACTCACATTCATACACTACAGACACTTTTGAACATGCCAATCAACCTACAATGCATGTCTTTGGACTGGAGGAGGAAACCGGAGTACCCGGAGGAAACCGCGAAGCACGGGGAGAACATGCAAACTCTGCACACACATGGCCATGGAATCGAACCCTCGACGTGTGAGGCAACCACTAAGCCACCGTGCCCCAGTATATGTTAAGATATTAAGTTGTAAATAATGACATATCATGAAATAATGAGTTAAGTCAAAATAATGAGATATTAAGTTGATATAATGAGTTAACAACATAGTCCTTTTTCTTTTTTGAACTTGTGATTCAGGGCTTTAGTACAGTCTGTGTTTTAGACGGCAAACTGTGAATTTAACACTATAGTAACAAATGTGACCAAAGCAGTAATCTATAGAATTGTCTTCAGCCATCCAAGGGCAGATTTAACATGAGCTCACACTTCCAAATTCGTGACAGTTGTCACAACTCAATTCGTATGAAAGGTTATGAAGGTTAGGGTTAACAGCAGGCTACATTTATATAAGGCTACATTTATATAAATTAAATGTGAATTTTGTTTACATTTTTATTAATTTATTTTCTTTTTATTTAGTTTTTTTAATCATATTTTTTGCATTCAAGACCTATGTTTTGTAAGGTTGTCATTTCATGAATTTGGAGTATAAGCTGTCCATGTTGCTTCACTATCCTTCAAGGGGCTTCATTAGTTCTAATGATGAAGTGACTGAGATTCCAATCAACTTATTTTACTACTACTAGACTAAATCAGTTGGATCAGATAATGAGACTTCAGCAGTGCAAGAGGACTGAGACCCAGATCAGATCATGCAGAGACTTATTTGAAAAACATTTTTAAGTACAGTTAGAGAAAGGCATCTGATCTCAGGACAGAGAGAGAGGACATCCATACTGTTTTTCTATCCAAACCAATTTAGATAAAAGCAAGGTGCTGAGCTCAGCACAGCCAGCAAACATATTTTATCATTTCTGTCTCTTTCTGGGCTCCAACACATCCAAGCAGAACTGGAACAACCTTTTCCTTTGCCTTTTCTTCTAAACTCTTAGACAAGGAGTCTTTGAGGGATCCTTAAAGGTAGAACCCTATAACAAGGGATTTAGGGTTCTGCTTTAATAATTTAACGAACCCTTGAGGACTAACCCTATTTTTCTGAAGCTAAACCAGAGCACAGACGCCAAGAAATACAAGTGTTACCTATGTTAGGTTCTGATTCTTCAAGCTTCCACCCAAACTCCTTCCTCCTGAGGTGCCTTCAAGGAACTTTGAACTTTTCCCAGAGTACTCTTTTGGACTCACAAGACCTGACGTGCTCACGTTCTCTGACACTTGTGTATACACAGTTGTAGTTAATTACCTGCCGATGATTGACCCAAGAGTTCAAAGGCTAGATGAAATCCCATCACAGATGTGCTTCTTCGGGTCCTCAGTACATACAGAAACTGGGTCAGAGCTGCAGTAGGTCATGGTGTCACCAAGTATCAGTCCAAAAGTGCCCTTATCCAAACATACATATAAAGCCAGCTGTCCCCAGGCGAAGTCTTGCTGGGTCGGGGGTGAGATATGCTGGAATCTTCCAGATCATTGTTGTGAGGAGCTCACGCTCCGGCATGGTTCCCCTATGCCTTGGCCGAAGTGTCAAAGTGACGTGTTGATCATTGGCACTTCACCCGTACCCTTCGGTTCAGGTACAAATGGTCTCCGTTTAATCATTAGCTCTGTCTCAGAGATTTGGAGAAGACACTCATAACAAAAGCCTTTCTTAATTTTGCGTCTTCATTGCTTGCAAAACACGGAGCAGAGATAGGGGTCGAGCTACAGAATGCCTGGAGTGTGTTTACCCCACAGAAACCCACAGAGCACTGACTTCGACGACCTTTCACACTGTACACGGCTTTGTCCATACGTGCACCATCTGCATGTCAAAGACATTACGTAGAGTGTTGTAACCGGACCGTCTGCATACAGGGACCTAAAAGAACGCTAATCTTCCAGGCACTAATGCCATCAACACTGATAGTGATGCTTTACTGCTGGCAGTTTATTAACACTGTATTGATCTTTGAAAGGCGGCTTCCTTTGACCTGCTCCAAGGAAGATCGATGAATGACAGTATAATGACGCTGCTAAGTGTTATTATCTCAGCGCAGGAAAACAGATTGGATTTAGACAACATATCTAATGTCTAGCTGACCTACAATTACTACAGCTGATTAGATTCCACCTTTCTCTAGTCAAGTTCTTTGAAATTGCATTGGCTTATTACACAACTTGGCCTCTTGTAATGAATACATGCTTGAAGGATATCAATGTTCTGCCAAAGCATATAACTATACAAGTCTATAAATATGTTAAACAATCGTATAATCCTTTTATAATAATCCCATAATGAGAATTATACCACAGCACTGTTGAATGTTTAAATGAATGCACTCGTTCTAATAATTTAGCGTTTTTGTAGTAGCAGGTTACGTCAGTGGACTAAAAACGCATGTAGTCATTGATGTGGTGACTGTGAGGAAATGTTTATTTAACATTTATGGACAAATTTATGAACAAAATTTGTTCTACTTGATAAATTGCTGTGGTATACAAGGAATTAAACACTTTGGGACGTGCTGTTGTAGGAAAAGAATCAACTTCTGGTGATAACAGTGACTCCACCCATCACACCGCACCGTCGCCGATTATTTTCCTATAATAACATGTCGCCACTTGGTTTATTCCTTACATATTGGATACTTTTATCCTTATTCAATGTGTTTAATGTGTTTAAAAATGTAATTTCTTTGCAGTGTATGTTCTTGGCGAAAAAAATGCTTAAACGTAAACATGTTGCAGGTTCATTACTTGTCTCTGTGGGGAACCCTTAAAAGTTCACAACTTGTTCCATGTAGAACTCTTCTAGGAAGCTAAGAACCCGTAACTGTTCAAAGAAGGTTTTTTTCCCCCCATAAGATTGTAGCTGTAATCAAGAATACAATGAAGCTGTAAATCTAGAACCATGAGTTTTTAAATTTGTCCCTCTTTTAAGGGAACCTTTAAAGGTTCTATGTAGAACCCTACAGATAAGTGTTTACCTATTAGAAAAAGCTCAAAGTAGAACTCTTTTAGGAAGCTAAGAAGTCTTAACTATCCAAACATCACTTGAAGTTTTTTTTTTTTTTTTCTAGGATTGTAGCTGCTATTAAAATGATAACATTAATGGTTCTGTGTTGAACCCTACATTTGAGTATTTGGGTTAGAATTCCAACTAGAACGCTATTAGGATGCTAAGAATCCTTAATTTTCCAAAGAACCCTTGAACAATTTTCCCCCCTAAGATGCCAACTGTTATCAAGAATACATCGAATCCATCAACTTAGAAACATAGAGAAACAAGAGTTTTTTTTTATTTGTCAATCTGGGGGAACCATTAATGGAAGAGCTGCAGTCAAGACCACCAGTGTCAAGTCCAAGACCAAGACTAGCCAGGATGGAGTCAAGACCGGGTCTAAAGGGGGTTGAGGCCAAGTCAAGTCAAGATTGAGACAAAAAACCATCAAATCCTTTTTGAGGCTAAGCCTTTACTTCAACTAGTTGGCTTCATTCATATGTTGCTCTAATGATTAGACTGTTTTTGACGTAAAAGGGATTATTCTTGCACAAAAGAAAAGACAACACGAACATTGTTTTTACAAACACTCGCTCAAGACCATATTTACTGAGACCAAAGCCCAAGACTGAGACAAGTCCAAGTACAAATGCAAAACAGTCACAGACAAGTCCTAGTGAATACAGAAAACATCTCGAGACCAGATTCGAGTCCTACTGCCCTACTTAAAGATTCTATGTAGAATCCAACAAAAGAGGATTTCACAAAATGAAGGGCCATTAACTATCCAAAGAACTCCAGAGAAATGTTTTTTTTTTTCCCCCTCAAAATATATATTAAAACCAAGTCTAAAATGAATTCCTTGGTCTAATAGCAGGAGGCAGAGATTATCCGAGACTCAGTTTTGATCATTTTGACTAACTGTGATGTATAAATTTTATTAAAGTTAATGTCGGTCAGAGTAAACATATTGTACTATAATCACAATTACTCACAACCCAAAGACACCAGCGTCTCTTGTAGCTGTTATAACTAGTGGAATACCAGTTCTAAGACGCCTTGCGCTTTATTGAATTAAAAATTGAGCAATTTTCAATGACGTAATCAGAGTCAGAGCTGTGTGAGAGATTGCTGAAGGAGTCAGTGCTCTCTGGAATGAAATAATCTGACCAGACACAGTCACACAATAATCTGCTCTGGGGGGAGATGTCTCTATAGGTTCCTTAACAGGATGTCCTGCAAAAGCTTCTCGGAGGAGAACGTGGGAAAACTGACACACAGAACACAAGACGTCCGATTGAAAATCAATCTTCCAAAAGTTGCGTGTGATGAAATTGAGACGCAGGAGGGCGTGTGTCACTGCAAAATGAACCTTAATCGACCATGAAAATGTTAATTACTTACAACTGTGTGTATATGCTGCCAAACAAAAGCAGAACACACTAACTGTAGTTTTCAGTGAATTTGTAATAAAAGGTAAAACTTAATTCTTGGACAATTGGTCGATTTATACTCAATAATTTTTCCATGTTTGAAATTCTGGAAGATTATTGTGTAAAAATCGGCCTGTATTATTTTGCTTTCCACAAAAAAGTGCCATTTTTATCAGTCTGATTGTTAGTTTCAGTATAGCACCACATAGGATTTGTCCATTTGGGGAACCCTGAAAGCTCATGTAGGACCCTGCAACAGAGGGTTTGCTTTTAGACAGGGTTTCCCTGTTCTTTCCTTAATATATGTAGATGTTGTGCTGTACAGTGCTGTGCAGAAGTTCTAGGCACCCTATTATTTTTAGTACAAACTTTGTTATACATTTATGGCATTTGGCAGACACCCTTATCCAGATTGACTTACATTTATTTCATTTATACATCTGAGCAGTTGAGGGTTAAGGGCCTTGCTCAAGGGCCCAACAGTGGCAGCTTGGATTTGAACTCATGACCTTCCAATCAGTAGCCCAACATCTTAACCACTGAGCTACCATTGCCCCCCCCCCTCCCCTTGTTTAAAAAATTTATTTATTTTTTATTTTATGACGTCTACATTATCAAGTCAGTACAAAAAACATTTTAGATTCCCAAACATTAGATTTCTAGCACAAAATTAAATGTTACAGAAAAATGTTTGTATGTCATTAAAGAAAGCAGCGTATTACGTAAGAGACAAAAAAACACAATGAAGGCTGCTGGGTTTTGCCGCAAAAGTAAGAAGCGAGTGCAAAAGTCAAAGTGTCCAGAAGAACTGTGTCTTGTTCTGCAAGATGCTCAATAAAACTTACCAGCTCATTTCCTTATAAAACTGCACATATTGTTCCGGAGACTACTATTTTTATTTGACTTTTTTTTTTGTCACACCAAATATTGACTTAGTATTATTATTAA
Source organism: Cranoglanis bouderius (assembly GCA_023630585.1). Lineage (NCBI taxonomy): Eukaryota > Metazoa > Chordata > Actinopteri > Siluriformes > Cranoglanididae > Cranoglanis > Cranoglanis bouderius. The sequence continues at coordinate 18,490,606 of CM042549.1, read as the reverse complement.
TAATACAATATTGACAAATATTGTTTCATACTGTTTTCTGCTCTTTATGGTATTTTTTTTTTTTTAAATGTAGAAACATTTCATTTCATTATTTTGAAGGCATCTTTGCTCTACAGTATTTCTTTGCATGTGCCTAAAACTTTACATGCACTGTGCTTGAGTACAGTGTCAGCCGTAAATGAGTGTACACGTATGTGTTCCTGCATGTCAGTGTCGTTGAGTAAAGGGCACTGGAGTTCAGAGTTGATCTTGTTGTGGAATTCGGAGTTTAATCTGTAGTACACTGCAGGGTTATAGCACACTAACAAGTGCGCGCACACACACACACACACACACACACAAACACACACATGCACACACCCCACGTCCCTTTAGGCTGCAATAAAACACATTTTCTCTGTGTCCTGCTGTTTCTGATAGTATGGAAAATCCCACTGCTGCTGTTACAGGAGATAAAATAATAAAACAAAAAATTAAATTAAATTTAAAAAACAACAACAAAAAAAAAAAACATTTGCCGTGTTTGATCTAACCAACTACAACATATTAGTGCGTGAGAGAGAGGGAGAGAGACAGAGAAAGAGTCTGTGTTAAAAGAATAAAAATAAGGTAAATAATGCTATATACCACGAGAGAGAGAAACTAAAGTGACACAGAAGAAGCTAAATGAGAATTGGACAAGAGACATAAAGTAATAAGAGAGAGAGAGAGAGGATCTGTATCATTCTCACTGCATCAGGTTGTGATGTTCTTCAACTAAAAAAAAAACAACTCAACAATATTCTCCAGTATTGAAGAGCACCTGAAAGAGCCACCAAGTTTCCAGAGTGACAGCACACTCCTCACACACTCCTCACACACTCCTCAGACACCTATGCAGGACATCCGCTCCTCAAACTTCACCAGCTCCACGTGAACCCTCTCTAACCACATCATCCGCCCCTGAGATGAAGCAATCCCTCCCCAGCTTCCCCAGACATGCATGAAGGAGCGAGAAGGACTCACCTAAAGCCGGGAGGAAGCAGGTGCAGTCAGATCAGCGTCCACACACTCACTGCACGGACGCTTCTGAGGAGCAGGAGAACATTCTAGCACCCAGACCAAGCTCTTCTTCAGGCTCCTTCTGCTCCTCAAGCTCCTGAGAAGTCTTCTGGAGTGCTGCGTTGTGTCCTGCACCACTTTTACTGCAGTAACCCAGGATCCACACACAGTCCCACAGCGAGCCAATCTCTCTCTCTCTCTCTCTCTCTCTCTCTCTCTCTCTCTCTCTCTCTCTCTCTCACACACACACACACACACACACACACACACACACACACACACTCACAAAGCAGTAGGAAGAAAGCGGAGTAAGAAGTGCTCGCTTTCTCTGTCCTATTCTTTCTTCTTTTCTCCTGGTGCTTATTATTCCAAAGCTTCAAACACAAAACACACCTTCTCACTCCTTTCCTCCTCTCTCTCTCTCTCTCTCTCTCTCTCTCTCTCTCTCTCTCTCTCGTTGCAGTTGCAGGTCTCTTGCCAGCAGTTCAGCTGTATGCGGTATTGATGGAGTTGCTTGGGGGATGCTAACACAGCATGAATTCTCCCAGAGCTCCACTTTTTCCCCTCCCTTTCCTCCAGTCCACTCTGCTCTCTTTCCCTGCCCTCGCCACCTCCCTCCCTCCCTCCCTCTCTCTCTCACTCACTCACTTAGCTCGCTGTTGTATCTTAGTCAAATTATGCTCTCTCTCTCTCTCTCTCTCTCTCTCTCTCTCTCTCTCTCTCTCTCTCTCTCTCTCTCTCTCTCTCACTCTGTCTATACATACCTACCTTCACATTTATGCATTGCTGTAAACTACAGTACTATATGTGTGTGTGTGTGTATGTGTATATATATATACACATATATATATATATATATATGATGGATAGGATGGATGGATAGATAATTCTATTTGACTGTAAATAGACAGATAGATTGACAGACAGACATATATATTTTTTTCTAAAGGGTGCCAATAATGATAAAAGTGGGTAGATAGACAGACTGATAGACAGACAGATATATAGACAGATAGATAGATTCCAGGGTCGGGGATTCAATTCCTGCCTCCGCCCTGTGTGTGTGGAATTTGCATATTCTCCTCATGTTTTGGGGGTTTCCTCTGGGTACTGTGGTTTCCTCCCCCAGTCCAAAGACGTGTGTTGTACGCTGATTGGCATTTCTAAATTGTCCGTAGTGTGTGTGAATAGGTGTGTGAGTGTGTGTGTGTGAGATTGTGCCTTGCGATGGGTTGACACCCTGTCCCGGGTGTCCCCCCACATTGTGCGAGTCCCCTGGGATAGGCTCCAGGCTCCCCCCGTGACCCTGTGTAGGATAAGTGGTACAGAAAATGGATGAATGGATGATCGATAGATAGATAGAGTTGACTAGACAGTCAGACAGACAGACAAAGGGTGCCAATAGTTTTGGAGTTGACTGTAGCAGACAGTTTACCGTCACATGGCCTACAGCTGAAATCTTCCTGAGAGGCCTGATGGGAAAAGTGTCCTGTTTGGGTCTGAGAAAGAGCACCGGGTCTTCTTGAAGAGGCCTCCCACAGTCCACTAACAGCGTTAGCTGATGACTTACAGTGTGAGAGAGAGAAAAGGGTGTGTGTGTGTTTGTGTGTGCATGTTTGTGAGTGTTTGTTTGTGGTCGATGCTCCTCTTAGATCTTTTCATACTGATAGCACGGTTGTCTTTCCAATGATGATGTAAAAGTCGTTAGGCCAGGTGTGGCAGGGTCAGGACACATGATCCATCCGCACTGGTGGCCATGCTGGTTCGGACAAATGACCCGCGCTTGGGTCAAGAACACCGTACAGCTGGTTTTGTTCTTAGCGATCGTAACACACACCTGGCCCACTGACTGAAATCAAGGTTGCCAGTTTGGATAAAATGCACCCAGGCCAAATCATTCCCCAAACTAAGTACATTAAACATAAATTAATTTATATCTACTAGCCAGGGTATCTTTCTATAAAGATACATTTATTTAACATTTATCAAATGAGTCTTGTGTATCAGTGCTTTGTAATGAACGACAAGATGGTTGCTGTGTAACACAACAAGCTGCGATTTTTGTCTGATTAACTTCAAGAGAGAGGAAAATCTGTAAATATAAATGGATGACAGTATGACATGACATTCAGAAATAAATTTAAATTTGGTGTCACATCACTGTGGTATAGGATGAAAAACATTTGGGGGAACCTGAGTGAAATTTATAAGGTTGTTAATTCATTGAACATTTCTCAGTATTTCTTTAAAGAACAGATTCAGGGAGATCACAGTTTATAATGTGCTACCACAGAACCTGCATGCTAAGCTAGCTAGCTAGCTCTCTGACCTACTACGATGAACAAAACTGAGATTCTTAGGATATGTTTTGAGTTTGGCTACTGTCAACAATACCCTGAGGCTTTAACAATTAAAAAAAAACAAGACTTGGATACTAAAATCCCACTTGTGTTAACCTGTGAGAAACGAAAGCTAGTTTACTAGCCCTTAGCTGTTTGGGCTGTTTCTAACTTGCATGTTCATAGAGCCTGGCATTTCTAATAAGAATTTATTAAACAATATAGATCATTTTAAAGGGGTTATTTAGGACTAGCTTTCATTCATATTGATTAAAACTTTTATATAAATTAAATTAAAACTGGCATGTTTTCTATTTATTTATAACACCATCAAAGCCATAAATCTCCTGCTAATTTAACGTCATTTAATGCCTGTAAGTGTGCTATGAAGCTTTGTAACGTCAATTCAAGGCTTTTTACTTTAATACTGACAAAAGCTACTTGTGTAATCTCATGCATTATTCTGACTCATTTGCTTATCCATGTGTTATGTCTTTATGAAATTTCCTTTAATATTATATACAGTGTTAACATTTTCTTTCACCTGAACTACACCTTATGAGACCATACACGTACAAGCAAGCTACATATACTGTAAATACTGTATTATTATTATTATTATTATTATTATTATTATTATTATTATTAAAAATATTCTAATTTAAAATATGTAGTGTCCCTCTAGTGATCATAATGAGAACTGCACAGTGCTGCCTTAATGTGATCCAGCACATGATGATGAGGAAGCCACACTGATTTAAACTCCAAGGAGAAAAGGACAAATGCATTTCATCCTGATGGATGTCACTTAGTTCAATTCAATCACGCGATGGCCCATAGCACTACATTACGATCAAGCCGACGTGGCAAGCCATAAGGGGCATAGACAAATAGTAAAAGAGAGTAGTGCGCTGTTGAATAATGCATCGGCTTCAGCAGCCAGGCTGAATGTTAATGTTGGTGCCCTGCGATGGAGCGCTTTCTCCAGCTGACTGCTCCTATGAAGCCAAGTCAATAAGTGAAAGTAATTCATATCGACACGGAGCGCAAATGTCGATTGTTGGCTGCTCCGTTGGTTAATGATGGTTCAGAAGAACAGATTAACACCTGTTCTACTACAGAAGGTGTTGATTCATTTTGTATTACAGCAGCTCTGTGGTTGCAAGAAAAATCAGCAGTTTATTGTACAGTCCCCTCTGAAAGTATTGGAACAGCAAGGCCCAACCTGTTGTTTCGATATACACTGAAAACATCTGAAAACAAAAGATGAATATGAGACGATAGATCAGAATTTCAGCTTTCATTTCCTGATATTTAAATGATCTGCACTTATATAGTGCTTTTTAACTTCTACAAAGAGGTTCTACAAAGCACTTTACACTGTCTCATTCACCCATTCACACACCAATGTCAACAGAGCTACCATGCAAGGTGCTTGCCTACCATCGGGAGCAACTTGGGGTTAGGTGTGGAGTCATGTGAGCCAGGAATCAAACCGCCAACCCTACGATTAGTGGACAACCCACGCTGCCTTCTGAGCCACAGCCATCCCATCTTAAGTTGTTTAACACATCTAGATGTAAATATCATGAAATGAAAACTGAAATTCTGTCGATTGTCTCATATTCATCTTTTGATCTCAAACCCAAATGTCTTCAATGTTTAGCGAAAACAAAAGAACGGGCATTGCTGTTCCAGTACTTTCGGAGGGGACTGTATATTAATGAGTTTATTATAATATATAATTGTTTCTATAGTAACAGCTCGTTTACATGGACTTTTTTGAGGCAGCTGTGCCAATTTGTGTAATTGTGTGCAATTGTGATTCGGTGAGAAGAAGTTTATTTTGCATTTTTGGAAGGCGTCTCCAGTTTTAGTGCTTTGTAACAGGCAGTTACGGTAACATCTGTAACATGACAAGCTGCATTCTTTTTCTTTTTTTTGCCTTATTAACTTAAAAAGACAGAATAAAGAGAGGTTGGTGAGGGAACAACTGTTCAGAGCTGCTATAGCATAAGGAGAACAGGAAGTAGCTTGTTTCACAGATGTTCTACTACATTATGTGTAGCTATAAAAGGACATAGAATATGATGTCGATCTTTAATAAATGAAAATTGTTAGGTTTGGCAAATTGCTATGGTGTGAAAGGAGTAAAACATTTTAGGGACATGCTGTTATAGGAAAAGAATCAACTTTGTGTCATGTCACACCACACTGTTATTGATTGATTTTCCAATAACAAAAAAATGCCCACAAGTGTTTTATTCCTTACTTATCATGCTAAATACATTTAGGGTATATATACTGAAGTGACACTGGATTATTCTGTTCATTTTTAAAGGATTTTGCCAATAAAAAGCATCAAAGCAAAGTGAACAGTGAAGATCTACGACCTAGCACTCACATCTTCACCTGGACTGAATAGTTAGATGGGTGGCGTGTGGTTTCTTTTTCCATTAATGGACTTAAAACACTTAGAACCAGCTACAGTTACACACACCTGTACAGCTGCTTCAATACTGTGCTTTCACCCTACTGAGTGTCCTACTTTTCGAGCAATGCCGGGATTACTGTCTAATTGTAAAGCAAATGCGCACCTGCGCTTCACTCGTCCTCAGTCACCCCTGAACACTAGACGTCCTGAAACTCAGTCACCTGTCTTTCAGTCACATCCACAGATTAAAAGCTTTTTCAGTTTTATCAGTATTGGTCTGCGCTTTCATTCACACAACTTTGCTGTCTTGCTCCTGTGCTTCATTTTTCATTTTTTGATGTGGTGTCATTTTGGAGCGCAGCCAAATTGACCATTAAAGTATTTCTGTCACCTGACGAGTGTCCCATTTCTTTTAAAACCCTACAAAACATGTAGGGATGGATTGATGTGTCTTATCTGATTTTGAACAATGTTTCAAAATTACAAATTTTGAACAATATGAACTTTTATAAGTTAACTTCATTAACAGAAGCTATTAAGAGTACAATGGGAAACATTCTGTAAGACTGGTGTTGAGTGATGTGGATACACAAGTAACAAAAAATAAAAAATAAAAATGCTGTCCGTTCAATATTCTCTAATAACTTGTAGGCCCACCCTTTGCCCACCCACCCACCAATTGCCCCCAACCTCTTTTGTATCCCATGGACAGTTTTTTTTTTTTTGGATCCTCTCAGCTATTCCTATTTACGCTTGCAAACTGATCTCATGAGAAATTCAAATGAAGGTGGTTGGAATTTTTTTTCTTACAAATGAAGTCTTAACGAACTGAATGAACGCTGACGCCAACTCTAACCCTCACTTTCATCTTACACAAATTTTCATCGTGCAAGTTACAAAAACTGTAAGACCACGTTGGCTCTCATTGAACTTACTGATGTCGAGTTGATGGATATGTTTCTGAGTGAAGGAAAAGAAAATAGAGTCTTGAGAGAAGCTCAGACGGCTTAATAAGTAAATGAGAAAATAGACAGATAACAGATGAAGTGTCTTCCAAATGAAACAATCTCTGAAAGCAATTATTGTTTTCTCAGATTTAATGAGCACCAACAAGTATGGGCCACAAAAATGCTAAAAACACACATACAAACAAACTAGGCAATGTGTGTGTATTTTTATCATTCAATAATTAATTCATCATTCTGTCATACTGTATGGTGGAAAATGTAAAAAAAATAAATCTATAAGACCTCTGTCTTTAGGTAATGCTGAGTCCTTGGTTGAAGTTCATGAGTAGGTGAGAAGATTTCCCTCTGCTGCTTGGCTTCGTGGTCCCTCATGCACACTGCGACGAAAATAAACGATCCCCCGAAGACCAGCAGAAGTCCTGAGAACCAGGCGGAGAACATGGCCTCGCCGTACTCCCAGCGTGGCATCACGTCAGGGAGACCCTCATCCCAGAACTCCACCACCATCACGTACGCGATCAGTGAAACCGGCGCCAGAGTCGTGAGTCCCGACACCCAGATCAGCACACCACCGAGGATGAGGAGTACCCTCTTTAACCCGTCATGGCCGGCCCTGACCTCAACACCATCGAGTCCAAAAAACGCCGCCAACACACCGAGGAACCCGGTCACGATGGATACACACATGAGAATCCTGGAGGCAAGTGTGACCGGAGGCAGAGCGAGGAGAGACTCGAAGGCTTTGCAGTGGAGACCCACTTCCTCTGTGAAGATGCAAGTATGCCACAGACCTTCGTACCAGTTCTCCATCTCGTTCAGCTCCGAGTTCATCGTCTTCCATAGCGGCAAAAATGTGGTGATGAACGTCGTGACGAGGCCACCGAAAGCCACAAAGAGTGACGCTCTCTGTACGATCTTAGTGGTTAGAAGCACCATCGTCAGTTCTGGTTCCTTCCTCGCTCTGTACGTCTCAGAAAGTCTCTATCCAACTGATGCTGCTTTAATCTGTCCCTCCCCAGGACCCACAGAGCCACAGGCACAGCCCAGCCCGACTCCTCATCATCAGGTGTTTTAATAAGCGAAGCACGCGGTAATCCTTAAGCATGGCCTTCCACAAGAGCCGTTCTGTTCAGCTGAAGTGATGAATATCATCGTAGAGGACAATAAGGGCTTTTTAAAAGCTGAAATAAGATAGGTCTAGATTTGAATCCGGCTGGAGCGCAAGGAGCCTCCGCAGGGCGAAACATGAGCAGGTCAAGGATGGAGGCACAAACAGAACAAAGAGGCGAAAGAATGAATCCAAATCTAATTTATATAGGAGCTATAGGCAAATTTGGACAGTGATACTAACTAATTAAAGACACTACAGACAAAATGGATTTGCGCTACGAGCAGATGAGCGTTATGAAATGCAGTTAATGTAGATTTTTACGTTTTTTTTAACATGAGCAGAGGTACGCAGATTCCTCACTCAAGTAAATGTGCAAATACTCATCTAAAAAGATTTCTCTCCCAGCAAAGAACGTTAAGAGAACGTTATCAGAACGAACCAGGTGTTAAGAAGGTTAGCCTGTAACGTTCCTGCAATTGCAACATCTCCTGCACTAATGTTCTAACATTAAGGAAATGCTACATTTACCATTTATAAACATTAGGGTAAAAACATATAACACTCAGAAATCCAGAACATTCTCAGTACCAAAAGATCCTAGTTCCTAGCATTCAGAGAACATGCTGAGCTGCTAATCTAACAGCTGGGTTAAAAAACTAAAACTAAAAAACACAAAAGCACAAACTTTTAAATTTACTTACTAAAAGTACAAGAAAGAACCTTAACTGAGAAAGAAGCCTGCATTCTTAAATCATATCCAGTTTGATTACTGGCAGTGAAAACTGCCAAGAAATCATCTAGCTAGTTATCTCTATGTAGAATATGAATTAAAGCTAACTAACACCAGCTACTCTGCAGCTAATCCCTGAATCTCTCAGACTTTAGCTAGCATGACGACTCTACAAGCTAGAAACTAGCTTGAATGTTAAGCTAACGTTTAAGTGTAGAAGCAGCTAATCACACGAGACATGGAGACATTTACGAATAAATATATCGTGGGATACGGAAATTCCCAGTTCTTGTTGTCACAGCCATTAGAGGTTAGGTTTGTTTGGGATTTGGGATTTTACTCACCACAGATCACCTCATGGCTTTTAAAAATATGTAGATTATCAAGTCACTGATTTGTTTTGAAATGTAGTGAGTAAAATGTGGTAGAGTAAGTCTCAAGTGAAGTCAAAACTGAAGTACAGATCACTGAAAGCTGTACTTAAGTAGTTGAGGTACCTCCTCCGCTAATAAGTAGCGATCACATTTGTAGAAAATGAAAGATATCTATAACTCTAGAAAATAATTTGGTTTGTGTCTTTGGGCAAACCCTTAAAGGCTCTTTATATGCTTATTTGTGTATTTATTGATATTTGATATATCAGTGCTCTTATTTGGACAAAAAGGGACTGTGTTTATCTTCCCTCGTTGTTTTTAAAGATTTGTTCTCCATCCAAAACTTCCTTGAGAAACCGATGACAGCAGGTCGATGATAAAGGTCTCGAGCAGCACAAAGAGGAAGCAGAAATGCAGAATTGCTTTTTCAAACTGTAATTGGTTTTGGGGAAAACAATTTTGTGGAAAACAATTCACCAGGTTTCGACCCCCCCCAAGCTAAACCAAGACCTATTATCTACAGCAATAACACACACTCCGTAACTGTTCCAGGGTCAGAATATAGGACGCCGACGGCCTCTTCACCTCCGTGATCATTATATATGTCAATATAGAAGGATATCTTTGTAAAAGACGCTCCCTGTTGCTCATATTACAAAGTTCAATTGCAGACTCTTAAACATATAATGGCATTGATTGGACCAGCTGCTGTGTTTGTGACAGGAGGCAGGGAATTCTTAAAAAAGGAAATGTTTCGAATGACATCTAAAAGAAATATGACAATTCAATTCATCCCTGCTAGTGCTTTTATAGTTTGGACTGTTTTTCCCCGCTGTTTGTCTATCTATCTATCTGTTATCTATGTATTTATTTATTTGAGACTTGATACATTTTCAATTACCTTTTCAAAAGTTTTTAAATTGAGTTTTTATGTATTTTAGTATCAGTTTGGTTTATGGGAACAGTTTCAGGACCAGCCCTATATCTTGTTTTTGATTGTTAAAGATTATTAAATCAAGATTTACTATATGTTTTTACACCCAGTTGTAGCCTCTCAGTTGAGTTGAATTAGTAACATGGATGAAGTTGGCATAGTTTTTCCCTCTTTAGAAGCAAAAAGTGAGATAAAGTCAAAATGTCCCCATACTGCACTTGATTTCTTCTGGACAGCCAACATTTTTTTATTTATGCATTTTTTTTTTTAAGATTTTTTGAAAAAAAAGAAAAAAAGTTTTGTTTAATTTCAGAGGCTTTAAAAAAAAAAAGTTTTGCATAGTTTCACATGTAATTTATTCGCTTACTTCCTTATTCATTTAATAACAACCCTGATCACTGTTCATGCTAAACACGTACTAGTATATGAAATAGCGCTGGAGTATCTGATACAGTATACGTGCCTACAAAACCTGAAATGTGCCTGATTTATACGTTTTTAATAAATGAAAACATAACAAAAGCTACACAAAAGCATGTTACATTTTGTGTACACCCTTGTTTTCGAACTTTTACATGTGATGCAGTGGGGGAGGTTTTTCCACATATACATTATTCTTAGATTTAATGTTAAAATTTTGTAAAGACAAAATTATATGTGAATATGTAAAGACAAAAAACATAACATGCAGGGTCTGAAAACGAGGTGTTATTTGTGTAGGGATGCACATTGAGCATTAATAACGCTAAAAAGAAGTAACAGTAGTGAGTTATAGGAAGTCCGTTTAGTCCATTCCTGTCATCATGAAAAAGAAAAATGACTCAAATTGCAGATATGGCTCAGTTGTGTAGTTTCACCGTATAAAAATTCACTTGACTAAATTTCACACTGAGGTTACATCGCGTTTAAGTTCGAGTTTTTTTTAAGCACTTCGGAATTTAAAAACACAATTGTAAGAATCGTTAAAGCAGCAGTGATTTTTTTTTTTTGTGCCAGTGTTGAAACCCTGAGGCTTTGGGTGGCCTGAATGCCCCTCAGGTCCAGTTGCACTTGTTGGCAGTAGTGTTTAAGAGCGCAGACTCACACCATCAATGAGCCTCTTTGTGCTTCTGTCCAAAACCTCTCTTTCATTCCATCTTTTGTTTCGTCCTCTCCATCCAAGAATCAGCAGAGAGTCAGAGGTAGAAAGATGGTCATCGCTTAGACAAAGAAACAAGTAAAACACTGTTGCAACTGCAGAAACCAATTGAATTCCAAGTCTGGTAGATTTACGGTCTGTTTACAAGTCTGTTATCAGATTTACATTGCCTTGCAGAAGTTATCCCCCCCCCGAACATTTCTGCATTTTGTAACATTACAACCTGGAAATGAAACTTACTTAAGTTGGGATTTATTTCATGAATCTACACAAAATAGGACATAAAATCGAAATGCAAAACTATTAACAATATAAAAAAAAAACATAGAAGTGATTAGGATTGTGTAAATATTCACCCCCACTGATGTGAAACCTTATGAATGAATGACTCACGATTTAGTGAATGGATGACCAACTCAAACATTTGAAATTTTATTAAGGAAGAAGTAATGCAGATACAGTAAGTCCATTTAAGGTCTCTGCAGTCAATATAGAAATCATACAGTACCAGAATTGTGAAGCTGTACATGTTTATTTAGGTTACAGTCATTTAACTACAAGGAGAAACATTTAGAACCGTCAATAAAGAGGTCAAAAAATAAATTGAATAGTTTAGGAATAAATAAATCTCAGTATATAATATTTACAGTGCAGTGTAGAAAACATTCAGAGATCCAAAGCACTTAATAGGATTGATTAATAATGGCACCAGTATAAAGAGACGTTAGTGATACTGAACAGTTGGTTATAATTTCTTCACGTAATTGCCATTATACATAATTGGCACCCTTGGTAAATATGAGGAAAGAAGGCTGTGAAAAATTGTCTTTATTGTTTAACCTTTTGACCTTTTGTTAAAAAAAATTCACAAAAAAACTCTGCTCTCATGGATATCAAACAATTCCAAACAACACAGGTTTATCAAAAAAATAAAATAAAATAAAAAATTGTTAAATATAGGTGTGCAACAATTATTGGCACGCCTATGAATTCATATGGGAAAAATATACTTGAAATATATTCCCACTGATATTTGACATTTTAATGGGGTGTAAATATGAGGTAACACATAGGCCAAATTCCCTTATTCATTCATAACAATGGGTAAGACCAAGGAATATAGCTGTGATGTGCGGCAAAAGGTTGTTGACTTTCACAAAATGGGAAGTGGCTATAAGAAAATAGCACAAGCATTGAAAATGCCCATTTCCACCATCAGGGCAATAATTAAGAAGTTCCAGTCAACAGGAAATGTTATGAATCAACCTGGAATTGGACGCGTGTCTATATTGCCTCAACGCACTGTGAAGAGGATGGTTTGACTGGCCAAAAAATCTCCAAGGATCACATCTGGAGAATTGCAAAAATGGGCCGTGGTTGGATCTTCCAGCAGGACAATGATCCAAAACATACATCAAAATCAACACAAAAATGGTTGACTGACCACAAAATCAAGGTCCTGCCATGGCCATCCCAGTCCCCTGACTTGAACCCCATAGAAAACCTGTGGGGTGAACTGAAGAGGAGAGTCCACCAGCGTGGACCTCAAAATGTGAAGGATCTGGAGAGATTCTGTATGGAGGAATGGTTTCAGATCCCTTGCCATGTATTCTCCAACCTCATCAGGCTTTATAGGAGAAGACTCAGAGCTGTTATCTTGGCAAAGGGAGGTAGCACAAAGTATTGACTAAAAAGTTGCCAATAACTGTTGCAAACCTATATTTAAGTAGGATAATTGTTTTTGATAAACCTGTGTTGTGTTTGCAACTGTTTGATATCCATGAGAGCAGAGTATTTTTGTGAATTTTTAAATAAAAGGTCAAAAGGTTAAACAATAAAGACAATTTTTCACAGCCTTCTTTGCTCATATTTACCAAGGGTGCCAATATTAGTGGAGGGCACTGTAGATGTTTTGTTTAACATTTGTGAAGAATCATTTTAAAGTGCCCCTGAACATAAAAACATAACCGACTTGTTAATGTGTTATTTTCTGACAAAAACAGAGAGAGAGAGAAAAAAAAAAGATTCCCTTAGATTGTGATGTCAGAACGTGATTTGCATATTCATAAATATTCATAAGTGCAGGAATTATTGTCATTTAATACAGTCATTTATAGTAGAATGATTTATAATCCTACATAAAATATATTTAATGGATTATAGTGACATGTTCAGAGGGATTTTAAACCAGTTAGCAATTACCAAGTTAATATGTTAGTACATCTTCCACAGATTCAGTTGTTAGAGGAAAGAGAAGCAGGATGTAGGAAGAACAAGCGCGGAGAAAAGGGGAGGGGAGAAACGGCGGAGACACTGCATGAGATGAATAAATAAACAGGTGAGAAGAGACGAGACGAGACGAGACGAGGAGACATGCCTATATATCGGAGCTCATCTCGGCACACTGTTTATCTGATATGTGTGATGCCAGAGACTCTATGATGTCCAACAGCAGCGGCTGGCTGAGCGATCGCAGGTTGGGGAGCTTGGACACCTTTAGGGGAAGGAGAGCAGAGCAAAAAACGAATAAACCGACAGTAAACAAAACAACACAAGCCAAAAAAAACAAAAAACAAAAAAAAACGAGCAACTAAAAACGTAGCAGAATAAAAACAAAGACAAAAACTAATAAAATATTGGCACTTTCATGCTCCATGCAAACGCTCCATAATGTATCGATCACATCGGCTGCTAACGACCACGGTAATCTGATTTACATGCAGATCGGAACTTTCAGATCTTGCACTGATTAGAAGCGACGGCAGTGAGGCGAAGAAGGAGGCTTTAGCCGTGGTCAGGTAACCAGCACAGCCGCAGTGCGTCGCTCAGCAGTACACCCACCTTGATAAACTGGTGCACTATAATATGCAGACAGTGCTTCTTCATGTCCAGAGCCTGAGTCTTATCCGCTGCCTCGAGTATCTGAAAATTAAACGGAGAAAAATACGCTCGGTCTCTCATTTAATTCATTAAATAACAACACGCTGTACTTTCCAATCCGTTTATAGTCATGTCTAATGTACAGTGTCCAGGAAACAAGTTCCTGTCATGAAGCTAAAAACAGTCATTCTTTCACCAGCCTCTCTTTTTTCTCTCTATATACGTCAAGGACTGGATGTGAGACTTTACACCAATATCCAAGGTTAACAACAGGGCGGGGCAATATGACGATTTAATATTAATATCAAGATAAAATTGTGTCACTTTTCTGAAATAGTGATTTTTTTTTTTTAAATAAGATTTTCAAATAATAATTGCAAATCCTGATTGAATGCAGCTGATTAGATCGAATAAAGTTTTTTTTTTATTTGATCTTTCAGAATCTTTGAAATTGTAAAATGGTCTTAATTCGTCTTCATTTACACTGTTAAACAATTCATCTTTTAAAAAAAATAAAAGTACTACTGGGAAAAAAAAAAAAAGGTAACTACTTGTGGTAACTAGCATCAGCAATTAAACAAATTAGCACTTCTTACCTTTAAAGGAGTTATAATATATATATATATATATATATATATATATATATATATATATATATATATATATATATATATATATATATATATATATATATTCCGAATACGATGTTCATATGCGTATAAGCATCGGAATATTCCTGCATACATGGTTGTTGTAAGTATGCTGATCTACACGTACGCTTTTCCTTTCCCGGGAGAGGCTGCCGTTGCTACCCACAATTCCTTGCGGACTGAGCACGCGCATATATCGCCTTTCAGTGGATTTTCTGAATAAGGTGTTTACGTTCAACAAATTTGGGGAATCAGAATGTTGTCTTAATCTGAATCGGGCCATCAGATTGTGGTGTTTACGTACGTCTCAATACTAATTACAATATCGCCAAATTCCGATTAACATCAGAATATTGATGTGCATGTAAATGTAGTCATATTCGCTTAGATTGTTGTGACATGCGACTATCCGTTTTCATGCGACTATCCGTTTGTTCGCAGTAAAGGTGTGCTTTACTGTGTTCGCTGTACATAAAGCTGTCTCGTGCACGCAGCTGTCTGTGCAGAAATGCAGCAGGTTCCCAGTCTCTCCCTGAGCTCCTGTTATTTTTAGCAGGTTGTTTATCATTTGCGGTTGGCAAGCTGTCCGCAGAGTTTTTACCTGCAAGACGTTTTCTACAGTAACGTTCATCTCCAGGTTCTGCTTGCAGTAAGCCTGCAGCCTGTTGTTCGAGAAGCCGTAATAATACGGAGCTGCAAACAAGTACCTGTACTCAGGTTAAGGATGAAAGACCGAGGAGATTTTTTGGTACCTCGAGCAACAGAAAAAAATACGACAATAACATGGTGCGCAATCATGAAACGTAAAATAAATAAATAAATAAATAAATCATGTATTTGCCATACTTTGTTATATACGCTGTGTTAAACTGTTTAACAAGGAAGGAATAAAACACTTGAGGGTGTGTTGTTATAGGAAAATAATCAACAACAACAATGGTGGTGGTTACTAAGTGACTAACGAGTTTACGAGTTATTTTTTATTATTAACAGAATGCCTCAACTCAAAGTGTTTTATAGCAAAGAAACTCACCAACTTTTTTTTATCCATTTATGGTTACATTTAACGTTAGGAAACATCCATGAAACAATTTAGCTAATAAGTTACTTATTAGATATAATATCACTTATATCACTTATTAGATATAAACTGCTGTTCTTGATGTTAATAAGACAGAGTTAATCGGAGAAGAAAGTCAGCTTATTACAGAAAAAGCTCTAAGTAGGTCTATTCTTATAATATACACGATATTTACTTTCAAAATACATGAAATTCTCTTTAACTATAAATATCTGATCGTATTTAACAAACTATTTTACGTTTCTTTACATCTCTAATACATGTGCTGGATCAACCATATTTCTACCACATTAACTACCACAATTTCCCACCCTGTTAGAGCTGTGCATCCTAAGATGGTGGAATAAATGCTCTCTTTCTTACTTCAGAAATTCTTCTTTTTTCACGTGTGTATGTGTGTGTGTATACGTGTATATGAGAATTTGGCATCGTTTAAAAGGATACAGCGAGTCCTCTGGAGGCATGTTGACGTCTCCGTAATAAATGTAGCGCAGCATGGACTCGAAGGCCTGTTTGCTCGGGACCATTTCTCCTATGGAGATGTTCACCTGTCCGTCCTCGGGCATGAACGAGCGGAACATCGCCTCAAAATAGCTGGCAGGAAAAACGGATGTAGTGCGATCACTTATTACAAAAGACGGTTATAGGAAAATAAAAATCAACACCTTCTGACCCATCAGGTTCGCGTACTCAGCAGGGCTGTGGTGTAAAATAACATTATTATGCACAGATTTTTCCAGACTCGAGACTTTGTGGCTTGAGTGACAAAGGTTTACCTGGAGCGAGCTGCCAGAATGGCTTTATGCGCCGGCCGAGGATGACCGTCCAACAGCAGGATGATGTCACAGAATTCCAGCCCCGCCCCTTCCAGGTAAGCCTTCGTGTCCTGCACCAGAGACGTACCTGTGCGACAAACCACCAGAAGAAACCCAAAAGAACCAAAAATCACAACTAGGAAAAGAACAAATCATCAAACTGCTTTTAAAGATACTACAAGACTACAGACTTCAAGCGAGTCACAAATTTTTTTTAAAAATGTCAATCAAAACTGTGATTTGTAAGTGCTTAACTTCTTTGAGATGTCTCATTAACTGTTGACTGGGTTTTGTTGGGGTCAAAGGTAACATAACAGATTTATTAATTAGTTCAGTATTATTAGTTTACTAATAATGATTCATGAAGGGCTCCGTTTGTGATCTCACAAAATGAATTTAAAGCCTTTGAGCCAATCACATGATTGCGTCAATATGCAAATGATTAATAAATGACGACATGGCGCCTGGAAACTTTTAGCCGCAGAACATGGGTTATAATATACCTAGCTAGCTTACATAACGACATCGATCATAAAAAATCATGGTTATTGCAGTATATGTATGTTGAAGATCTGAGGATATGAAGATGCAAATCGAGGCTCAGGTGAAATCCCTCTCATAAATACCAACCAGTTTGGGATTCAAGGAGGACATTATCTATGCATAATCATAAATCCTGCAATTTCTAATGAAATCAAAGGTGCAGAGACATTCCTATATGTTTTAGTAGATTATCTAGGGTGGTATTTAGGTCTGTGTGTGTATATATATATGTATACACTATATGACCAAATGTATGTGGACACCTGAATAGCAAACCCATATGTGCTTGCTGAACATCCAATTCCAGATTTAGTCCCCCTTTTGTTGTTGTAATAAACTCCACTCTTCTGGGAAGACTTTCCACTAGATTTTGGAGCGTGGCTGTGGGGATTTGTACTCATTCAGTTACAAGAGCATTAGTGAGATCAGGCACTGATGTTGGGTGAGGAGGTCTGGGATGCAGTCGGTGTTCCAGTTCATCCCAAAGGTGTTCAGTGGGGTTGAGGTCAGGGCTCTGTGCAGGACACTCGAGTTCTACCACTCCAACCTTAACACACCATGTCTTCATGGAGCTCGCTTTGTGCACAGGGGCATTGTCATGCTGGAACAGGTTTGGGGCCTCTTAGTTCCAGTAAAGGGAAATTGTAATTCTACAGCATACAGAGACAGTCTATACAATTGTGTGTTTCCAACTTTGTGGTAAATGTTTGGGGAAGAACCACATATTGGTGTGATGGTCAGGTGTGCACAAACATTTGGACATATAGTGTGTGTATGTGTTATAGGCATACCTATATCGACCGGCTGGTCAGAGTAGACTCTTGGAGGTGGCTGCTGTTTGCGTCTCACGATCTCCACGATGAGGGGTGTGGAAAGATGCTCAAACTCCTTGGTCATGATCACCTGATTAAAGTGAGTCTCCTTCACCACAAAGTTAAGGCAATGCTCCTGAGCAAACGCAAACACACACACAAGATGAGAGAGAGAATTGTCTCGTATTGTACATTTCTTCTGTTATAAACTCAAAACAAGTCTTAAACATTTTGCACAAAAAGCATGGCCACTTTTCCTCGCCACTGTAGCCTCTGACTTGTTCATCAGGGATGTAAACCTACATCTAGATTTCTGTAAAACTGCTTTGTGACACAGTAGCGCTGTTATACACAGTAATGACAGTGAAGTCACTTTAAATGTAGTCTCAGTTGGTCAAAAATGAGCTACAACCCTCTGGTTCCTGTTTGGGCCAGATCTTGTTTTGTGCAGTGAAAAAAAAAACACACCCAGTCAGTGCAGTGTTGTAACCCTTCTTCTCATTTCTAACTCTTTTAAATCTGTGCTAATACTTTCACTCTTCGGTCACCTTTAGCTGGTCGAGCTGCAGTTTGTTTGCATTCTCGCACACGCTGAGGACGTTCTGCAGGTCAACGGAGGCCTCGATGTACTGCACGCACAGCTGCTCCAGCCGCGAAAGCTTGAAACTCAGGGCAAGTTTATATACGTCCATGATCAACAGGACATCCTGAACATGGCCTGGGGGAGAATTGGAGAAAAGGGAAGCGGGTTCGTTTAGAGGGTGTGATGTAATAATGTTGTTTATTTTTTGATATAATATGTTTATTATTATATGAAAGTGAAACAGAATGGTTAGCCGTAATAGTAAGTGGATGCAGCTTGCACACATTCGGCTCATTTTCACTGTGGGAACCTTTTTTTCCCCCCCCTTTCCCCTCAGTGTTTTCTCAGGAACTCATGAACTGTAGCTGTGTTTCCATCTATTTTAACTTTTATAGTTACACCAGAGTAGGTACTTTGTGTATCTGGAACCTTTGAGGTAAATGTCTCTGAAAATCCTTTGAATTCCTCAAAAGGTTCAGGAACTCTTTGAATTTAGGAACTCTATTGTATTCAATCAAAACCTCAGACAGACAGAGAGATTTTTCTGTTATGAGATAATCTGACAAAATACAAGCCACGGCACTGATTCCAATCGATAATTAAATTAATTTAATTCTTAACATTTTGTCCGCTTCGTAAGGAGTGTGTGGCGAGTACGGACCTCGGCGTGGGTACTGGATCTTGTCCGTGTACAGGAACTGCATCAGCACCTCAAACGGCTGGGCCTCGGCCTCTCTGATGGACACCTCCAACAGAGGAGGACCTCCTGATGGCCTTGCAGTGCTGGAGCTGTCCTTCTGTCTGCCTGATCCGGACTCCTCATTCTCCTCACTGGCCTCGTGTTTACCCCTCTACAGAGAGAGGGAGGCACCAAAAAAAATAAAAAATAAATAATTGAGCATATGGTCTAAATCCACAATTTACATCTCACCATTAAGCAACGTTCATTTTGATGAAGTTCCGCTAAATGCACAATTTAAATTAAGTGTATCTATTAGCATAAATACAATACACAAGTTCATTTTAATATCTAGTTAAAGTATATAAATATGTCTAGTGCAGAGTGTCTGCTGAATAAAATCATAATAAAAATTTTATTTAATACTTTGAAATGTAGTTTTAGAACTAACTTGCCCTAAATATAAGAACACTCTTCAAAATAACATGCACATACGAAAGTATCTATTTACACTGATTCTACAGCATTTTTATAATCAAGAGATATATTTACAGTGTAATATGCAGTCAGTTAAAGCAAATATTACCCACTTTTGTGTGTGAAACGACTAATACAGATACAGCTGCATAACTATTTAATGACACCAGATAAAGAACTGACGTAAGCCTAAAATCTAAGACTCTGGGAATACAAATTTAAGGCAATTTAATACTCGAGGCTAGAAAACTAGTACGAAGGAAAATGAAGAGAATTTTTTAAGGGTGCTTTCACACCGATTGGTCACCGAGAAGTCTGACTCAGAGTGAATTTGCTACTTCTGTCTTGTTTGCTATTTGGTTGGATTTGGTTTTATACTATGTGTAATTATATGATTGTTATCCAGAACACATTGCACTTCGGGCAAGGCTACAGCTAGCTTCAGAGTCGATCCAGAGTCGATTCACTTTCTCGCTGCGATCAAATGCTAGAGATCACCCGACTCGGTTGGACTCGGACCGGTTCTTTCGGTCCACACCCGAGTGCGATTACTGTGTATTCGCCTGCCTTAAAAGGAGGCAAACACACCAGACTAAACACTGCATATGTGAAAGCAACCAAGACCCGCACATATCCTGATCTAGTGCTTTTTCATAAAAGCACCACTCAAGTAATAGCAATGTAATCTCAGGCTGACTTGTTTCTGTCGATCTCTGGCCTGGAGAATCTTCTTCCGCAGCCACTGACATCGTGCTGTTACTATGGCAATATGGCCCAGAACCCTCTCCTCCCTCTAGAGACAGCAAGTGAGAAAGAAAGACAAAGCATTTACATTCTGAACGCATGTAAACAGCGACAACATTATGATGCTCATAAAAAACTGAAACTATTTTTTCAGCAGTAAAGCGTTAATAAATCATTATGGGATGCAGACGGACCTCTCCTAGGATAAACTCCACGTCGCAGAACTGTCGGTTTTCCCACAGCTTTCCGTAATCTTCGTGAAGGGTGCATTTCGGGTAACAAGAGAACTAACAGGATAAAAGGAGGAACGATAATCAGGACTTCTTGTAGCCTGATCAAGAAGGATAAGACTGCATAAATAAATAAATAAACAAACAAACAAATAAACGGATGTACATTTTAAAATATGTAAATACAACGAGGCAGTGAAGAAAGGTCATTAACTGAATTTATACCACAGTGCGGTTGAATTCTGATTGCTCAGAAGGTGTTGATTAATTTTCTTTACCAGTAAATGCAATTCACAGGTTTATATTAAAGTGTTCATTTTAATACTTTATTGTTTCTATAGTAACAGCTAATTCACAGGGACTTAAATATCATTTGCTATACATACACTAATCCTAATAATAAATGGATTGAAAAATGTTTGATATTTAACAAACACCAACGTATAAAAGGAATGTTTGTGGAAGGAGTCTTCAGTATCGGTGCTTTGTAACAGTCAGATAGTTTTCCACCACAGGAAAGTCTTCAGGACAGAGCAACATAGTCACGTGACAATCTGTGCTTTTTTTTACGACTGCTTACAGCATAAAAGTCATAACAGGGACTAACTTGTTTTGCATACAACATTAAACGTAACTATAAAAGGATAAAAAATTTTTTTACTATAAACAGATAACGTGTTCTATAATAAATTAAAAATTGCAATCCTTGACACATTGCTGTGGTATAAGAGGAATAAAACGCATCGGGACACGCTGTCAGAAGAAAATAGTTATCACACCACCCCGTCGTTAATTATTTTCCTATAGCAGCATGACCCTGTCGTGTTTTGTTCCTTACCTCAAAGGAATGGTGGATCTTTAATATGTAAAGAAGGGCTCGTGTGGATAAGCTGCTCACCTGAAATCTGTACATCTCTCCACTGCGAACGTTGTTGTCGACTGTTCCACCGAAAATGTACATGGCGTCGTGGATCACTGCCGCTGCGTGGAACAGTCTCCCGCTAGGCATCTGAAAGAAAACGTCCCACATTAGAGTGAAAGAAACAATCATTTCCTAAATTATAGATTTTATAAACAGCTGATTATCCATCAAACACAAATTCTTTAGTAAACAAACTCTGTGTAAAACTGGTTTGACAGTCTTGATAAATGTGTGAGACACCAGCAAATTTGGACCAAAAAATTGGACCAAAACCAACATGACTGACATGTGAATAAGTGAAAAGTTTTTATAATACTTCACTGCACGTGATGGTTAATGAATTTACCTCGCTGTCAGCGCTGGGCTGAATCACCTCCCAGGTCTGAGAGTCCACATCGTAGCAGTGCAGCTCATTGGGCAGCGTGTTATCTGCTGCTCCACCAAACACATAGAGGTGGCGGTCGAAAGCTACCATGGTGTGGCCGTAACGCCTCTGTGGCGGCGGCGGGGAACCTCTGAGTAAATGCTCGGTCGGGATACGGGTCCATCTGTGTGAAAATTTTAGGACGTGCAGCTAATCAATGAAGCATATCTGATTCAGGAAGTGCATCTGATTCATGAGTGTGTCTGATTCAGGAAGTGCGTCTGATTCAGGAAGCACATCTGAGTCAAGAAAAAAACATCTGATTCGTGAAAAAACATCTAATTAAAAAAGTGCACCAGATTCATAATGTGTATCTGATTCAAAAAGCGCATCAGATTCATAATGTGTATCTGATTCAAAAAGCGCATCAGATTCATGTGTATCTGATTCAAAAAGCGCATCAGATTCAGGAAGTGTATCTGATTCACGAAGCGCATCAGATTCAGGAAGTGTATCTGATTCAAAAAGCGCATCAGATTTATAATGTGTATCTGATTCAAAAAGCGCATCAGATTCATAATGTGTATCTGATTCAAAAAGCACATCAGATTCATGTGTATCTGATTCAAAAAGCGCATCAGATTCAGGAAGTGCATCTGATTCACGAAGCGCATCAGATTCAGGAAGTGTATCTGATTCAAAAAGCGCATCAGATTTATAATGTGTATCTGATTCAAAAAGCGCATCAGATTCATAATGTGTATTTGATTCAGAATGCACATCTGATTCTGGAAGCATATCTGATTCATGAAAAAAACATCTGATTCAGGAAGTGAGTCTGATTCATAAAGCGCATCTGAGTCAAGAAAAAACAACATCATCTGATTCGTGAAAACACATCTAATTCAAAAAGCGCATCAGATTCATAATGTGTATCTGATTCAACAAGCGCATCAGATTCATAATGTGTATTTAATTCAGAATGCGCATCTGATTCAGGAAGTGTATCTGATTCATGAAGCGTGTCTGACTCAGTAAGTGCATCTAAATCTTGGAGCACATCTGATCCATGAAGCGCATCTGATTAATGAAGCGCATATTATTCAGGAAGCGAATCTAATTCAAAAAGCGCACCAGATTCATAATGTGTATTTGATTCAGAACTCGCATCTGATTCAGGAAGCATATCTGATTCATGAAAAAACATCTGATTCAGGAAGCGCATCTGATCCATGAAGTGTACCTGATTCAATAAGT